>OZ019971.1:0-252500 GCA_963970395.1 Ephialtes manifestator
GTTTTGTAAAACAGCTGATTGAGGATAAGATGTTTTTCCACGTTGAAGAAGAAACTTGGCAAATGCATTTAGACAATTGTCACATCAATGATCTCAACGGAATATTGGATGATCTCGTGCTTCGAATAAGCAAGATGCACTGCAGTCATGCCAACGATGAAGGAGAAGACGGTGAACGTACCGCATTTGGAATGATGACACGTTCGATGCGTCTGGAGCATAGCGCCGCGAGGATCGATTCGGTGTCCATAGACGAAAATACAGATTTCCGAGAAACCGCGATGGACCAAGATAATGAGATAACCGACGATGACGCGATAAACACAGTGACCATTTCCAGTGAAGAAATCGAGTTCATCTATGCTACATGGACGAAAATCATGTTCTTTTTGCATGGATCTTTGGGACCTAGGAAAAGAATCGATTATAAGATGTTAAAGATATTGTTAAATCATAAGACTCTTGGCCGTAGTCGAAGTGATAAAGGAACGTACGATTTTAAGGACACGCAGGAGGCACTCACATCATATCGTCGCAAGTTTGGAAACGTCGCAATAACTTTTTATACGTCAAAATATTTTCCTATTCACAGTAACTTGATTCTGGAGTGCATACGATATTGTAAGTTTACAGAAAATACGGCAGAAAATATTTTTAAATTTTGGACCATCACTTATGGTTTGTTTTCTTGGAGACGCCGCGCTGGTGCAGTAGACTCGAGAATAAGTAAGTACGACAAGGTGTTTGGAAATAACCGTTTTATAAAAAATCTGAACGCTCAAGGTATCATCTTCGCATCGGATGTTGCGAGGAGCATGATTTCTCCAAAAACATCTTTTGGAGAAATGGTGCTATCCGCAACCAGTATCGATGATTGTACTTTGAATAGTACCCAGTTTGAGAATGCCCTAACAAGTTGGATTAAGCAATATTATGTCGTTTACCCGCATTATTTGATCAAAGGCAATTCCGGAGAATCTCGGCATTTGTGGTTTTCAGTTTATAATAGTAAGATGTGTGCAGAAAAGAGTCGACTTCCAATGAGCCAATACGACAGTGGAGCATTTAGACGTCTAAGATCACTGAAGTCTATGCAAAATCAATTCCAGAACATCAGTAAAGAAGAACCGACCTTGAAGAGCACTAAAGTAGAGTCAGCAGCACCGTCGCATGTTCAAACAATCGAAAAAACAACGATAGCCAAGAAAGTAAGTAAGAATCCAATTTCCACAACATTGAAAAAGAATTTGAGACGAACGAATAAAACGATCGATACACACCGGAGTACAGTTGCTAGGGTAATAAATGTAATTTTAACCGATGCCGAATTTAGATCAACACTGGACAAGTTCCAACCGTTATTAAACTCAGATCAAAAACCAAAGGAAAGTATAATTGTTAGCATTAGTATATTAAGAGAGATTGTAAGAAAATACAACATTGTAAAAAAATGGAAAACACGGGACTTCAATCGCTTGAAAAAATGGATAGAACATAACTCACAGAGAATAAAAAGTCTTCGTGAACATCTTCAGTCTCTTGCATATGATAATAATTCTGTAGAAATGAAACAAGCGATATTTTGGAAAACCGTCATGGATGGAGATGTTATTGGTAGTAACCGCAGAGAGTGCTTAAAACGAAAAATGGGAGAAACTCTTAGTGAAGAGGACATAGGCGAAAACACGCGATCGCAAATAGGAAGTAGTGAGCTAGGAGTAGGGAGTCCAGGACGAGATATCGAGCATGAAGATTCCGAAGCCTTAAATAGGATAACGTATTCTCAAAAGAAACCGCGAATAACGGAGTATCGCATTCTGGAGCAGTCAGAAAGATTCATTTTGCCAACGCCGATATCATCGACTGCACCAACATCAAGGAAGAGAGAAATACGCCCTTGGAGCGACTGTGAAGACGAGACAGTAATCTTAATGATATCAGAACTTTCCGTGACCTATCCTACCGTAGGTTTTGATTCACTGTGTAAAACGATAGCAGAAACAAACGGAATTCTGAAAGAAAATGGAAGGACGATGTATAGCATTAGATCAGCAATTAAACGATTAACGACTCCAGCTTACAGAAACTGTCTCAAGACGGTATTAATGGACGAGAAGAAGGTACGTGAGCTTTTAAAGAAATTCGGGTCTCGTTGAGATAATCGTTAATTTCTTTCTTAAGATTTTAGCTGCATGCGTGGTAATATAGGACTAATCACGATGGAAAAAGTATTTTTAAAGATTCAAGCGCCGTTAGGATTAATACATTCATTTTTTTTCTTAAGGTTGCAGCTACATGTGGTAAAATAGGGCTAATGGCGAAGTTCCACTCAAAAACTAACGAACCGAAAGTGTTACCTCCTGGGTGGTTTGGAAATACACTATTATAAACTGCCAAACACTTCAAACACTATTAACAATTAACATGCATAAGCATTTTTTTCGTATTCACTCGCATTCAACGCATGTACTTTAAAATTTGTTTAAAAATAAACAAAAAATATTTTTTTCTTCTTATTACGCAAATGTTAGCATCTACTAAAGATTCTCGAATTGTTTTATTTTTTTGTATATACATTATTACAAAATTTATCCATACCTAAAATCCTTTGTTGTCGAAGTTTTTAATACAATTAGTTTAAAAATTAACAAATCATTTTTTTTGCTTATTACTTAAATGTTACTAAACATCTGAAGAAATTACTATTTTATTATTTTTTTTTCTATGGATATTTATGGAATCTATCGTCTTCCGAAGTCATTTGTTGGCCGCTGTTAATAAAAATTTGTTTTAAAATAACCAAACAGTAATACAACTTTTTAGATATTACCTAAATGTTACTAACCGTTTTCTGAGCGTTTTTCAATTTTTCAAATTTTTCTACATACATTATTAATTTTGAATGAAGTAAGTATACAGTACAATAATAAAAAGAATAATAATATGTTCACCAAAACTGTTATTTTAAAAAAATACGAAAACATCCAGTAATTTTAAACTATAAGTTCAAGAAGTTACCAACCATCAAATTTGTAAAAATTTGATGGTTTTGAATGGATGAATTTTGAAAAAACGGAAGTTGTTTTTTCGAAATTATTTAGACATGGACATCCGCAGGTAGAGTAGCAACGTCCTCCAAACAGTCTCTGAGGTCCCAGATTGGAACACCGGTGTCTTGGCACCTTTAGACATGGCATTGCGCATTTCTTCCAATATCCTCATTAGAAGCACATTGGGTGGCAGATCGTGAATGTTGACATCCACAAAGAATCGACATTTATAACAGCGAAACTCGCAACGGGAGCTCACAATTTCTTCGAGGTATTTTTTACAAAAGGTATGCAGACACGGAAGAAACTTGCTGGAGATATTCAACCGCTTATACAGTTCTGCCAGAGAAACCGACAAATGATACATCATATCATGTCCCATGCGCTCCCTTCTTCAGCCGTTGAAGAACATTCGGAAGATGTCCATCTGAGGAATAATCGCTTGCACCCATTCCGTTAAAATTAGACGGTTCTGTAAAATACGTCATGAATCAATGAATTTTATTTATTAAGAATAGTCGGTATACTTTACATTGCAACAACATTAAGTGCAGCAGTTTCGAAGAAATAAAATACCATTTTCCAATAATAATTTGAATTTACGAACATTTACACCTCGATATAACTTGTATAAATCGAAAGAGCCACCGGATTGGCCAAGACCATCTTATTTTGGACAAAACGCTCTTTCATTCCTGCATACCAAAAATACCCTAGTTATTGGGATTATGACGATATCGACCGGTAAATCGGAAATAATCACCAAATTAACTTTATCGACAATAGCTATACAAACTATTTGTTTTTTTTTTTAAACATTCACCGAAAAAGAAAATATATATATATCGTCGTACATGGCTCTAAAGAACCTTAAGCTTGTTCAGAAAAAGTACTCTAACTCGGACCAGCCAATACTTAGCTCCAATTCTACAACGACCAAAAGTTGCATATTAATATTCTCTATCGATAGGCAAAAAAAAAAAATAGGTGTTTCCCATCGAATAACTCATGAAATGACTTTATCCGTTCCAATCTAAAAAAAAAAGTGCTCCAAATCAAACCCATTTTTACTTAGCTCAAATCTAAAACGACCAAAATTTGCGTATTAACATTCTCTACCGAAATGCAGAAAAAAACTCAGATATTTTAGGTAAATACAAAAGTTGTAACGTAATCTTACACATAAAACTTGTATAAATCGAAAGAGCCACCGGATTGGCCATAACCATCTTATTTTGGACAAAACGCTCTTTCATTCCTGCATACCAAAAATACCCTAGTTATTGGGATTATGACGATATCGACCGGTAAATCGGAAATAATCACCAAATTAACTTTATCGACAATAGTTTGTATACATTACATTGCAACAACACCAACTGCAGTTTCGAATAAATAAAATACCATTTTCCAATAATAATTTGAATTTACGAACATTTACACCTCGATATAACTTGTATAAATCGAAAGAGCCACCGGATTGGCCAAGACCATCTTATTTTGGACAAAACGCTCTTTCATTCCTGCATACCAAAAATACCCTAGTTATTGGGATTATGACGATATCGACCGGTAAATCGGAAATAATCACCAAATTAACTTTATCGACAATAGCTATACAAACTATTTGTTTTTTTTTTTAAACATTCACCGAAAAAGAAAATATATATATATCGTCGTACATGGCTCTAAAGAACCTTAAGCTTGTTCAGAAAAAGTACTCTAACTCGGACCAGCCAACACTTAGCTCCAATTCTACAACGACCAAAAGTTGCATATTAATATTCTCTATCGATAGGCAAAAAAAAAAAATAGGTGTTTCCCATCGAATAACTCATGAAATGACTTTATCCGTTCCAATCTAAAAAATAAAGTGCTCCAAATCGAACCCATTTTTACTTAGCTCAAATCTAAAACGACCAAAATTTGCGTATTAACATTCTCTACCGAAATGCAGAAAAAAACTCAGATATTTTAGGTAAATACAAAAGTTGTAACGTAATCTTACACATAAAACTTGTGTAAATCGAAAGAGCCACCGGATTGGCCATAACCATCTTATTTTGGACAAAACGCTCTTTCATTCCTGCATACCAAAAATACCCTAGTTATTGGGATTATGACGATATCGACCGGTAAATCGGAAATAATCACCAAATTAACTTTATCGACAATAGTTTGTATACATTACATTGCAACAACACCAACTGCAATTTCGAATAAATAAAATACCATTTTCCAATAATAATTTGAATTTACGAACATTTACACCTCGATATAACTTGTATAAATCGAAAGAGCCACCGGATTGGCCAAGACCATCTTATTTTGGACAAAACGCTCTTTCATTCCTGCATACCAAAAATACCCTAGTTATTGGGATTATGACGATATCGACCGGTAAATCGGAAATAATCACCAAATTAACTTTATCGACAATAGCTATACAAACGATTTGTTTTTTTTTTTAAACATTCACCGAAAAAGAAAATATATATATATCGTCGTACATGGCTCTAAAGAACCTTAAGCTTGTTCAGAAAAAGTACTCTAACTCGGACCAGCCAACACTTAGCTCCAATTCTACAACGACCAAAAGTTGCATATTAATATTCTCTATCGATAGGCAAAAAAAAAAATAGGTGTTTCCCATCGAATAACTCATGAAATGACTTTATCCGTTCCAATCTAAAAAAAAAAGTGCTCCAAATCAAACCCATTTTTACTTAGCTCAAATCTAAAACGACCAAAATTTGCGTATTAACATTCTCTACCGAAATGCAGAAAAAAACTCAGATATTTTAGGTAAATACAAAAGTTGTAACGTAATCTTACACATAAAACTTGTATAAATCGAAAGAGCCACCGGATTGGCCATAACCATCTTATTTTGGACAAAACGCTCTTTCATTCCTGCATACCAAAAATACCCTAGTTATTGGGATTATGACGATATCGACCGGTAAATCGGAAATAATCACCAAATTAACTTTATCGACAATAGTTTGTATACATTACATTGCAACAACACCAACTGCAGTTTCGAATAAATAAAATACCATTTTCCAATAATAATTTGAATTTACGAACATTTACACCTCGATATAACTTGTATAAATCGAAAGAGCCACCGGATTGGCCAAGATCATCTTATTTTGGATAAAACGCTCTTTCATTCCTGAATACCAAAAATACCCTAGTTATTGGGATTATGACGATATCGACCGGTAAATCGGAAATAATCACCAAATTAACTTTATCGACAATAGCTATACAAACGATTTGTTTTTTTTTTTAAACATTCACCGAAAAAGAAAATATATATATATCGTCGTACATGGCTCTAAAGAACCTTAAGCTTGTTCAGAAAAAGTACTCTAACTCGGACCAGCCAACACTTAGCTCCAATTCTACAACGACCAAAAGTTGCATATTAATATTCTCTATCGATAGGCAAAAAAAAAAAATAGGTGTTTCCCATCGAATAACTCATGAAATGACTTTATCCGTTCCAATCTAAAAAATAAAGTGCTCCAAATCAAACCCATTTTTACTTAGCTCAAATCTAAAACGACCAAAATTTGCGTATTAACATTCTCTACCGAAATGCAGAAAAAAACTCAGATATTTTAGGTAAATACAAAAGTTGTAACGTAATCTTACACATAAAACTTGTGTAAATCGAAAGAGCCACCGGATTGGCCATAACCATCTTATTTTGGACAAAACGCTCTTTCATTCCTGCATACCAAAAATACCCTAGTTATTGGGATTATGACGATATCGACCGGTAAATCGGAAATAATCACCAAATTAACTTTATCGACAATAGTTTGTATACATTACATTGCAACAACACCAACTGCAGTTTCGAATAAATAAAATACCATTTTCCAATAATAATTTGAATTTACGAACATTTACACCTCGATATAACTTGTATAAATCGAAAGAGCCACTGGATTGGCCAAGATCATCTTATTTTGGATAAAACGCTCTTTCATTCCTGAATACCAAAAATACCCTAGTTATTGGGATTATGACGATATCGACCGGTAAATCGGAAATAATCACCAAATTAACTTTATCGACAATAGCTATACAAACGATTTGTTTTTTTTTTTAAACATTCACCGAAAAAGAAAATATATATATATCGTCGTACATGGCTCTAAAGAACCTTAAGCTTGTTCAGAAAAAGTACTCTAACTCGGACCAGCCAACACTTAGCTCCAATTCTACAACGACCAAAAGTTGCATATTAATATTCTCTATCGATAGGCAAAAAAAAAAAATAGGTGTTTCCCATCGAATAACTCATGAAATGACTTTATCCGTTCCAATCTAAAAAATAAAGTGCTCCAAATCAAACCCATTTTTACTTAGCTCAAATCTAAAACGACCAAAATTTGCGTATTAACATTCTCTACCGAAATGCAGAAAAAAACTCAGATATTTTAGGTAAATACAAAAGTTGTAACGTAATCTTACACATAAAACTTGTGTAAATCGAAAGAGCCACCGGATTGGCCATAACCATCTTATTTTGGACAAAACGCTCTTTCATTCCTGCATACCAAAAATACCCTAGTTATTGGGATTATGACGATATCGACCGGTAAATCGGAAATAATCACCAAATTAACTTTATCGACAATAGTTTGTATACATTACATTGCAACAACACCAACTGCAATTTCGAATAAATAAAATACCATTTTCCAATAATAATTTGAATTTACGAACATTTACACCTCGATATAACTTGTATAAATCGAAAGAGCCACCGGATTGGCCAAGACCATCTTATTTTGGACAAAACGCTCTTTCATTCCTGCATACCAAAAATACCCTAGTTATTGGGATTATGACGATATCGACCGGTAAATCGGAAATAATCACCAAATTAACTTTATCGACAATAGCTATACAAACGATTTGTTTTTTTTTTTTAAACATTCACCGAAAAAGAAAATATATATATATCGTCGTACATGGCTCTAAAGAACCTTAAGCTTGTTCAGAAAAAGTACTCTAACTCGGACCAGCCAACACTTAGCTCCAATTCTACAACGACCAAAAGTTGCATATTAATATTCTCTATCGATAGGCAAAAAAAAAAAATAGGTGTTTCCCATCGAATAACTCATGAAATGACTTTATCCGTTCCAATCTAAAAAATAAAGTGCTCCAAATCAAACCCATTTTTACTTAGCTCAAATCTAAAACGACCAAAATTTGCGTATTAACATTCTCTACCGAAATGCAGAAAAAAACTCAGATATTTTAGGTAAATACAAAAGTTGTAACGTAATCTTACACATAAAACTTGTATAAATCGAAAGAGCCACCGGATTGGCCATAACCATCTTATTTTGGACAAAACGCTCTTTCATTCCTGCATACCAAAAATACCCTAGTTATTGGGATTATGACGATATCGACCGGTAAATCGGAAATAATCACCAAATTAACTTTATCGACAATAGTTTGTATACATTACATTGCAACAACACCAACTGCAGTTTCGAATAAATAAAATACCATTTTCCAATAATAATTTGAATTTACGAACATTTACACCTCGATATAACTTGTATAAATCGAAAGAGCCACCGGATTGGCCATGACCATCTTATTTTGGACAAAAAGCTCTTTCATTCCTGCATACCAAAAATACCCTAGTTATCGGGATTATGACGATATCGACCGGTAAATCGGTAATAATCACCAAATTAACTTTATCGACAATAGTTATACAAACTATTTGTTTTTTTTTTTAACCATTCACCGAAAAAGAAAATATATATATATCGTCGTACATAACTCTAAAGAACCTTAAGCTTGTTCAGAAAAAGTACTCTAACTCGGACCAGCCACCACTTAGCTCCAATTTTACAACGACCAAAAGTTGCATATTAATATTCTCTATCGATAGGCAAAAAAAAAAAATAGGTGTTTCCCATCGAATTACTCATGAAATGACTTTATCCGTTCCAATCTAAAAAAAAAAGTGCTCCAAATCAAACCCATTTTTACTTAGCTCAAATCTAAAACGACCAAAATTTGCAACAACACCAACTGCAGTTTCGAATAAATAAAATACCATTTTCCAATAATAATTTGAATTTACGAACATTTACACCTCGATATAACTTGTATAAATCGGAAGAGCCACCGGATTGGCCAAGACCATCTTATTTTGGACAAAACGCTCTTTCATTCCTGCATACCAAAAATACCCTAGTTATTGGGATTTGAGAGATGCGAACTGGGAAATCGAGAATTTACGATGTAATAATTATTACGATATATATTCAACGAGCTTATCACTCAATCAATACAAATAGAATGACCATGTATGATTCGACATTGCGGAAGTATTTGTTTTTAATTCTTTATTAAATTCGTTAAAAACGAAAGAGCCATCGACTTGCGCATTACCAATCTTTTCAGTTCGAAATGCACTTTTTTATGAACATACCCAAAATATCGAGGTTATGGCGCTTTCCAAGTTACAGCTCAAGTAAAGTTGAATTATAAACAAATAATTTTAAAAAAAATATATTCTTAAATCGCATGCAAAATCAAATTCAATCATATTAGTAGATAATTATTTCAAACAACACATATCGTAATAATCGGATCTAGTACCCTTTAAAAAACGATTTTGGTCCGCCCACCAGTCTGTATCGAAAGGTCTTTTTTTTCTAAAAATATTCACCGAAAAAAAAGTATACATATACCGTCGCATATGGCTCTAAAACCTAAAGAACCTAAAGAACCTAAAGAACCTAAAGAACCTAAAGAAATTATTATATACAAAAAGCATACTCAACACACAAAGTGTTGCATAGTAATTAGACTTCATTCATGTGTTCACAATATTTTCTTGGAGAGAGATAGTGTAACGAATATATATACTGTACAGCGCGCAACAGTACAACATGCAAACTATACGGAGCGCAGAATGCAACGTGTAAACTATAGGGAGCACGCAGCGCGACGTCCCCGTGAGTGCCTGAAAAAATTGCCCGAAGGACCATTTTTTGGGAATTTGGGGGGCGGAGTCAACCTACAACAGTGTTACAACAACCTGCGGGGCGCCTGGTTGTTGTAACATTTCGGTGAAATTAGGCTGAAAATTGTGTTTTTCATAAAAAATTTTTGCAAATATCTGTTTATTTATTAATCTCATTGTAAACGTTGCCCAAAGTTAGATACATGTATCTTTATATCCTAATATTAGCCCGCAATAATTATTGCGATGTACCTTGACCTTACCATTTTTGTGTATATTTACGGGTTATTGCACATGTCATTGCATACAGCTCGTACCTTTGTCGACAATGGTGTGCCTACGCAATGATTCTAACAAACACAATGTATTAAAATTAATGTTTTTCCTCGATAATTGAAAAGCAGATCTACCATCAACACGGAATAACTTTCTGGTATACTCGTTGACAATAATTGGTAAATTTAGTGAAATAACGAGCGATGGAAAGACAAAGAACGGAGCTGTTTATCAGGCATTTGATTTCCATATCTTTCTTCGGAATTGAAAGTGTCTCTGCAATGCCCGATAAAATAAATATCGATCTTTTTCGCAGGACAGTGAGTTCTTCGTCGGTATCCGCGAAGGCACATTATATGCGCATCTTGATGGCTCGGTCCATACCCGACATAGATCTCGGAATTCGTGCGGTGGCGCTGAACAAAAATCTGCAATAAAAGTTCTTCCGTCAGTCGAGAATCACCCTAATTTATAATTAAACTAGATTATACAAGGCTAAAATCTACAACTAGTGCTGTGCGTCACCTCCTCTACTATATTTATTCGATTTGACTACCTTAGCTCCGCGAACGAACTGAGTGGCCGTGGAAGCAGAGCACACTCAGCTAGTAATCCGAAGGTTGCAGTTTCAAGAACTACAGCCGTGACTAATTTTTTTATATTTTTTTTATCCAAGTACGATGGTTCAGGAGCTCGCACATATTTTATTGTTCCGTGCATTTATTAATTTAATAATATTTAATTAATATTTAAAAATGAAAAAAGATCGATCATTTTGCAGTCGTTTTTCGGCCGTTAAACGTAAAACGACTGATCAAGCATGAAATAAGGTCGGTCGTTTTTTCATCAACTAGCCGAAAAACGACCGATCGAGTATTAAATAATATCGGTCGTTTTGCAGTGATTTGCCGTAACATTTTTTCACAAAACGACGTCAGTCGTTTTTTGGTGAACTAGGGGTAAATTGCGGTTAAAATTGCGGTGACACGACTTGCTAGGGTATCACCTGTTTCACCCAGTTTAACTGACCTTTTAACCGAAATTGTCATTTTTTAAGCGATTTTTACTGGTGAATTAACCGATTGTAACCGACATTGTTACCGAAATAAAAAAAAATCAATTTTGTTTGATGAATTCAACCGATTTTAACTGACAATTTAACCGAACGAAACGTTTTTAATCGGTTAAATTGTTGATTAAAGCCGGTGAATCAGTGGGCTAATCGGGACTTATCTTTTCTCGGTTAAAAAATCGGTTAACTTCAGTTATTTTCGGTTAACACTACGGTGACACAGCTTGCCAGGGATTAGTCTGCATTTTCTGTGTTTCCACAATTAAAAATCGGTATAGCGGAGCGTGGTTCGGTACAACATTATCTCCGAGTCTAGCGACCGAAATAATTCCTACTCCATAATGTAGAAGCGAATCCAGGTTGAATAGTTCAATGATGATCGCAGTCGCGGCATAGGGATGTTGATCATATCGGCGAGATAGAGCAAAGTGTGCTCGTAAGTAACTATAGGAGAATAGTCCTTGGTTCCCTCCATAACGCTTTTTATCAGGTGCTCCCACTCGGGAGTAATATCACGCAGATTTGGTATAACCCAGCACTCGAGGAAGTCTCTGGAGCGTTGCTTTATCTCCTCGAGAGTACCGTTGCAGAAATTAAATCTAATAAACAGAAATAAAATCAATTAAATAGATGTATATATTTGTTACGTTGCGATACACTTGATAGACATGTCGAGATTAACTTTTCCCGGACACGAGGAGTGAAGGAAGCTCGGGCTATATGCGCTTATACGGGCTAAGCGTTATGGCACTCGTGTTTTATGAAAATAAAACTCAATTTCATTTTTCATCATTATAGCAATGAAACTGTTGGATTACTCTAGGAATAACAAAAATTTCAACCCTTTTAGAAATACAATTTTCATAATATCGATATTGCATTTAGATCGGAAATTATGTTTCCGCATTTCAGTTAATCGTGCCAATTTTGTTTATAGATAATCCAAAGAACTCACTCATCTTCGATGCCCAGAAGATATCCCAACCCACGCCAGACATGACAATAAGCATCTAGATCTTGGTCGCTAGCGCCATGTATGCCAAACCTCTCGGGATAGAGTATTACCAAGCCCATGAACCCAAACTGTGTGCCGGCCATTTCAGTTTGGTTCACGCCCTTGGCGTGCATCCTGCACATCATCAGCATGTCCTTGTAAGCTTCTGTTCCCTCGGTCCACACATTCGAGCTGTACCAATTCTTCACGCATCGTCCCGTCGACAGATACCGCTTGAACGAAGTGAAAGGGTCGCTGGATTTGCCAGTCACGATCAAGGGCTTGAGGCCGTGCTCAAACGAAAAGAGCGTAAAGAGCGAGAGCACTTTGGCCATCGAAATACCGGCATAATGATCCATGGCAAAACGCTGACCACGCTGAAACTTTTCGTGGTCAAGCCATACGGGATACTCCGCCACGGTTACTCGGTTACAGTCGGTTATATTTATCGCACTGCCGACGAGTAAAGCGAGCAAACTCTCGGGAAAATTTCCGCAGTGATTCTTCACTTGTTTGTACACCCAATTGCGTTGTGCTCGCACAGTAAGATCGTTCCAATTGTTCGGTATTGTCGCAATTCCGGTCGACATCTTCTCCACAGCCAGTCGAAACTCTTCATCCAGAACTTTCCTCTCATGAATGTCCACAAAGTTCTTCATGGCTGAACCATTCTCAGAATTTTTAGAAACTTTTTGATCAGCAATTAACGCATTCTCGACGGCACTTGGGCTCCCAGAGCCTAACACCACCACCACCTCTTTCGTCACAGACTCACTCGTCATGATTCTCGATGCTTTTTTTTATTCGTTTTTTCTTAGAGTTATATTATTTGTATGACTGGACAGCCCTACAGCAAGGTTCAGCCTCGACAGTTATATGCAATCTGCAACCAAAAATCCTCTTCTACTCACTGTATATCGAAATAAACGCGAAATTGAAGCTCTCGGTACTTGCGTGAGAATATACTCCCGTCGTTCGTGACCAACCTCTTATATAGTCGCGGGTGTGTTAAAACGATTCACGATGATCAATTATCAAGTAGTTACTTGAATTAATATAATAAGTAGGAGAAAAACGTAAGTAGATTAATTCAGATCCACCTAGTTAATATGCGATGATCGGATGCGTAGAGGGTAGCTATCATCGATATTTGCGCAAGAGTCTAAATGCGATTCACGATAATCAGTCATCAAGTACCTACTTAGTTGCTTAGAAAAAAAAATTGATAAACAGGAGGAAAACGTGACTAGATCAATTTAGATCCACGTGATTATGGAATAGTTGTATGCAATCAACATGCACAGCGATTAACGGCTAATTTTTATTGACAATTTATGGTAAGTCATAAAATTATGGTAATTGGTACTAATCGGTATCTCTGGCGCGGATGTAAAGGTGATGTAGATTGCGTTTAATTACGGTATACGATTTAGTTGTGATGTATCGCGATAGAAACACATCACTCCGTTCACCAAGGCAAGGAGAAAAAAAACGTTGTACTCCTCCGCTCTTGGTCACCCTTGCAAAACATGTGGGCGCCGTTTGACTGAGAAAATACCAAGCGCGAAGCAACGACTCATATAGGGGCTGCCGTATGGTGGAGCTGCTGCTGCAGCGTAAAACGTCCATTATCGCACCGAGTGAAGGAAAGGAACTTATAATTGCTCGTTCAGGCCACGTCGACTAATAAAGTAACTATATTTGACTAAAAAATTTATTTAATCGATCATTACAGCGTACATAACCGAATAGAGGTTCGCGGTAGTGGCAACACACTACAACGGACCGCTCATTTAAGGGATCATGGGGAAAATGTACAATTCTCAAATTGTCTCATGTAGCCAATTCCATTTTATTTTGAAATTTTCTCATACCCCAAATCACATTTTTTTATCATCCTGTGTAATACTTTTAGATTTGTGATTCTACAGATGTACATGTATCGATTTACCGTATTATGCGAAATAAGAAATTTCATTAAATATCAATTATCTCTGGTTTCAGGCTCGTCATCATAAGTAGCCATTATTTTTTCCATAATTTCCCATAATTTATCTCTCGTCAGATCCTGACAAAAAACCTGTAATGAAAAAAAATCTCTGTAAAAATTTGGTTAAATGTCAATTCGACGGAAGTTCAATAATGTAAATGAATGGACCAATATAAGTGAATGCGCATTTGGTACGATGCAATGATTCCGAATTTTTTTGCAGGCACGTTAAATCTACATTTGGAAATATAAAAAAAAACAACAAGAAATAAACGAAGCTTCCGTAAAGAGTTGAAAAATATTAATACTTACATTGAACCATGGTTGTTGATCACATTCGTCCATTAACGGCACAACTACGCCGTATATTTGTAAGGCTAAGTTTATACAGGCTATGGCAACCAGGTTTGGTGGAAAATCCAGGATCAACGGAGAGTAATGGAAATCTTGCAGCAACGCCATACTAGTTTTTGCTACAGGATATTTATTCCATTCCTCATCTCCGAACCAAGCATGCAGTGATCGCAAGTAATGCAGCATAAACTGAAAATAAATTCAATTACATTATACGTTAAATATATCGAAAGTTGGAAAGCGATTACTGCCCCGTGAATAGCCTTGACTTTTGACAGACGGGATGTGCTGATTCTTCGTACCTTGTGTGGATGGTCAGGTGTGACTTGAAATTTCAACATCCGCATTATGAGAAGTTCAGCTTGAACGATAGCATCGCGAATACTCCAATACTGATCACCAAGTTCTAAAGGTTGTGAGCCTCTGTGGAGGGTACTGGTAGCAACATTCATCACATCGCGTATCTTCAGAACGTTATCTTTAACTTTGCCCGCTAAGTAGAGACAAGTCGCAGCTATAAGCTAGAACAATAGTATATAACGCAATATAAACAGTTTGTAAGCATTTGTTATGTAATCATTTTCCAAGATCTGACAATCATATTAGTGGAAAAGGTGAATGCTTCAAACGAGAAAAGAATTATTTCCAAACTTCTGTATAATGTTTTCCAGTCGACTTGTGTATTGCATTGAAGGTCGACTGTTACCGTTGTTGAGAGACAGTGATACACCGTCGGAAATTTCGTCGCCCAATATTAAATGCCTATAGGTCTGTCTCTCTCGCACATAGCTCTATCTCTCTCGCACTATTTTTCTTTTAATTCTCACAAAAAAAACGATTGAATCGATTGAGAAGCCAGAAGCTTAGCCCAGTTCTACGATACTTCCGCGTATTACCTCAAAATACGGACCCTATCTGCCGTAATGTTCGGGAGAACACAGCTTTTGAAATTTTGAGTCGTGGTGGGGGAAGTACTACTGCCTCTTAAACAAATTTAGACTTCTTCAACTCGGGTCCGAGATTCAAAACAAAATGCTCATCGGATTGCTCTGTATGATGTATTATTTAATTCGTAGCTACATTTTGCATCGGTTAAGTGGAAGAAGTTTCCAAAGGTTCTTATGGCAAACTTTATCTACCAATTTACAGAGGCTAAAAAAATATTGGCATTGGAGGAATTTTAATTCATAGTTTTAACTTTGAGTTTTTCATGTATTTCTCATACAGGTAGAAACTGAGTGAAAGTCAAGCCACCAGTACTGGCCTGGTTTTTTGCAGTATCTCTGTGCTGCTCTTGTGCAAAGTAACACAGCAATGGGAAGAGAGTGGCTGCGAACAAAACTGTAGGAATTAGAACGGGCATAAGTGGGGAGAAAAAAAATGTACTTACATGGGGGTCGTATCCCTGTGGCGTAGCATCTTTAACGAATCGGTGGTATAAGGTAGTGGCTGTTGATATTGTCAAAGGATGAGCATCTAATTTTACTCCTGAAAATATATACATATAATAACAAAATCATTGGTTCTTGGACTACTTAAAGAAATATTAAATTGGAAATAATAATGAGTGTCTTGCAGGAAATTTTAATGGAATATGAGTATCTGGATAGCCAAACATCAAAGAATTTTGGTATTAAGGCGAAACAATTTTTTAATAGCGATGATTCATATTGTACGTACCACATTCAAAGATGAACCGTGAAATTGTGAATGGGTCAGTTGCTGTGCCATAGTCGATCGTTATACTTTTCTGTAAAGTACTACGTTTTTCACGTTGTAAAGCAAGGACATCAATGACGTCTTTCATTTTTGAACTGTAAAACAATTGCAAGGAATTTTCTAATTTCATTATACTACTTGGCACTGACAACATCCTGTTTAACAAAACTAGAACCTGAGAGAATTTTTCATGAGGGTATGTGGAAATGATCATTTTCATTTTGTCCGACACCCAGACTTTCGTTCAAAGGTTTTGCAGGGAAGAATTATGGATAAACGTTGCAATGTAAATTCAACCTTATTGATGGATGAAAAGCATAATGCTTAGATTGGTACGATGGTTGATATCGGCAAAATGACGATGAACACTAGTTATAGGTATAGTTGGACAAAAAACATTTAAAATTAAAATAACCTATTTGAAAATGTAAAATAAATCCATAGAAAGTTCTGTCGAGTAGTTCTAAAATCAAACTAATTATGAAAAAATGTATACTATAATTTATAAATAGCATTATCTTAACACTGATGAGAATAAAAATATTTATTCAATTAATTATGTGATTGCTCTGAGGTTGTCAAAATAATAGCACCCAATCGCAAAGATGAACTGTCGCTCACCTTAAGGTTTCGGTAGATGTCGGTTCCGAAGGATTCATCGTTACACCATGCAATTATTAAATAATCGAACTGCGATGGAGAAAATTTCGAATAAATAAATATCGGTGCTGCGTTAAACTGCCTCCGCGTTGCGATCTGTTTACGATTTAACCATAAAATACATACAGAAGACCGAACTGGTTGGTTGGTTGTTTATGTGACGAGTGCACGCTCGGCACGCATCTGCCACCTATGATGCAATGTAAGAATTATGTTCAAATCACCATGAGCAACCCGTTACTCAATGACACAGGCCTTAAGATTAATTGTAGATTAATTAATTAATAAGTAATAATAAGAACATTGTAATTATTGAGTTATTTGTACATAATTTCGTATATGTTTATACATGATTAATTTTGCGTTGTTCTCTCGCGGATTTTTCCCCTGGTTTTCCCGAGGGCTCGGGCGAATGCCAAGAACAATAATAATCTGAAGAGTGCCAGGGAAAAGAACAGTCTCTCTTCAGAAGGCGTATTGGCTTCGTGCGTGACCTTCATTCGCGGCCATTTTGGACAGTCAGCGTTCGAAGCGGCGAAATTGTGCAACAGTTGATAAAAAATGATCACAGTAAAGCATGCTAGCGCACGTTAATTAACGATATTATTTATATTTCTTTCATAAATCGACACTATGAGTGCGCCAAAAGGGAAGGCCGCAATGCCGTGTTGCGTCGTGAATTGTAAAAACACCTCTGTAAATTCACCGGGTGTACATTTCTACAGTTTCCCTATAGGAAAGATCCAAGTTTTCAAGCAGAACATGCGCGAGAACTGGATTGCCTCCGTTAAACGAAAAAAAAAGTTTCAGAGTTACTGTACGAACTAAATGTTCTCTAATCAATAAAAAGTTATAGACTACAATACTGTTACTAGGATTGAAACTTTACAATACTTACTTCCAATTTCACCTTGTACGGTGTAGTAGTGGAAGTGTCACTGACGTTTGGCGAATAACGCTGCACTTTATTAAGATACGTTTGTCTGAATCTGTTAACTCCATCACTCGACGCACATGGCATACAGATAACGCCTTTCATTTTATAATACCTTGTGGATTAAAATCAATTGCATGCGTTATCGCCTTGAATCCCGTTCTGATTATCAATTCCATCTTTAAATGCCGTTTTAAAGACGGAATGTTGTGGTGCGGTGTTTATGTTTATGACTGCTGTCAGCTGTCATAAACATAAACACCGGCGAAAAGTGTAGACGACACCGGGCACACGAAAATTTATGTACCCTTTTTACGAAATAAATCGAATAACAAAAAGCTATTACCATAACCAAAATTACAAAAAAATTAATTAAACAACCTATTTTTTATTTATAACAATACTTTTCAATTGTTCATTTAGTATAATCGGAAAATCTTCTGTGAACTATATTCTACCATAAGAATCAATGCTTTTTTTATATCAACTGTTGCCGACGTGTGCTACAAGCGGCGCTGGCATCTTAACGCACTAAGCCAATAAGTAAAGAATTTTAATGTTAACAATACCAGCATATGAATTTAGAGTGTTTCTGCTGCACACGTGTAGCCATTGTAAAATCGAAAATGTGAGTGCCGAGCAGACAAGTTCATGCTGTCGATGTGCCGAAAGAACACTCCGTGCATGGTCTTGCCCACGTGCCGCTCGAGCAGGGTATTATGCTCGGCGGCTCTGATGGTGCTCCTACGCCGGGACGGTTCCAGGTCGATGATGGAATTAATCAACCTTCTGCCGCCCCGACCAACACGAAATTCCAAACCGAGGTTTTCTGCCGCCCTGTATAAAAACGCCCCAACCCCCGTCCTTTCATGATCATTCACGAAGGACATGAGAGGATTCGCGCTTCCGATTACGTCGCAAGCTACACCGAGGACCAAACGATCATGCAGGCACTCCAATCCAAGTAGGTTGGTTGGTTGGTTGTTTAGTTGGGGCTGGCTCCAGTCGCTACTCTGCAGTAGCCTGACCATACGGCCATGGACTCCAATCCAAGTAGGCCCCTTCCACCCATGTGACGCGATATTCCGACGAAGCTTGCAGCGCCATCTACCGAGCGATTGAGGGAATATGTATAGGCACATTCATTCTAGGAACTTTTCGCAAAAAATAATTTTTGCGAAGATCAGGGGTGGGATCCTGAGTTAACGATACGTTAACGTTACGGTAACCGATACGATAAAACGCCCTATACGGTAAGTGAGGCGAGCGGGACTTCAGACAATTCATCTGCGGTACCGTCTCGCGAATGCTGAGTCGTCTGCTCGGTCGTCGTTCTGTCAGAGTTTCCAGGTTATGGAAATTAACCTGATAATCTCTGTAAAAAATAATTTCTCCTAATATAGCTGACTGCCACCAACTTTTTAGACGGGGATTTTCGAAAGATCAATCGACCAACGCTTCATGTTTGAACAATAATAAATAAAAGACAGAAATACATCTTATTGTGTTATTTATTATGCAAGTTGTAGGGAAAATTACATATGTATTATAAAAAAAAAAACATTTTTTCCTTCAATTTGTGGTCGCGATTACATTGAGTTTTTTTTCGGCAAACTCGCGGTCGCGATTACTTGGAGTTTTTTCGGCAAACACGCGGTCGCGATGGACTTTTTTTCGGTAAACTCGCGGTCGCGATTACATGGAGTTTTATACATATGGGGCATTATACACCGATCGGACCACCTTTTACCATGACCGTCGTCCATATAGTTGATTATTTTTTTAATCATTCACTCTAATGAATGGAACTTGCTCCATTTTTTTCAAAATTTTCATTGCATATTTCGCATACTTGTGAATTTCTAAAAATTGCTCTAAAAATTGCGTTTAAAAACTTTCGAATGCACGTATCTTCTCGGATATAAGTCGTATCGTAAAAAAAACTACATAAAAGTTTTTCATTTTGGAGTATACTTTTATGACAATTTATTTTAAAAATTCTTTAACTCCTCCGAAGCATTGATTTTTCATTAATAAACATAAAAATCGATTTTTCACAAACTTGCACATTTTTTATTTTTTCCGAAAAAATTTCTAAGATACTACTCATAAAGATGAACATTTTAAGCCTAGACGAGAAGTGAGACAATCCTTTTTTCGAATTTGAATGAGAGTTTAAAAGTTAAATAAAAATGAAAACTCTCATAAAAAATCGGAAAAAGTTGACTCACTACCAACTTTTTGTCCTAAAGTAGGACAATTTTTTTCCGATTTTTTATGAGAGTTTTCATTTTTTATTAATCTTCTAAACTCTCATAAAAATTCGAAAAAAGGATTGTCCCACTTCCGGTTCAGGCTTAAAATGAACATGAAGCGTTGGTCGATTGATCTCTCGAAAATCCCCGTCTAAAAAGTTGGTGGTAGTCAGCTATATTAGGAGAAATTATTTTTTACACAGATTACCAGGTTAATTTCCATAACCTGGAAACTCTGACAGAGCGACGACCGAGCAGACGACTCAGCATTCGCGAGACGGTACCGCAGACGAATTGTCTGAAGTCCCGCTCGCCTCACTTACCGTATAGGGCGTTTTATCGTATCGGTTACCGTAACGTTAACGTATCGTTAACTCAGGATCCCACCCCAGTTTTGCGAACATCAGACCCTACCTATGGAACTTATATTCGTCGGCATTTATATTTTGTCGATGACAGACATTCAAATATTTTCGTTTTTTTCTCAAATAGGCATTCGTATTGGAGAACTTCGTTTAGCTATCTCACTATCTTTCGTCACCGAGTCTGCGATTTAATAACGATTTCAGAGCCGTAGTGTGCTAGAGACTTTGCGTAGGGAGAGTTTTGTCGTAAGAGAAGAGCGTTTTTCGGACACCTGTATGTTACCCCTCTCAGCACTACGTTCGGTCTCCTTTACTCTATCCTCCATGAGTTGTCGTCCGATCAGGGGCTCAATTCTCGAATTCGCTCGAGCTCGGTTTCATTCGAGATTCTCTAGATTCTCGAACGATGTTACGTCCGCCGTGTCGCGTATATCTTACGCGTTCGTGATTGGCCAGTCGAAGGCCGCGAAATTGTCCGGGATTCGTTGCTGTAAATATCTATAAAAATAGCACAATGGGACCGGGAACTTTGAATTAAAGAAATTGAAAATAAGAATTTCCGTTCACTGTAGTTTTAATAATACAAAATTGAAGGTATAAAATATAAAATAAAATACAATTTAATGCGATAACTAGTCTGCGTCTTGGCTTCTCGAAACGAGAGTACAACGCGATCCGACGACAACGAGAGCCAAGCACAATCTGCTATCTTCTAAGAAAAATCTAAATACTTGCAGCGTCTATCGCTGAAACTGGAAAAAAGGGAGGATGTGTTTGTCTCGCGTTTAATTTAACCAATCATACACGTCTTTGAATACATACACACGCCCACGCATTTCCCTTTCCCTCGTAGGGGACGTAGCGCATTTCGCTTGGCACAACCCTGGTTCGAACGCTGCGCTTTCGTTTACCGAGTACCGAGCCCCTTTTGTTCTAGACCGTTCGAAGACCCTTGAGCCGGCGACGGTCATAAACTTTAAATCTCGAAAAGTCGGTGGGCCATCTGGTAATCGTCTTTTACCAAACGAACCACCAACAATTTGGTTCCCACACTCAAAAAGGCTCGGCGTTCGATTTCTGTAATTTCTGCACGTGTATTTAACAAAAGATAGGAAATAACTTTCTATTGGTTTCTGAGAATCCAAGTGCGTTCGAACCAAAGGAGTTTACAAATGTATGTTCCTTTTATTCTAAAGGCTCGAATGTGGCTAAAACTCTTACTGAGATTTATAACATCCTTGAAAATATTAGTAATGTGTGTGACTTTTGTAACGCTGTTGCAGAGACAAACTCGTGACTTTCTATATTATTGTTATATTTCCTCTTAAAAATAAATCGTAGAAATATTATACGATGCTCGAGAGTTTTGCCAGGCAGAGGTATATTCAAT
This sequence comes from Ephialtes manifestator, assembly GCA_963970395.1. Taxonomy (NCBI): domain Eukaryota; kingdom Metazoa; phylum Arthropoda; class Insecta; order Hymenoptera; family Ichneumonidae; genus Ephialtes; species Ephialtes manifestator. Next base: position 22,081 of record OZ019971.1, read on the forward strand.
TTTAATATTTGAATTCGCGCCACGTAATTGTTCACGTTTATATCAATTTAATAGGTTCCCATTTTACCGACGATCTGCGACGGCGCAGTTCGTCACAATGCACTCCTGGACTTGGGCGTTGAGCGTCCGAATCAGTTGGAATGCGCCAGTCACGTTCCATTGGTTTGTCTAGTTTGGTTACTAGAAAGCATCCAATATAAATGATAACCTTTTATCGATGTATCAACTTGATTTGTCCTGAATCTCTTATTATTTGGTGGCCTTTCTTGCTTTGAATATATCATCGCGACGTGGCCTTATACGATGTGTACTTTAGTGCCCTTGTTGATCTCGCGTGGAATTTGCAAAAAAATGCGATTGCCACACTGTAATTCATCGATCGAGAAAAGAGGTTATGTCGTTGGCAGTGAGAAAAGTGCTACATCGAAGAAGACTACGAGTTTTCGTAAATATTGGATGTCGCGATATATTGATTATATAAAAAATTATGATGTAACGTTAGAAAAAAAATTCCCCACCACAATGCACGTCTATAGAGTATTCAGTATTGGATCAAGGGACTTTTATTCTGAATTTAAAAAATTTATATCCGTCAGAAAGAAACAAAAAAAAAATGGGCTGCAATGTCTCACAAGAAAGGAACTTCAATTGTGGCAGACATTTCCGGATGACCTGATTAAAATCTCGCCGCTCTTCATAATATCGGCTCTACCACTTATGAATTATATCATATTTCCAATGGCACTGCTGTTTCCACAAAGGCTCTTGACATCGCACTTTTGGTCATTGGAACAGCGATTTACCTTTATGGCGCATAATCATAAACAACGTTTACGTCACAACAAACCACTGCTTAGATGTTTGCAAAGCCAATTGGAATCTATTAAAAACCCACTGCTCAAAGTTAAGTGGAGCGGTATCATAGCTTGCCTCGGTAGTGGCACACATCCGACGACATCTGAAATTATATCGTGCGTTGAGTTATTTGTCGGGCCTCCGTACTCGTTAAGCACTATGACAAGAAAACATATGGTACGCCTACTGTCCTTTCCAGCTATCTCTCTCTCTCTCTCTCTCTCTCTCTCTCTCTCTCTTTATTAAATATATTTTCCAAATTTGCCAATAATAAATGCTGCTTTCTTATGTCTCTAACATTGCATACACATATACTTCCAACTTGATTCTTTCCATCATTCGGAACTTAGGTACTTTCCGACATTACCTACATAATGGCATAAAGTCAATGTCATTAGTCAAATTAAAGACATTGATTTTGTAGAATCCTAAGATGCAAAAGTTATTAATAAATTAATTTTCTTCATAGAGATGTATTTGTTTATGTTGACATTTTTTTTCTAGGTTTTAATATCAGGACGCTTTAAACAAATGCTTTGGAAAATGTCTGGATGGAAGTCTGTATGTGTAAAACCTCTATATCTCAAAAATCACTATCGATAGAAGAAAATTTTATAAGACAGCATTTCTATTAAACAGTCTGTGCGCTCCAGATGCCACAATTTTATAGCCAATGAACTATTAAGTACTTTATGCATGTAGAAATGTTAAAGAACGACTGCTATTTCAAATTATTTCAATAGTAGACATTGTTGATTCTACTAAAGTCATCTTGGACTAATTTGGCTCAAATTCTCTACAGGGACAAATTAATAGCTATCTGTAGTATCTACTAGAATAGGCTAAAACTGTAAACAAATAATTAATTAGCACTCAAGGATATTTAATAGCAAATTTGGCAGAAATAAATAGGGAAATTCAAATTCTATATTATTTTGAATAACTTGAAAGAAGATTGCAATGTCAACATCTCAAAGCTTCCTCTATGAGGGAGCCCGAATCATTGAAAACACTCTGTCATAGAGGTGGCTTTGTGGTAAATCAGAAATAATGAGGAACCAATGTGCAAATTGGTGAAACATGCAAATCTTGGAGACATTTATGTAGAATGGTTCTATATCCATATCTAAAGTTGCAAGATGATTGAACCAAGAATTATTTAAAAATGTACTTGGAAATGTTTGAAAACTGAAATATCGAATGTACCTGCGAAATTCTTCAATAAATCATATTAGCGGAAGAAAAAGAAAATTATTTCATACGAATGAAGAAGATTCTTCTGCACACTTGGTCTGTCAATGTATGGGAATAACTGGTTTAATACAGGATGACTCTTACTTGGAAAGCTCAGATTAAAAGAAAAAAAGATTATAATCAAATTCGACGCGATTAAATAAATCAGAAAAATAATGATATAAAGAGAAAGTAAAAAAAAAGATGTAGCAAATTATTTACTTGGTAAATTTGTTGTATTTAATTATATTTTGCTCTGACAATATGTACTCTCCGAGCTCGAGCAACTAAAAGCTTGGGGACATATCTGCACACGCGCGAGACCTTCGTAACGGCCGATATCATTTGATTATTAGCGCAAAAAATAAATGACTAATTAATAAATAACGACAAGGGCCACACCTCTATACCGAGGAATCGGATATTTGCCTTGACACTTGCTCCTCACCACCGTGTCTAAGCGAGGCGGCGCAGAGAGAACGGATCAGGCGGAACAGCCTAGAGATGTGTCGGTCTCGGCGTACATGAGAAATAAATATAACGGCACTTAAAAGTATGATATATTTAGCTTTCTGGATTTGTCGATCGATGTCGTTCAGCCAAGAGTTTGAGAGGAATGGAATTTTACCGCGTTAAACGATAGATGAAATCTATAAGGGCAGCTAGAGCACCGATGAGTCGTTAGTGGTTGTCCACTGTTCCGAGAATCGAGGTCGTAGTGTATACGAGATTCAGCGAATCTACTAGCCCCCACAGATATGCACATATGAGTTACACTTTATGTTGTAGAAAGAACTGCTGGCGATCCACGGAATGCGGAGATGGACACCGAACCGAAGAAGGAGACTATTAGACAGAGGAATCTTAATAAAACACATGGATAATGCTATAAACAGTGAAGGGGGCATTAAAAAATTGCCAAATGATGCAATACGATGGGTAGGCATCCGAACGCAGATTTATATGTCGTAAATAGAGTTTATATACCGTAAATACTGAGATATCACTTGAAAAAGTTATTTATTTTATAATTGCCTTTTATTGCAATATCTCACGAGAATACGTCTGTCAGAGGATTCGAAATTTTCGAAAATATCGACCACCCTAATTTATGGTTGAATTCAATTTGCAATATGCTGTGATTCTTTATGTTTCAAAAATGTTACAGGCGCTTGCATTCAGAGGAGTAAATCCAGTGAACATGTCTCGAGAGAGTATGCAAAGTTGGCTCGAACAATGGTTGCTGATATCGAAACACGTCGATGAATCCAGTATTTCGCTCCTGTTACATAGTCCGATCTTGTTGGCGTACAATTACCCTACAAACTGGACACTTTTATATTGTTAACTATATTCAACGTTTTATTCAAGTTGCAAATCATCTTTGACTATATACTTGATTATGTACATAATTATATAAATATATATGTCAAGTATAGTCAAGATATAATCAAGTATATAGTCAAAGATGATTTGCAATATATATATATATATATATATATATATATATATATATATATATATATATATATATATATATATATATATTAAAATATAGATACAAATTTCATGAGTGATAATAAAAGAAATGAAAAAAAAATCGCCTGCATTAAATATATGATGAAATTAATGAATAACCATAGATGCAGCATAGCAGTATAAATATATTTAGGGAAAAAAAATATTAAAAGAAAAAGTGTAATCGAATTAGTGTGTTCATTACATTTTAAAAAAGTTGCTTGCCGTAATATACATTTGTTTGATGCATATTTGAGGTGCATGCAATCTGTTTGCTTTTAGTCCAGACGCCAGAGGGGGTTCTGTGTGCCATTCGAGGTCCGCGAAATATTCTTGATGCAGATGATAGGTTTTGACCTCCTGAACACGAATATATAAGGTGTTTTGCGGAAAACCCGGTCGTTTAGTTATTAATCGCAATTGTTTATTAACAATAGAAATTGTTGTTTTTTTGAACTCGGATATTTGTTTTTGTATAGTCCTGTCAATTCTGAGACGAAAAGGTCCCATACAATTTTGCTCTACAATCCATAGATTTGGAGCAATAAATTGTTGAAAGTTGCAATTAGACCAAAATTGCTCTTCTTAACAAATTAGTAGCTTCGAAAATATAAGTCGTAAAAAAAATGTAAAGGAACTAATTTTGCCCAATGAACCGAGGAATATGAAAAAAGAAATGCGAACACGAGCAGAACAAAAAATAATTATTTATGAAGAGTCGCGAAACGGTATTTTTTCTCTCATAACATACGCTCGATCGATTTCTCCGGCCGGCAAGATAAAATTTCGTTCGCGACGGATAATTATAGTCGGCGCAACAACTTTATGGCATTCCCTAGTTTTCCTTTTGCCAGATACGAATATCTGAGGTGACAGTTTGCAAACCCGCTCCTTCACTGTGTAATAAACAAATGTTTATAACAATCTATTTTTTTTTTCGCTTCGAATTTTTTTTTTTCGTGTACTCTGGCCAATTTCTAGTCGGAAAAGTCCTATGCAATTTTACGCTACAAGCCGTAGGTCCGGAGCAATACGTTTTTTAAAGTTGCAGTTCGATCAAAACTGCTCTACTTAACGAATCTGTAGCTCCCGTAGTATAGGTTGCAGACAAAAATCGTAAAGGACTTTTATTCGTCAAATGAACCAAGGTATATTGGTAGCCGGTCTTTTAATTGTTATAAACAATATATGTATGCAACAACCATGGCAAAAACCTGAATTGTAATTGGTGTTTTCGATCTCGATTTATTTTCTTTGAAGGTTGAAATAAGGGTTTGGTTTGGGTTTTCTTCATCGTTTTAATCGTGATCGTTAACGTTACGTGGATTTTTACAACAATTTGTACTCTGGCACGAACAAAAAGCGCAGCAACGCATATCAGCTGCGACGCAACCACAGGTTTTGCGAGCACAGCTCGGTAGTAAGTCATCAGTAGGAGGGAAGTAGTTGAATACTTGACGAGGAATTAGCAGGTCATCTTCTTCGATATACGCGAAGGACGAAACAGCTATCCTTACACTACAATGTGACGAAAAGTTCAGCGAAAGAAAGTTGAACGGATTTTCCAGAAATGATTCTCTCGCCTATGGCTCGTAGAGCAAATTATATGCGACGTTCTCAACTCGCGATTATCCAAACAACAATAAATCGTGTTCGAAAATATTATTTACAATTCAGGTTTTTTACCATCTATTGTTTATAACAATTAAAGGACGGGCTACCAATATACCTTCTTTCATTTGACGAATAAAAGTCCTTTACGATTTTTGTCTACGACCTATACTACGGGAGCTACAGATTCGTTAAGTAGAGCAGTTTTGATCGAACTGCAACTTTTAAAAATTTATTGCTCCGGATCTACGGCTTGTAGCGTAAAATTGCATAGGACTTTTCCGACTAGAAATTAGCCAGAGTACACGAAAAAAAAAATTCGAATTGAAAAAAAAAAAAGAAAATTAGATTGTTATAAACATTTGTTTATAACATAGTGAAGGAGCGGGTTTGCAAACTGTCACCTCAGATATTCGTATCTGGTAAAAGGAAAACTAGGGAATGCCATAAAGTTGTTGCGCCGACTATAATTATCCGTCGCGAACGAAATTTTATCTTGCCGGCCGGAGAAAACGATCGAGCGTATGTTATGAGAGAAAAAATACCGTTTCGCGACTCTTCATAAATAATTATTTTTTCTTCTGCTCGTGTTCGCATTTCTTTTTTCATATTCCTCGGTTCATTGGGCAAAATTAGTTCCTTTACATTTTTTTTTACGACTTATATTTTCGAAGTTACTAATTTGTTAAGAAGAGCAATTTTGGTCTAATTGCAACTTTCAACAATTTATTGCTCCGAATCTATGGATTGTAGAGCAAAATTGTATGGGACCTTTTCGTCTCAGAATTGACAGGACTATACAAAAACAAATATCCGAGTTCAAAAAAACAACAATTTCTATTGTTAATAAACAATTGCGATTAATATCTAAACGACCGGGTTTTCCGCAAAACACCTTATATATTCATGTTCAGGAGGTCAAAACCTATCATCTGCATCAAGAATATTTCGCGGACCTCGAATTGTTACGAGCCAATACCACTCGTTTTTAGTATGAGTTGAACAGACTCTGGTTGGTCCGTTTACTTTTGCTGCCTAGCGAATAGAAATTCGTGTCTGAGGAGCGGGAAAATAATTATGAATTTAAACTACTCAATCACTCAAATAAAACACAATTTAATTTAAACACTTTTAGTTTTAATAACTACTTCGATATTACTAAACGCTTTTACAAAAATACACTAAATTTCATATTGTACCGCATATTTCAGCACGTCAACTTTTATTTAATTTAATACCCAGATATTATTTAAAACACAGAATTTATAAACACTTTTACAAAAATACACTAAATTTCATATTGTACCGCATATTTCAGCACGTCAACTTTTATTTAATTTAATACACAGATATTATTTAAAACACAGAATTTATAAACACTTATGTAAGAACTCTACCGCACTTCGATGCGCGACACGAAGTACTAAATTCCGGAGCGATGTTAAAAGCGCGAACGTTGTCATGAGACTGCTTGCTTGACGCCGTGACTCTTTGGAGTTTCATTTTCTCCCTTCAAGATGAAATGTTTTTGCGATTGGTCAAAAGTCAAGAAGTAGGGGTTGGTAGCGGGGGTAGAAAGTACGCGGCGGCCCAAGCGACTGAGGGTTGCATGGGTCCAGCGTGGGAAGACCGAAGGGCCTGAGATAGCCGGCGTCGTGTGTGACACAAAACAGAAGGGCTTTCGCGACTCGATACGGGGCCTCCGGTGGTTGTAAAACATTTGGCGACCAGCTTCAATCAGCGTGTTGTCGTTCAAGTACCGAGTTCTGCAACTACAAGACTTCTTTAAGAAAAACGCGAAGGGATTTATTGCTGTTCTGGCTAATGTACAATTTCAGTGAAAGTCGTGTTTGAGAAAAACACGATTCTTAATCCTGCTTTTAGTTCTTGAGTCACGTCGTTTTGCAAACACTCACATTTTCCATTTTACAATGACTACACGTGTGCAGCAGAAACACTCTAAATCCATATGCTAGTTAACATAAAAATTCTTTACTTATACGCCTTCTGAAGAGAGACTGTTCTTTTCCCTGGCACTCTTCAGATTATTATTGTTCTTGGCACTCGCCCGAGCTCTCGGGGAAACCAGGGTAAAAACCCGAGAGAGAACAACGCAAAATTAATCATATAAAACATATACGAAATTATGTACAAATAACTCAATAATTACAATGTTCTTATTATTACTTATTAATTAATTAATCTACAATTAATCTTAAGGCATGTGTCATTGAGTAACGGGTTGCTCATGGTGATTTGAATATAATTCTTACATTGCGTCATAGGTGGCAGATGCGTGCCGAGCGTGCGCTCGTCACAGAATGGCACACAAAACCCCCTCTGGCGTTTGGATTATTTTGCGGAAGCGGGATTTTATGAGTTAATTCCAGTTGCGTTATAGCAAAATACTGAGTGCATTTAGAATATTATTCTAATCGGTGTAAATTTAGTGATTTACAATATGTGCTTGATGACGGTTAATATTATCAGCGATATATATATGTCTCATATGCTCGAACGGATAATTTAAAAATCGGACGAACGTACGACGTGAGTGAAGGTCGATTGTAATTATATGCATAGATCGTTGGAGATGACGACAACGCAATACTGCTTGCCGCCGAGAGATGTCACCACGCAGTCAGAGAATAAAGATGAAACATTTTAACGGTACGTTACGCACGGAACCGTCCGACCTCTTCATATTTTTAGAATCCATAACAAATAGGGAAGGGTAATAACATGAAAACAAATAGGGCTTATAATCGTCTCGATAAAGCCACTTGTGTAATTACGATCGAACGTACAGATAAGTTCGTTTGATGTTTTAATTACTTAATATTTCACGTCCCCAGATAGATATGTTACGGCAGATTGACGACACGATGGCGGCATAAAACGACACGCGTGTCGACAAAAATGCGCCATGTACTGCAGCATTAAGCTGCATTATTAACGGCACGGCGTCCTGATGCCGGTAATGTGCCTCCAAAGTTCCGACACGCGTTGGCGTCATTTGGCGGTGCACAGCGTGTCGGAATTTTACAGGCAAGGTGGCGGCATTCGTGCCGTTAAGGAGGGTCGAGCGCAAAAACAGTAACAAGAAATAGATGCTGGTTTTTTTAAATATCCATTGATATGGATGATCTGATTTCAACTGCAAAGTTTGAATAAGTTTATCTTCATGGTCTTCGAGAAATAAATTTCTTAAATTGATACTATTTAACATTGTTTATTATGGGAAATTGAAAATGAACGATGCATTTTTATATTTCTAACGATAGTTTATACGGATACGATGCAGTTAAAATATTGCAAACTATAAAGAATACAATCAGGATGCTCTATGCAAAAATTCAGATACTTGTTCTTCACAATTAATTAACAATAATCAAATATGTGGCTCGAGATCCAGATTTTTTAAACTTGCGTAGCGGCGTCTCTGTCGCACCGTTTCGTGCGACCGCGCCGCGTTCCCTACCGGGCCTATCGCTTCAAAAAAACGCACTTGCCCCTCCTTAAGCACGCCGTGTCGTTAATAATACAGCTTAATGCTGCAGTACATGGCGCATTTTTGTCGACACGCCGTACGTCACGTTTTTCTATCTGGGTCTGATTCGTCGAAATTATTTAGACATAATTGTTCAAAGAAAATTAATTTAATGGAGAAAAGGTGAACAATTGAAAGCATTTCTAGAAACTGAATTTCTATACAGCTTGATTTTTGGGCAACATTGAGAACGCAATATTTTAGCGAACTGCAATTATCTGTCTATTATAAAGTCTCGCAAACACTTTAGACTTTACAGACCAACTGTAGGCTGTGTTTCTTATCGTATCCAAGTCCACTTTTTTTTTGTCAACGACCCTGTCAGATTAGCCAACCGTGGCCACAATCACTTTTCCACCGCGAAACCACCGGTCGCCTACCGTCATACAATTTACCGCTGAACGACTGTGAAACAATATTGATGCTCGTGGAAAGATGGTTATTGTACGGTTGTTTTCGGTTGCTGCAGTCAGAAGGGTAAAAAATTCGTTGGCAGAAACATAGTTGCTTTGCAGTTGAAATGGTAGAATCGCGGTTGCTAAGCGGTTAATTTCACGGCGTTTTGCTACCATCCTTTTACGGTTTGTTTTGAGGTTTCACTGATTCGATAGGGGACCGAAGACCCGCTCACGTGTCTTATGCTGTGATCGGAAAACTCGTTTCCATGAATTCTACTGGATCTAAGAAGAGTGGATTCACGTTTCGCGATTAACAATTGTTCTCACCTTCTATAGACTTGGTTACTTGCAGATGATGCAAAATAGCTGAAACCGCGCACGAGCTTTCCGTTTCTCAGAAGTAAGGGTTTAAGTGAAACTGTTCTGGAAATCTTTATAATGTCCGGTATTTTTATCAATTGTAATCAGCCAATCGCCGATCTTGAAAAATTTCAAGTCCCATACAACCCCCCCGGTACGAGCCAATCATAGGCTTAAAAAACAAGGATGCAAAGCAGAACCTTGCACATTGCTTCCTCATTATATTTCGCTTTTTACAAAGCAACCTCTAAGAGGAAGTACGGTAATTGATTTTGGCTTCCTCATAGAGGAAGCTTTGTAAAAAGCGAAATATAATGAAGAAGCAATGTGCAAGGTTCTGCTTTGCATCCTTGTTTTAAATAAATAATAAGCGCTCCCTCGAATACTCTATCTTCTCTGTTTTTTTTTTTTTTTTTTGTAGAACACGATAGAAACCGGTATTTTCCGAAATTTCATTGGGAAGCAAGCATATGGATAGTTTATACGACATAAATCGCTACTTTTCGCAATATAGACTGTACAACATCGCTATGAAAATATGGTATCGTTCAATATTTTTGGGCAATATCTAACGTATTTTTCTGTTAATCATGAATTTGGTACTCATTTAACTTCCAGCTTGATATTTGATACCAAAATTCGCATCGCAGAAAAAAAATCAAAATCTCATAAAATTTTAACGTTTCAACCGATCTTAACCAAATTTAATAGGGATCACCGGTGTATGAAAGCTCACATACATACCAATTTTGAGCTTAATATCTCGAAAATTAAAAGAGTTATCGCGTTAACAGACATTTTTGAACAAATTCAAAACCGCGTAAAAATTTAACGATCATGGGGATTTTAACAAAAATTGGTATGTACGATGAGGATTGTCTCCTCTATCTATAGAGGAGTCAATATAGAGGAGTTATAAAGGTTTACATTTTTTGAGCGTGTAACATACACACACACATACAGACATTTTTTCTAAATCACTTTTCTTGACGTTTTGGACCATTCTGAGTATACTGACATGAAAATCTCGAAAAAAAAAATTTTCACGAAAACAAAGCTTCCTCTATGAGGAAGCAAAATATAAAAAAAAAGTCCCGTACAAAGTCCATACAATGCTCTCGCGTTAAACTCCTTGGTTTTAAGTATAACAGTCGATCCTCCGTAAATAGAAACGGGTCAAACTTGCTTTCTATGCAAAAAGCATCCAATTTTTTAATCAATTATTGTACTCCGAAACACCATTCAGTGGGCTAGTTTCGAACTATCAAAATAGCCTCGGCTTCGTCAAGTTCGATTTTTTCAAGTCCTTTTACATTAAGCGCAAACGAAGAAAAAACGCTAAAGCGCCTGTGTCCGAGCTAACGCTAGAGTATTAAAAATTTCTAATCTTTCGAGTTAAAATATGGCATTATTTTTTTAATACTTTGAAATACCCTAAGAAGCTGTGACAAGAGAAAACGAAAATGATGTATTTTTCCTTCTCCCGAGATGATGGAAAAAGAAATAAACTCTTGCAAATCAGTGTCCGCGTCGATCGCCCATAGTTTAAACGGTGTGATGCGTGGCAAAGTAAAACAAAAATCATGCAATTTGTATTTATTATATGCCTAAATATTTTAATATACTTGGCAGATTCAACTATTTATAAGTCTTTGTTTGCTTATTGGTTATGCGTGTAGAAGAATCCGAGAGAGTGTAGCACCCGAGCCAGAATAGCCTCCTAGTTTATTATACTAGGTGACTTGGCCCAAACTTCCGCCTGCCAACAACATTACTTTCATGTGCAGAAAACTACTGTTTAATGTTTTATTTCATTACTATATATTGATTTATCGATTTAGAGATTATTTTTTATTAAACGCTTTTTTTGTCGTTATGATCTTGGCAAGTTGCTTATTTTTTTTTCTTGATTCCCACGCATTCATCGAATGTAATATTTTGAAGATAAGGAAGAAGATTGAGGTACTTGGAAAGAATGTTTTACCAATTCCAAGTTTCATTCTCTTACTTCGAACAACATTTTATGTCGAGGGCACTAATTAATTTTTGATAAGCAAATTATATTAAAAAAATATATTTCATTAATATGTTGCATGCATGCTATATAATTGAAGGACACTTTGGAAGATACAGCATTTTTCGTACAGGGCGCATAAACGAGCTTATTCGTATAAGATATGCAGCATATGAAATGGATATTGAAAAGATATAAGCTGTTTGGTAGCCACATATATGCGGAATATAAATAGTATGCAAGAACTATGTCCTTGTTTCCAGCATATAAGTTGTATATATGTCAGATATAAACGATTTCATTCTCGCGCGCATATACCGAATATCGGTGAATGTATCGAAATATATCACGGGCGGACTATGGCGCGGACCGAAACCAATAAAAATATCTATGGTTTCGTGTTTTTTTTTTTTTTGCTCTTCGATTTAATTTAGCAATATTGTTGCTTAGAAGCATTTGAATAACCGAAAATAGTGTAGTTTTTGATTAAATGACTCGAGATAAATTGACTCCAGCTTATGTGTGCCAGTAGCTTTGGAATGCAGCTGCGTCCACGTGCGTCTTCCACGTGGATCGTCCGACTTAAATTGCGGAACTAACTCCGTGATTCAACCGGATCTGTGGTAGACAGAAAAGTTGGCTTTACAAGAATTGGGCTTGTAGTTAATTATAAAGGCCGCGGCGGATTAAAGTATCGGCATTAAGTATTGACGTAGGTATAGTAACGAAACAAAAAAAAAAGGCATTGAAAATAAGAATATCGGAGGAAAATATAAATGTACGACGGGAACGTGAATTACATGAAACATCATCGACCCGGTCGCTGTCGACGATAGGTCCGTCTCACTCTGTATCTATTTTTGTCTCACTTCAAACGCGCTCCACGTCCACGTAGCTTTCCGCGACCACCCCTATCACACTTTTGGTATCATCTCCACCTAAAAAGGTAGATTGGCCCAGGAAGTAACGTTTATTCCTATTGGACGAATGACCGAGCCAATAGACGCGCTCGTACTACCCCAGGATCACGTTGCACGCGCTTATATTGGGAGCCCCCGCTCGTTTCCCCGACAGAACGGCTCTCTAACGTAAGTGCACCACGTCGGTTTTTCATTCGGTCTATCTACATAAATATTCATTGTTTCTCAACTCGTCTTTCTGGATACGAAAAAGCCATCGATAAAACATCAGTTCTTACGTATGGACCAACGGGCTTGTTACGACAAATATTTTTTACAACAATTTTTTTTTTCAAATTCGTGATTGTTTTAACGCTACAGAAGTTAATTCGAATCATTATCATAGACGCGATTCTATATTACCGTGATGTGTCGTGAATCGGTTAATGGAAAATTGTTATCGAATTGACCGCGTGTGTCGTGTTTATGTGAGGCAGAGTGATCGAGAGAGAGAGAGAGAGAGAGAGAGAGAGAGAGAGAGAGAGAGTATATGCGTGTATGTGACACAGTTTGAAGAGCGAGAGTAAAAGAGAGAGCGAGAGCGAAAAAAGTAATTGAGTAAGCATTTGTCAATTGCGAATACTATATATTACTATGGATTAGATGCATAACGTATAGGTATAAATATATTTATTATTAAATCAAGTGCGCGTTATATATAATCAAGTTCGCAGTTTGGCCATATGCATTATTTATTTTCAGTTTTGCGGTGTTAATTCAAGTGTTCCAATCGGTTGCCATCCAAAAAGCTCTATTGCAATTCGCAATTGACCAACTCTTTATAACAGTGCATCGTGAAGATAACAAAAAATATAACGCTCGTGGTAGAATTGAACTCTTATAATTAATTGCCAATGTCAATCACAAGATAAATGATCAGTGCTTTATGTTATTGATCACTTTCGATAATATGGAATCTTGATATTTTAACGCGTAACTATTAAAGGGATAAATGAGAGGAGTATTGATGAAAGTATAAGAAGTCAAAATACATCGGTGTATTGACAATCGAAAGTAATTTCATGAGAAATACTATTTTTAAAGATTCTTTAGATTTGTAATACATAGGTTTGTGTATGTGCGTGCGTGTGTGTGGGAGAGGTTTATTAATGTTACATAGCTGAGGTATTTTGTATACACAGGGCCGCCCAGATCGTGCCGCCAGCAGTAGTCCGTCCGTCGCCGAAATTCGCAAAAGAACGCACACGAAACTGACGACATCGACGTAGCGACTGACATCGCGTACAGCTGGGACGCCCCTCAAACAAACGGAATAAGAAAATAATCCATTCGACATGCCGAAACCCGTGGTACAAGTGGGAGACGATCCCGATCCAACTCCCTATCTCTTCGTCTCTCTTGAGCAAAAGAGAATCGATCAAAGCAAGCCCTACGATGGAAAGAAAGCTTGCTGGGTGCCCGACGAGAAGGAAGGTTATCTCCTTGGTGAAATCAAGGCTACCAAGGGTGATGTTGTCACCGTTGGTCTTCCCGGCGGAGAGGTACGTGCTTGTTATTTTATATTTTTATCAATACAAAATTTATTATTTATATCGTAGTTGGAAAATATTATACAATTCACCACCGATAGCGGTGAGCTTTGGTAATTTCAATGGGTCAGACCGGGAGTTGTCGCCGCCGCAGCCGCCGCGTCCCCCCTGCCGAGGGGGGCTATTATTATTTTATTTATTTTTTTCCTCTTGTCTATTCTCATACAGCGGCACATTTCCCTACTGGCAAATATTAGAGACCATAATCCGGTAATCCGAATTTGTTTAACATAGTTTATTGTTTAAGGAAGTTAATTGTCACTCATTGTAATAATATACATCGATAATAAAAGGATTCAAGTAGATTGAGCGGAAAAAACTAGTGAATCGCGCGTGGTTGGTCCGAAGGGCACTCTTTCGAAAGCTTGCCAAGTATCGAATTGCCGAATATCGTCGATGTTGCAAATCGAGTCGAGTCCCGCGTATAGCCGCCCAAAGCGTTTAACGTATCTCGCTAAGAGAGCAGCAACGCATAAGGGAAGGAACGAAGGAGGAAGTTTCGAACTCCGGGTGCAAAGAAGTTAAAATTTTCAGTGGAGAGAGGGGCTAACATGCTATAACCATGCGGCTGCTGTGGAGATATAAAAAGCATGAGGTGGCGATGCCCGGTGCTGTAGCGTTGGCGTCGCCGTATTGGGCAGCTCTAATTCTATTTCGAGATCGGTATAAGATCTTGGAAACTGGGGACCCCGCGCCGAGTCCACTACACCGACCATAATGTATTGGTTAATGCTTAACATTGCTTACGCTAGGGATCGCCGGTATATAGGGCTCGCCAATATTTCGATAAATATCTATTGAAAATACTTTTCATTCGATGACTCTCATTAATTCTCAACTATGACCAACGCGATACGCTTTTCAAAGATCAATTATTTTCAAATACGTTTTCTTAGAAGCGAGAATAATATTCAGTACGAAAAGTATTTTCAATACAATTTTATTCATGCTTGGAACTGATGTAAAATTTTCTACATCATCCCAGAAAGATTACAAAGAAAATAAAATGAACGTTACCGTTGAAGAGCAATGTTTTCAATCAAGTACGAGAAGAATCGACGAAGTATTTTACTTTTATTCATCGAAATATAAATAAAATTATTTTTATTTCTTCTTTTCCTGGCATTGCGAGCCTGCAGCATCTCTTCATATATTTGTTTAAAATTGAAATACACCTACGTTAATTTATTTAACTCTGCTCGGACTATTTCATTACGCTACTTTTGGAAGCTAATTGGAAAAATTAATGCTCGTTCAAGTTAAATACATTAAAGCGACGGTTCCAAGCTCTGGCACCCTGAGACATGTTCATATTCTTAACTAATACTACAAATCCAACGACCGAGCGGCTAAAGGCAACTATGCACACTGATCACAGCATGGGCCTACTATAACCTACGAGTTATATAACAGTTCAGCAAACCCTGTTCCGGCATTACCTAAACGCTATTGTTAGAACTGCTAGTGGGGAGGTAACGGAGCGTACAATAATAAATCCAAACTCTGTTGCTTGAAACGTGGGTCAATGTATTTTTAGATAGCGAGGGAAAGAAAATAAGACTGTTAGGACTGGGAGAGTGTTGCGCCGTTAGGACCATTTAAGTATACCTTAAATTATGTATATGTGTATATACTTTTTTTCCATAGCGGCCTCTTTATTATTTTACGATGTGTCAAACATTAATTGTAGCTCAAAACATTTATTGAAAAAAAAAAAAATTAATTCATTTTTCTTCTCAAATTGAAGCACTGCATTTTCCTTAAAACATTGCTAATTGCAAATAACTTTTATACGATTGTAATATATTTGTATTTAGTTTGTTGTCAATGGTCGTCAAGTTCAACATTTCATAAGTTCCATAATCACTAAATGCTTGCACTAAAATAGTCTTATGAATTTTTTCGAAAATTTCGTATTATTAAAATTCTTCAAAAAATGATTTATATATATTTGGAAAAGCGATACCTGTACACGCCTTGAATCACCGGCGATGCAGAGATTTTCTCTTGCCGCCGCAAGTATACTCAAATTATTCTTATTCTTCATATTCATATTATTCACATGTATTTTAATTGACAACAACGTACTTTGAAGTGACCCAGATGTAACAAACATCTTATCATTATAACAATTTTTTGTTCTTTATATAATGAGAAATAATCGAATGCCCCGCCCCGACGATGGTTTTTACGTGCAATTTATTATTTGTATCTTCCGTTAACTGCGCGTTGATAGATGCGATTGAACGTGTAAAAAAATATAAATCTATTGAATAATGTAAACAGAGTAAACAGTATCACAAGGATCAATTGTCACAAGTGAATCCACCGAAATTTGAAAGATCGGAAGACATGTCGGATTTGACGTTTCTCAACGAAGCGTCCGTGCTCCACAACCTCAAACAGCGCTACTACATCAAACTCATTTACGTAAGTCAGCCTAAAATTCATCTAATATCTTGTCCGTTTTTATTTTTAAAATTAGTCAAAGGACTTCAAAAAGGACCAGCTCCAACAAGTCAACCCGCCCAAGTACGAGAAAGCCGAAGACATGTCGAATTTGACCTATCTCAATGATGCTTCGGTTCTGCACAACTTGAAGCAACGTTACTACCACAAGCTCATCTACGTAAGACCAAGAAGACATCCGGCTGCTGTCTGAGAGTGCTGTTCCATTGTTCTTTACATTTTTTTTCTTTTGTTTTCCTATCTTCACAGCGTTAACCCTAGCGTTTCTCCGAATTTCATGACCGGTGATGAACAATATACAGGACTAATTCATCGGTCAATTCTAATGCTTTGATATATCGAAAATAAATGATCTTTTATTCATTTTTATTTCTCAAGACCTCATACAGACTATTCAAACGGGCTCTTAATTTTCACGAATCTTCTCAATAACTTATCGAGCTGTGCTTTCCAGTGCTATTTTCAAAAGACTTTGGTAGAAATAATTCCTTCGATAACGTTAAAGTCGGATCAAAGAAAGAGTATTGGAAATGTATATAATGTAATAGCCTTCGACACAGTTTGAATTTCAACTAAATTTCCCGCATCCGAGGAGGCAATCGGTATTTTAAACCAGTGATTCATAAACACTAATTATGTCGATTGTCGATGAGGCTCACGGTTTGCATTGAGAATAATTCGTGTCCCGTCTCCCATTTGAGGTTTAGTTTAATTTTTTGTTTCATTTTTTATCTCTCTACTGACATGCTTTCACCATAATAAAAAGAAATGTAAGCAAAATGATGGGCTCTCGATCGAGACACGAGGTTGCTCAACTCAGAAGCACACATATAAGCTTCATAGACGTGAATATTATTTCTGGCTGTATGTATTTCTAATCTTTGTTATAAATTTGTATCGTTTGCTACTTTTCTCCTTCGAGGCGGCCTCGAGATAATTCATATATCGAGTTGTCATCATCTCTATGTTAAAAACAATCAGTCAGTTATGAGATGTCAATTCTGTAAATTTGTAAATTTTTTCAAATATCAAAAGAGTCGCTCAGTTTACCCGTTATTCGCATTATGCCCATTTAATAAATATTAAATGCACGTTTTAATGATGTAATAATTTTGCCACCATATATACTATTTTATTTGGTTAAATGAAAATTTGCTGCCTGTTTTTCGTTGTCGTTTTGTACTTGAAGCTCCGAAAGGGGACACCTCGAGAAAAAAATTAAATATAAAAATTAGCCGATAACGCTGAGAAAATAATTGAAATCGAGTTGAAATAGTCGTTATGCGAAATCTGGATTTTTGCTATAAATATAACAAAGGTATCTAAAAGAAAGTTACGACTACAAGATATTTTAGCAGATTTGCACCGTCTATCGGATAAACAACTTTGTCATGCGGTGATAAATCCTTGTAACGGGAGTAAGTCGATGTATCTCGAGCGAGGTTTAAAGGTTTTTCGCGTTATTACAGACCTATTCTGGCTTGTTCTGCGTGGCCATCAATCCGTATAAGCGTTACCCGGTATATACCGGCCGTTGCGCCAAGCTTTACCGTGGTAAGAGGCGTAGCGAGGTCCCCCCTCACATTTTCGCCATTTCTGATGGAGCATACGTAAACATGTTAACGAGTGAGTATACGTTCGTCGAAGGAAACTCATTCGTGGGAACCATTGAACATGCTTGATGGATCTAGTGGTTACGAGTGATATAATCGGTAGCCTTAAAATTTCATCGTTTACACTTGCAGACAGTGAAAATCAATCTATGTTGATCACTGGTGAGTCTGGAGCTGGAAAGACGGAAAACACGAAAAAAGTAATCGCGTACTTTGCCACCGTCGGTGCTTCTACGAAAAAGGTCGAAGAGGCTGACAAGAAGAAGGGATCCCTGGAAGATCAGGTCGTACAAACCAATCCTGTACTTGAAGCCTTTGGTAACGCAAAAACCGTCCGTAACGACAACTCGTCTCGTTTCGTAAGTACTCTAGTGAATTTTTCTGTAAACGTTGCACGAACAACTTGAAAATATACCGGCAAATATATAAGTTATCCGTGGTCATCTCTTTTAGGGTAAATTCATCCGCATCCACTTCGGGCCGTCTGGAAAATTGGCTGGTGCTGATATTGAGACCTGTAAGTACAATTTATTCTTATGCATCTGTGTTAAAACAATTAATCGACTTGGTAATCTAATATCGAGTGAATTGCGCCGACAGATCTACTGGAGAAGGCCCGTGTAATTTCGCAGCAAGCATTGGAACGATCTTACCACATCTTTTATCAGATGATGTCTGGATCGGTTAAGGGACTAAAAGGTAAGAGATTGAATAATAAGACTATAGAAAATATAATATGGAAAAAGGTTAAATGACTATTACCGCGTGCTATTCGGGATTCGGTTTGATGATTCAATCCAATGACCGATGAATTCTTGGAAGAAAATGAAGATCGACTTGATGGATATTTCGCGATATATTCATCACTCATAAGCACCAGCCCCTGATGATACTTTAAGTGTAATAACTTGGACAGGTTACATCTAGAAGCAGCTCTGGAAGTTGTCGGAGACAAAGCTCAACTATATGTTGTGACACACATGGAAAAGCTTAACTTGAATTAGAAACTGTATTTTCGTATCCTCGTTTCATAGCTATGTGCAATCTGTCGGACAACATCAACGACTACTACTTCGTCGCTCAGGGAAAGACCACCATTCCCAATGTTGATGATGGCGAGGAATGCACTCTTACCGATGTAAGGACCGACGCCAAACGGAACCGGAGGAGTTTATTTTTTTGCGTTCTTTCATCACGATTAATTATTTCCTAATTTGTTGGTTTAATCGGACTATGAATGGACCACCTCTCTGACCGGAAACTTTCGAGCGACGCGAGCACACACTCTCGCTCTTTCTCTCTCTCTCTCTCACTCTCTCCCTCTTGCCAATTAATCGTTAAAATCATTTTATATCAATTCAATTATATATATATATATATATATATATAATATATATGTTGTTTAATTGTATAATATATAGAGAGAGAGAGAGAGATAGTACCGAGTTAATGAATATTTACAAGAGTGAGTTGTGCATTCGCAGTAACTCCGCGTGTGCCATGTCCGAAGCCCGCTTTATTTTTTTTGTTACTTTAGAGTTTTAATTACACGGAGCCACACAACAATTGGGCGTAACAAAAGAATGGAGATCCGTAAAGACACTCGCTGTCAAGCAGTTGGAGATTATTGATGAATCCCTGTAGATATAGATTTTTCAACCCTCCAAGAACCCACATGGTCGGGGTATTCTTGCCACCCTAACGTATTCAACAAAGATACGTTAACCCCCGGATGTAGACCATGGCAGGGCTGTCCCCGGTAGTGCGAAAATCGCATCCACTGATCTGAACCGAGTCTGAACAGTAACGTTCTTCTTCTATTTCATCGGGCCGTGTCGATCGATCCATTTAACAATCATCTATCAAAGATGATGATTCTCTAGACTCTGTTTATATCAATGGGGTTTAAACCAGCCACGAACCCTGTAAAAACCATATGAAAGTTGGTCATCAAAGGTTCCTGGTTTACCACCCGCATGTGTTTTATTGCCCGTGTAGACATGTTGCTGCTGTCCAACAACATCCGCGACTACTACTTTGTATCGCAAGGCAAGACCACGATTCCCGGCCTTGATGATGGCGAGGAACTGCTTGCTACCGATGTAAGTGCATGATTTATTTGTCGGATCTTCACCATATCGTATCGCTTTTTCTTTTCATTCAGAACATTTTATATTTCTATCCAAAGTACGTTTCTCAATCGTTTAATATTAAATAGATGGTCCCATTTATTTAATACCGGACAACCGATTGTCCGTTCGGTAAAGATAATAAATTATCTAATTATTTTAATTATGACTTTGGAGTGAATTTTTAAATCGTTCTCTATGGCCTATATGGAACATAAATAGCTTGGTGTGAGATCAATGGTTTGGACAACAGCGGCACCATTATACCATTGTCCAATTCATCAATTACTTGAGTTTTGTGTTGAACCTTCGATTCATGTTTTCATTGCTTCTATCTGCTGCTATGCTCAACAAGTGGTTCTTATTAAATTAATCAATTTTATATTTTAATATAATAAACAGAAAATGATCGTAATTGGAAACAGTATATTGGAAATAATTAATTAATAAGAATCTATTGTTAATAATTGAACGCATTTTTGTAGCATTATACGGACACGCTGCGTGATGGAAGCCCCTCTTCCCCTCTCTCTGTCTCTCTCTCTCTCTCTCTCTCTCTCTCTCTCTCTGTCTCTTTTTTGTTTTGCCTGATCTAGCTAGCTGTATCTATCGCCAAGACAATTACACTATCTCTGTCACCCTCTTTTTTCAGCTTTCCACCTTTCACTTTCTGTTTTTAGCATATTTATTTTCTGCTATTCGACAATTATCCATCTTTTTCTATTTTAATTACTATAATCCACAGAGTCTCTATTATTAAACTTTGTGTCTGTTAATTTCTTCCGTTTGCCGCAATAGAAAAATTAACTACTTAGCGGAAAGAGTTTAATACGAATTGACGGTATAGTCGAGGAAAGAAGGTGTTTGGTATTTGTTATAAGGCTGTTTCCTCTATCGTGTATGAAATTACAAGCGCGTGATCATAAAATGACAAAAAACGAAACGCAGAAACGTGCCTGCTGACCAACCGGATCGGGGACTACTACTTCATTAGCCAGGGTAAGACAAGAATTCCGGGAGTCAACGACGCCTCGGAGATGGAGGACACCGATGTAAGTCCTCCGATAGGTTTCGATCTTGTCGACATTTCGCTGAATTTCTGTTTTCACTTGTAGTATCTTATCATTCTCTTTCTTACTATTATTTATTTGATAAGCGATAAGAGCATAGAAAGTACAATTTAACTTAGAGAGTGAATCTCTCGTGGAAATGAAAGAGGATAGATAGAAACTAGCAAAAGTGATGTAAAAGTGTGCAAACGAGAGCAATCCCTGCCCCCCGCTGCTGCTGCGCAGTCCCCCTGCCGCCGACATCGGGGGGCGGGAACTGGGGGTCCTAGAAAAATAACGATCGGGAGACCTCAATAACCCCCGCTCCCCGAATAGCCACCACATTGCAGTGATTATGCGGAATACCGTGGCTGCTCTTGTCTGTTTAAAGATTTTTCTCAAAACCCCGATACACAGTCTTGTCATAAACGTAGCAAAAAAACACTACATTACAATTACAATGTGCAGTGTGGGCGCGCGGTGTATATACAGATTTACGACTTTTCACTCTCATGGCTAAACAAGTCGCGATGAAAATAAAACTTTTCATTTCGCCGTGTATCTTGCCTACGACATTGCTGAAGCTCTTGCTAACTTCCTATCTGCACCAACGAATATATAATAGAAATAATACATTATTTTTTATACCACTTGAGGAGTCGTTTTAGTATAATTGTCAATGTAAAACCTCAAGATGCCGAGACAACTTAAAGATAAATTTGTGTCCCTGCGTTAATACGAATTATTCAAAGTTCAACATGATTCACAGCCAATTGTTTCCTATCGGATGACATTCACGACTATTACAACGTGGCTCAAGGAAAAATCACAATCCCCAACGTCGACGACGGCGAGGAATGTATGCTTACGGACGTAAGTCCTTTACAAAACTCCCTTCCGTCTCTGACCGTAAATTCTTTAATATTTCCATATGGTGCAAAACACCAATAAACTTCTGAGAAATGAACATCCCCCCCCCCCCCCCCCAACCCCCCTCAACCCCTTAGTTCGATTGTTATGGAAAATTACGACTATTTATTTACCATCTATGGGTTACATAGAACCCTATGCAGTGCTCTACATTGGAACTGCACGTGGATTTTTTTCTTTGATAATTATCCAATTCTTCAACCTTACAGAGTGCTTAATCCTAAACCATTGGATCTCTGAACCAATACCGTGTAATACAATTGATCTATCTGACGGTTGAAAAGTCCTAAGCTCGGCATTCTTTTGTTAAGTTTTTCCCTTTTCCGATTGTGTATCTTAACTCGAGTCGAACGTTCGTAACATAATTTTCGCATAGTAGGTATCCATGAAAGTTATTTCTATTGAGCCAGTCCAACGAACGTATTTTATTTGTCATAATGACCCTTGATAGACAATTTTTTAATAAATTCCAAAACAACTACCAGTTTTTTGGGCTACAATAATAATATTGATATAAAAAAAGATATATTTACAAACATTGTACTTTAATTTCATACTCGATTATTATACGATGAATTTGATTTATGAAGAATTATGTCACATTTTTCGAAAAATAGTGTATATGGAAAATCGAATCTTTATTTATCTTTCACGTTTGGTATTTCAATTGGTTGACGTGGAACAACTATAATCTCAAATCGTCTGCAAATGGAATGAAATCAAATTACTCGGTAACATTTACACGAATAAAAAAAAAACCAATATAACGAGCAACCGATCGACAAACCGATTTTTTACGTTGTGATATTAACATTCTATGGGTTGCGATATAGGTCCTTTGCCACTATTAGATTTGGTCGCGCGCTGCGCGTATAGCTTAATCTGTATATTGACTTTTACCGTAGTTTTATAGTCCCAAATGTTGTATCCCGAACTGTATCCATCGGTTGCTATCCCATGTACTGGAGCAGGAGGCACGTGTGTTGTTACCATACCGAAAACAACGAACGAAACGCACGTCATCTTCGTTGTATATAAAAATTCCTGTTAGTGAGGTAACCTCCGCGATATGTTTATCAGCCAAATGACCGAACGAAGATCCTGTCAATGTGGTTCGTACACAAAAAACAAATGTTTAAAAGGCAAAGAGTTATCAACAACTCAAGTTGTTTACTCTCTTCTTGAGCCTACTGAAGAAGCGGCTACCTAACACGAGCTAGGCTTCTGCTTTATGCTCTATGTCATACTTGCTTTATCGAACCACACTGCTTTCCTGTTTTTCTTTTTTTTTCATAACTATCTACCATGTTCGACCGAAGCTGCTCTATATTGTCTTTCTGTCAGTCCCAGCCACATTAAAATATTGCATTTGCGTGCTTTTGCTAATGTCATTATATAATATTCACTTATTTCTCGCATATACTATTTATTAGCAATCATTGAAAGCTTCGTTCCAAAAGCGTTCGGAAAAATATCGTCATAAACGTGGGTAATTGTAACATTTCAATTAACTGTCATGGCAATTTTGTTCTTGTTATTGTTGCCATGAACAAGTGATAGTGAATATTGAAAATTGAAAACTGAGCGGCGAGAAAACGCGTGACCGCTGTTGGACCGTCTCTCGTCGGTCGAATGAATTCTCCGAATTCATAGAAATATGGTAGACGATGATCAGCGTGGAAATTCCGATCGTTTTTGCAACAAATTCGACGAATGTGTACTTTCCTTTTCTAATTATGTCTCATTGACCCGATTCAGCAAGCCTTCGATGTTCTTGGCTTCACTCAAGAGGAAAAGGACAACATCTATAAAATCACCGCAGCTGTCATGCATATGGGTGGCATGAAGTTCAAGCAGAGAGGTCGTGAGGAACAGGCTGAGGCAGATGGCATGGAGGTACGCGAAATGACAATATTGTTTTTTTTTTTTTACAAAAAAACGAGTGTAATTTCCCGAAAATCATTAAATTGATGATATATTAATATTGTTGTTATTTCGAGCGTAGGAAGGTGAACGTGTCGCCAAGCTTCTTGGTGTCGACTGTGCTGACATGTACAAGAATTTGCTGAAACCGAGAATCAAGGTCGGTAACGAATTCGTTACCCAAGGTCGTAACAAAGATCAAGTTGCAAACTCCGTGGGTGCTATGTGCAAAGCCATGTTTGATAGAATCTTCAAGTGGCTCGTCAAGAAGTGTAACGAAACACTTGACACCAAACAAAAACGTCAACATTTCATCGGTGTACTGGATATCGCCGGTTTCGAAATTTTCGACGTAAGTAACTCACAGTTGGACAATTAGCCATCAAATAATATGTATCTTCGATTCGGTTCTTCCTCGCGTGTTACTCTCAATGTTAATGGTAACGCAAAGTATATTCGGTGAATGACGAATACTTGAAAATAATTTTTCAGTTAGTCGATGCTAAGCGAACCGAAACAAAGGTCATATTACACGATCGCCAGAAAAAAAAAAAAAAATCAAAAATAAAACAACGAGCGAACCAGACATATCGCACATTTTTTTTCATTGTTAAACGGAGTTGATTCTCCTATTTTGTTTAATTTCAAGAGACTCGCAAGGACACAACAACATGCTTGGTATTCGATATTGTTGTTTTATTTTTATGGTTCATTTCAATTTACACCTCCATCAAACAGGCAATAATGCAAGGAAATTTCGACGGAGACGCAGACTCGCACATAATTTCATACAAGTACACTTGGCAGCTTATTATCGATTTGTTGCCCCTCTAGTACAACGGTTTTGAGCAACTTTGTATCAACTTCACGAACGAGAAACTCCAACAATTCTTCAACCATCACATGTTTGTACTCGAGCAAGAAGAGTATAAAAAAGAGGGCATCAATTGGGCATTCATTGATTTCGGCATGGATTTACTAGCTTGTATCGAGCTCATCGAAAAGGTAGCCTCGTCTGCCCTATAATCCTCCCAAAGGATCTTGTCCCCTGAAGCTCTTGCAAGCGCGTTCGTAATTTTATTCGAAATTCGCTTGGCCGTCATCACGGACAACGATTCGTCCTCATGCTCGATATTTGTTTTCCGAAAATGGCACTTTTCCGGAATTTCCAGAGTGGTTCGTAAATTGTTCTCTCTAACATGGATTTCCCCAAATTGAGTGCCTTTTCCCTCGACTCCAGACATTAAGAACGCATAATAATACATTGAGTCACACTCATTTCCATCTTTCGCCTTGCCCGCACTACTGGCGTGGTACTATTATGGCCCAACGTCACTTTTATTTTTGTTCTTACCCAAACTACAATTTTATTTGCCATGCCGTGCCCCGTTTTAGTGCTCAAATACAGAGCTCATCGTATGCTCAGAGATGCCTGGCCCTTTCAGTCATAAGGCCATCTCGTCCGATATGTCTGAAAATCCACTATAATTATCTCGAGAAAATTTCGAAAACCGTGGACCGCATACAGCTAGTGGTAACCGGTCCGTAAAGAAGACCATCACACAGCAAAACCCTGGCCCGCGACGATGCTCTAACTACCCGTTGAGTAAAGTAATCGTAGTAATTCCCTACGATAATTATTAAGCTGTTCTTCTTCCTACCAACTGAAAAAGTTTTAAGAATACAAATTGATAGTTGGTATCTGATAATGGAGTGATGTTTTAAAGAACCTTATGCACACAATCAAGTCCAATTTTATAAGAAAAGTTTGTTCACACGAGAAAATTGCGCTGCTATGATTAATTTTCAAATATGGAGATGTACCCATTTTTGACATAATCTCTCGTACTTGTGCCATAAAGCCAACAATGCGAGTCTTTGATTGATAAATAAACGTGCTACTGAGACGGCACAATATCGAGGGACACGATTGGTAAGCAACAAGCGTAGTAACGAGCTTGTAAATATATATAAAAACTGAAAAGAAACAATTGTGCGGAAGAAAAGTCGATTGTCATTGAGAGATAATGGAACGACTGTACAATAACGGCACACAAAGCAGTAAATTGACCACTGTTCTGCCTTTGATCGAGCAGTTCAACAGCTTCGAGCAACTCTGTATCAACTTCACCAACGAGAAGCTACAGCAGTTCTTCAACCACCACATGTTTGTGCTCGAACAAGAAGAATACACTCGCGAGGGAATTGAGTGGTCATTCATTGACTTTGGCATGGATCTCCTCGCATGTATCGAACTCATAGAAAAGGTACACCTACAGCTGCAAGCGTAACGTCGAACAACGTTAAATACGCTATTACAACCACATGATTTGGTTATGCAGCATCAAACCACTCGATGCTTCGATCAGTGGGTTTCTAACGCTTTAAAGTAAATGTCCACAATTTTCGTTTGATTTATATTGTCCTTGTTTTGTCCTTTTCTTTTTTTTTTTTTCTTTTTCACATTTTTTCGCTTTCATTCGTTATTCCGCTTGATTCTACAGGAGTTTACCGACACACACTTACACCGTCGTGTGTCCATCGTACCCCATTCCGGCGTCAGCTTCTTTCCACAATTTCAGTCATTTTATTCTCCACCCGACACGAACACGCACAGACACACTTTACACGACGTTCAGCTTCATTATATCTACATTTGCGCCTCTCTTTATCCATGGTGACAATCCCACGTTTGCGTTTGCACGAACAGTACAACGGCTTTGAGCAGCTGTGTATCAACTTCACCAACGAAAAATTGCAACAATTTTTCAATCATCATATGTTCGTACTTGAACAAGAAGAATATAAAAGGGAAGGAATCGATTGGGCGTTCATAGACTTTGGCATGGACCTCCTCGCATGTATCGAACTTATCGAGAAGGTACAGAATTTCAATGATAGAAAGTAGGTCGAGCGACCAAATACGACGTCTATACGTCGTGAGAAGCACGTCGCCGGAGCGAAATAATCAACAAAGTAGTTGAACGCTTTGATTGCAATTGATGACCGAGACTTAAGAAACACATTGACTGTTCTTTCGTCGGTGTCTGCTGCAGTGTGCCCGAATATACAGACGCATTGTAGTCCCTTGCGGAACTACTACTTACTTACAGTGAACTTACCTGTTGAGTCGAAACAGGATTATAGGAATATACATCCATCAACATTCTACACAGTGACCCAAAAGTTGGATCTATTCGTCCAAATGAATTTAAAACGTTTATCGAAATGTTAAAAGAATCCCAAAATAACCGACTTATTGCCTCTTTTTATGACGAATATTTGGCAATGTCTTGACTATTCGGTGTGTATATACATTTTTTTCTTTCTTTCAAAATAACTTTTTTCGCTGAAATAATTTGATTCCGTGGGCGCAATACGGGCGCGTAATCGCTAATTTTTAATCAATCATCCGTATGCAATTTAGTTTCATTGCTGCCTAGGGAGAAGAATGGTTCGTTCGTTGCTGCCAGGCGGGAGTAATGAAACCCATGTGCTGTATATTGTTGAAAAATCAGCAATTTTTGCGTTTTTATTGAAAACACGGAATGTCTTTATTTTTTCGCGACAGTATAAGGACAACAAAATGTATCGTACTTTACACCCTCGTAGCATAAAATATACCATTTAAAAAATAACCATCTACCCTAGGAAATGGTGCGAAACAGCAATAACGCAAAGCACCGATCCTCATTGCAATCCGTCGAGAGAAATAATCTCGAATTTATAAAATTTGCATGCATTTCCTGGCTGAAACAGTCAATTGACAGCTGTTATGCCTTTTGTTTCCATTATCCTGTGCACCCGCAGTTCAACAGTTTTGAGCAACTCTGCATCAACTTCACCAACGAGAAATTGCAACAGTTCTTCAATCAACATATGTTCATACTCGAGCAAGAAGAGTACAAGCGTGAGGGCATTGAGTGGACATTCATTGACTTTGGCATGGATCTTCAACAAACGATTGATCTGCTCGAGAAGGTACTACGCCGAGACTCATTTAATAAAAATCCCCGATTAGACCGGGCATGAGCTCGTGTACCGCGCAAACAATGCTCGAGCATGAGATCCTCTATGATCCAAGATCTACTTGTTCCCTTCGTAACTAACAACATCAGTTTATTACAGGTCATATTCAATGAAGCTACACTTTCTCTGACTTGCTCTCCCACTATATACAACAACAACAACAACAACAACAACAACGAGCCCAAAGATTTCCATTGAAATCTAAGGCATAACCAAAATGCACGCTAGCCATTTTTCTGTATATTCGTATGTGTTTTCCTTTATGTGTTGTGTGTGTATTGCATCCTATGCACAACTCCCGGTGCATGCGGTTACAATGAACATGGACCGCCAGTTCAATGGATTCGAGCAGCTCTGTATCAACTTCACGAATGAAAAGCTTCAACAATATTTCAACCACTTCATGTTCGTTCTCGAGCAGGAAGAATATGAAAGGGAGGGTATCACCTGGACTTTTATAGATTTTGGTATGGACTTGCAGTCCACGATCGAACTTATCGAGAAGGTAAAGCTTTGCCATCCGGCGCGTTAACGTCAATAGATTTCCCATATGCGCTTAAGGCACAATAACCTATGCTATATATTGACGCGCTTGCAAGAATATTGTTTTTTCATTTGCTTATATATGTGATATATGTTTGCTCTATTATTACTACCACGGTTCATATTTTTAATATGTACACTTTTTTACATCTGTCGTAGATAGAGTAGTAGGCTGAATAAGAAAACGCCTACTTTCGACTTTAAATTATTTAATTTTCTCATTACAAAATATTAAGTTGCTATATGATCTAAAACATTTGATAATTTTTTTATATTCTTGTTATATACAAATTTTGTGTTTTATTAATTTGAATTGTTCGGCATTGCGTAAGTTCATTTTCATGAGTTAATACAGCAGTTTTATTTTCCCAAGACTCTTTTTGATTGATACTAAGATTTAATTCTGCCAAAGTACCATATAGTAATATAGTAATTGCAATAGTATTAACAAGGTCCCGTATATGGGCGAATATCGATTAATTAGTAATCGCCGAATTTTTCTGTTTTTTTTTTTGTGAAAAAGTTGAATAAAACATGTTGTTATGCTCAAATAGATATTGAAATGTCAAAATTAGTATGTTATACAAATTTTAATCACAGTTTTTGAATCATTGTAGTGTTATCGAGCCAATCGAGGCATCTCCGTAAATGATGTTCGTACCTGCTAATTTGATTTTTTTTCCTTCTATGTAGCCTATGGGAATTCTATCGATTCTTGAAGAAGAGTCTATGTTCCCGAAAGCCACGGATAAGACCTTTGAAGAAAAGTTAAACAACAACCATCTTGGCAAGAGTCCGAATTTCCTCAAGCCCAAACCACCAAAGCCCGGTCAGCAAGCTGCGCACTTTGCGATCGGTCATTATGCCGGCAACGTAAGTTACCGCAAAAAAGTATATTATTATCGTCGAATCAAGTTGGAACAAGTATATAATTCGATTGGAATATCAGGTACCCTACAACATCACCGGATGGCTGGAGAAGAACAAGGACCCGTTGAACGACACGGTTGTCGATCAATTTAAAAAATCATCGAATAAACTGTTGATTGAAATCTTTGCGGATCATCCGGGTCAGTCCGGTGGCGGTGCCGCTGAGAAAGGACGCGGAAAGAAGGGTGGTGGTTTTTCAACGGTATCTTCGTCTTACAAGGAGCAGCTCAACAATCTCATGACGACTCTACGCGCCACCCAACCCCATTTCGTCCGTTGCATCATCCCCAACGAGATGAAACAGCCCGGAGTCATTGACTCTCACTTGGTAATGCACCAGTTGACTTGCAACGGTGTGCTTGAAGGAATTCGTATTTGCCGTAAAGGCTTCCCCAACAGAATGAACTACCCAGACTTCAAGTTGCGGTGAGTTTTATTCTTTTTTTTTCAAATCGACAAACATTCGTAACTGCCTCTCGGTCTTTATAGAGATAGTTGAGGATATAATTGGTTAGTTAGTAGGATTGTCAATTTCAATCGCACTGAAAATTAAAAATAATACGAGCGTAAGGAATAATACGTTTTCATGCAGATGTGAGACGACAAAACGAGCTCATCTTGAACGATATTTCATTAATTTTTTAAATACATTCGGTATGATAAAAATAAAAATCATCCTCTCTTGGCAAACAGTTACATGATCTTAGCCCCAGCTATAATGACAGAAGAAAAGGATCCAAAAACCGCAGCAGCAAAATGCTTGGAAACGACCGGTCTAGATCCCGACACCTACAGGATTGGTCATACTAAGGCTAGTTAAAATACCCCGATATCGATCCACTTGAAATGGAAATTTAGTTGAAACGAATGTATCGATCCCGACCCTTAACGAGTGAGACACACACATGAGTGTCACCCCCCCACCATTGAGTGATGAACCACGCGGATCCTCATTTCAGTTTGCCGTGACCCTTTCGTTCGAGTTAGATTGGTATTTTCCCATATCGTGCTTACCAGTAGGTTCTGTTTTCCCCATGGTTGAAGATTTTTAAGAAGAAAAATCTTGGTTACAATTGCGTGACTTGTATTGCTCCGAGATCCGAGTATTCCATTATGAAACATAACTATGCCTAATTCGGCAAAGCACAAACGGACAAGCAGCAGCAGCAGCAGCAGCAGCAGCGACCCGGAGTCAATTTCATCATATTTAACGACGAAACAGTTGTTGAAATAGTATCATCGTTTTATGTAGAACCTTGATCCAGTACTAATGAATGATGAACCCGCTTGTGCGTGAACCCAATCACTAGGTACAAGATTCTGGCACCCCAAGCAGTTGACCAGTTAGGTGGAGATCCGAAGAAATCCGCTGCTGCGATTCTGGATGCCTCTGGCCTCGATGCTGACCAGTTCCGTCTGGGACATACCAAGGCATGTCCTATTACGTGAAAAGATCCTACGAAGATCTCTAGAGCTGCTCTATTTCATGCTCTATTCGGATGTTTGATTTTTTGCTTGATTTTTCGTGTTCATTTAGCCGTATTAATTTCTCGATTTATCTTCCTCCTTGAATTACTTTCTATAATATCTTGCTGGAAGATAGACAATTATTAAACTCGAATTTGTAGATCGATGTTTTACTATAACACACTCGATGCTCTTTGTAACAGGGCGGCAGAGGCCTATGAACATCTCTATGCAATTTATGTCATGACATTTCTACAGTACAATACGTTGTAGAATGTTATTTCAAAAAAGAAAACACACACATTATAGTGCGGTTGGATCTGACTCATTGGGTACAAAAACCCAATAATTAATTATAAAAACAACCCAAATGCTTTTCATATACAACCGCGTATGTGTGTGTGTGTGTGTGTTCTACAATTTAATGTATTATATTTTTTTAAGACTATGTGCAATTGAAATTAATTCCAGACGATTGTATATAAGTTTTGTGTTTCTTATTCTCATCCAGACACTGAGAATTTTCATGTTTAACGTTGTGCGTGGTTTTTCTTTTTGTTTGTTCCGTTCGAACGAACACAGATACAAAATTCTGTGCGCGAACCTCATAAAAGATTCCACCGACCCGAAAAAAGCCACCTCGATCATCCTCGAGGCGATCAATTTGGAGCAAGATCAGTACCGCATGGGTGCTACCAAGGTACAAGGAACCTTTGGCTCTCCGAGATTATTTTAAAGTTTGCAATAACTTTGAGTGCTCAAAACTAAATATTTATTGTGTTGTAACAACAAAATACGAGTGCAAGACAGTAATTATTGATACACATTGGAATCTTTTTTTTTTTTTTTTTTCCTAAACGGAATCTGCAATGTCTAATACAGCTTTTCATGGCGCTGACGTTCACTACTAGACTCCAGAGTTGTAAATCCCCATTAATTCATGAGATATAGTTTACAGAACAATTTGTTTTGTAATTGTGATTTCATAATAATAATATGTAGTGATTATAAAATAGAGTGTAAATATTTGAATAGCTGTAAAAAATACTAATTTTCGCTTTAATATTGCAAGAAATAGTGGAAAAAATGGAAGAAATAAGTAATGCATTACTTATTTTTTTCCATTTTTTTCAAAAGGATTACCGTAAATATTTATTGAGAAATAATAATTTTTGCAGCCATTCATACATATTATTATTATAAAATCATAATTATATAGTTGATCGTATCATCATCATTATTTTGTATAAGTATTAGGCATTTACAACTCTGCTAGACTCGGATATTTTTGTTTATCGTCGTTCGATTTATTATTATCAGCCGTTTTCATGACCGCGCAACAATGAGTCAACACTTGTGGAGCAAGTGAAAAGTGCCTATAATATACTACAATTCTGGCTTGACGCTGCTTATGATTTACGGAATTGTCACATTATTCTGACAATTTCGCATAATCGTTATAATTTTTTTTTTTTTTATTACTTGGCTAAAAATATGACAAACCGACAAAACGGATCAAAGTAAATCGCAAGGTTGACTGACACGTCGCCCGAGATCTACAATTGGAGATACGTCACAGAGTTTGGGATTGAATTACAGATAGTGTAACTGTATTATTGCATGTTGTTTTATTCATAGTGTCAATAATTAACGCATCAGTGCTATCAATCCCCATTATTTTTCGAAATAATGGCTTTGTCATTGTTTTTTGTTTTGTTTTTATTTAAATAATAACCTGAAGCAATTATACAATGATATGTGAACTTTTGATAAGCTACGGAAAAAACTCATTTTCAATTTTAATCTTGTGAAGGAAAAAAAGTTGATGAACACGGTTCATTGTAACTTTCGTAATGTATCAGTGATATTTATGCACTTTTTTTCAAGATGATTGGTTATAAAATTGGATTGCAAGTGAATATTTTGCAGCTATTGAAAGGATTATTATTATTATAAAAATATAATGACAAAGTAGCATTGACTGTATCTCCAAAAGATTGACACTACTGTGATGCATACACCAGCCGCCTAACAGATTGTTGTTTTCATCTTAGACGCGAAACTCTCTATCCTAAAATCGCAAGAGGTGTACAATTTATATGAATGTTGAAAAAATTGATATGTTAGTTTTTACAAAAAAGCCGAAAATGAGGTTGTTATTATGTGCAGATATCTTGAAACTTGAAGAATAATACTGAGAGATAGCTATAGGCAAATATATAAATGAATACACCTCGCGCGTTCGTGCTATTAGCAGCAGCGGCAGCACTTCTCGCTTGGAGCACGTTGCATCGATATTGATTATTGAACGGCCGGTTACGCTCTTAGGTATTCTTCCGCGCTGGAGTTCTCGGTCAGATGGAAGAATTCCGTGACGAGCGTTTGAGCAAGATCGTCTCGTGGATGCAAGCCTTTGTGCGAGGTTACATCGCACGTAAGGACTTCAAAGCACTCCAGGAACAGCGATTGGCTCTCCAAGTTGTCCAACGCAATCTTCGCAGATACCTCAAGCTTCGTACATGGCCTTGGTGGAAGTTGTGGCAGAAAGTCAGGCCTCTGCTCAATGCTAGCCGTATCGAAGATGAGCTGGCGGTAAGTTTTGTCAAACGAATCATTTCTTCAATTTTGCACTACTGTTTATCGTGAAACTTAATTTTTCCACAAAATGGTGCGACGTTACTTAAAAGGCTACACTTATCTTTTTTTTTTTTTTTCACTAAATCAACTTTCTTCAATTACAATCTATACCCAATTCACTTTTTGTTGCGCAATACATTTCGATCTTGAAAAATGTGAGCAAACTTAAGCTCTGAAGTTCATTCGTTTCTAGGTAGGTATTCGGTTGCGTTGAAAATAGTGAAAACGTGTAAGTATTTCGTGGGGTTTTGATAAAGCTTTTCGTAGAACGCTCGGCTCACACGTTGTGGCTGCGGGTACGATTCTCGCCGCGATACCAATCGAAGTTTTCTAGAATAGCAATTACGGTTGAGGTTTTTCGGTTGAAATAGGATAGTTGGCGGAAAACTCGTCGTACCTTTACAGTGAGACAGATAACGCGCTTAGACTCGGCGTATAAAAATACACCGACACTAAGCTTTTCTTAGCCCGATGTAGAGTTTATTTATTTTTAAACTGTAAAAATAGTATATGTGTATAAATGAAATATTCTATTGCCACAGATATAAAATTTTGATACAGCAGAGGTGAGAATAATTTTTCATGAAGCCAAATTTTATTTAGGACTCTTGGTAACTTAACATGCTCAATTTTTTAAGTTCGATGAAGGTATTCTGAATTTTTAATATTAGAAGCCAGCAGGTCCTCGAACTACGGTGTTCGCTACATTTGAGGCACTGGAGAGTTCCGCGAGAGTTTCTGGAGTCATCTTTTAGCTATTTTAAGCATTATCCCGTCGGGCTGATTCACCTCGACCCAATGTAAGATATAAATATTTTTATGAAAGCGTCTTACCCGCGTTGGTTACGAAGGAGAAGGAGGGGTCGGCCGTCGCCGCTGCCACCGCCGCCGCCATTCTAGAAGAGAGGGATGGATACCTACGCAAGTTTATTTGAGATTTTGGGTAGAAAAGATAAGACTCGCGTAGAACGGAACCCAGTCGAAAACGCAAGCGCGCCCCGAACTTTTACATCAGTTACGTGCACATTGCGCGCTGGCTTACGAGCAAATCCGAACATATAATACGATTTAATTTTCTAAAAATCCATATTCAACCGAGAGTCATGACAATCACGGTCAACGCGCTATCCGAATAATTACAATTCTCTTGTAAATACGACGAGGCTTACTTGATTCAACGCTACATTACAATCATTTTTTGTTTCTTTTCGCGCCTCAACCCGGTTCTTATCAAGCTGCGAAGCCGCGACATTCTTTCTCAAAATTACATTATATCATTATTCCTGCACCAGTGAGAAAAAAGTTTAGAAAAACTCGATTCAATCTTAGAGTGTAGAAAAAATAAAAGTCGAGCGTCGAATAGTCGGGGGAATTTGAAGATGGGCGATACGGTGGTGATGGAGAACGTGATAACTTTTACCAATGGCAACAACATCAACGACGATCCTGGTTTTCGCTTGCAGGAACTTCAAGAGAAAGCCCGCGCTGCTCAAGAAGCCTTTGAAAGAGAAGAGAAGATGCGTAAGGAATTGGAGGTCCTCAACAGCAAACTACTCACTGAAAAAACTGACCTCTTGCGTCAACTTGAGGGTGAAGCTGGATCACTGCAAGAATTCCAAGAAAAATCGATTAAACTTGCTGCCCAAAAGATGGATCTCGAGTCGCAGCTGTCGGTGAGTCTGAATTTTTCTTTCTATTAAACGCAATCTCGCTGCAACCCCTAGCGATGCATCGAATAGCCTAACTAACCGAAATATTGAAACAAATGTAATATTAATATAAATAGTCATCTACCGGAAATTCAAAAAGATATTTAGCTTTAACGATAGATTTACCACTGCACGTACGATCGACACCTCAAGTTTCCAAATCTTTCACTATGAAAGCATACTCCTCGCGATCTATGTAATTAACTCGCGTCACACGTATATTTATAATCATCACCAAATTCTTTGTCGGTGAAGCACGATTAGTATCAAGAGCGAAATTGTCAGTCTTGAGAATGATTGTTAATGGTTGATAAAATAGTGTGAAAGTTAAAATTTATCAATATCATGAATTCCGATAAATTGACTTATCGAAAAAGTTATATCACATTTTAAGATCGTCGAGGCATAGAAAAATTTGAAATAGTCCAAAAAGAGGAAACGCCATTTCAAAAGCGCGCGATTAATTAAAGGCATTTGATTTAAAAATAGGTAAATGTTGAAGTCACTCGCGTGGGACGTTCGGTGGATGGCCGATTTGGAAAACTGGTGGTTGTTTTTATTAGTTATGGAACTGGTAACTACCGCGTTACCATGTTAGGTAGGCTAGGAGTAAAGATCGCGATTTATTTACGCGTTGCGGTCAATCTAAATATAAAATCCCAGATTCCAGCTTATTAAAAGTGTGTGTGAATCCATGCTGGAGCAACAGTGTATGATGGTCTTTTTACGGAAACAGGAAAACAGCTGTGGCGCATTTATTTAGAGCTAGATATCGTGCGTCATTTATGCCTGGCTGGGGACACCGTTTTGCTGGACCCTCGGCGCCACTTGGCTCTGATATCATTAAACTTGCAGCCGTTGCGGAAGAAGATTGAGTCATGAGCCTAGTTGCGGCTGCCAATTTTTACTACCGTTCAAACTTGTTTCTCTCGAGGAACGCGTTATACAGGTTGCTTTAACAGCCGTTAATAACGATGTATATGTATACTTAATAATTTTGACAAATAATTTTTATGTCAATATCTATCTGATTAATACTACAAATGTACTTGATATTAATTATTCCTTAGACTATAATCTTTCGTGTCTTGGACTCGTTTTTTTTACTTTCAGCCGTTAGCCTCGATATAACAGAATTGTTAGTGCAACAAAGCGTAAGCATACTATATTATGTTTGCCCGAATGCCGATGAATAGCCCATTAAGTTGGGCTATTAATCGCGTATGATAAAAGGCTAGTGGATGAAATTATGAGGGCTCCCTCTCATTAATTGGCAGGTCTCCAGTTTTCGTTGACTGTGTTGTCTAATTTTAGTCATAAACTAATTATACTTGGCTTGCTCTGCATAGAACATTTTTCTATAGCCACGAACGGGTAATCGTCCTTTTTTGCAAGTGTGAAACATGAAAGATTTGGAAACAGATTAGGTTTGAATATCTTTGAGACGTGCGGTGTGCATCAATTATAGCTTGAAATAATGAGGCCAGTTGAAGTTTAGTCGAGACAAGTTACTACGGTGCTCATGATTTGGTACCTTTGAAAATACGTTTTTCCAGGAACTGAGGTAGCGTAGAATATCGACTGTCAAGAGTGCTGGGCAAGTCTTGCTATAATTATATCGTGTGTTATAGGATGTTACCGACAGACTTCAACAAGAGGAGGATACAAGAAACAATCTCTATCAAAATAAGAAGAAGCTGGAGCAAGAAGTCTCGGGACTAAAAAAAGATATCGAAGATCTTGAATTGGCAATCCAGAAATCCGAACAGGATAAGTCTTCGAAAGACCACCAGATTCGTAATCTCAATGACGAAATTGCACACCAAGACGAACTCATCAATAAGCTTAACAAAGAAAAGAAGAACCAAGGAGAGGTTAATCAGAAGACCGCGGAGGAACTTCAGGCAGCTGAGGACAAGGTTAACCACTTGAATAAGGTGAAAGTTAAGCTTGAACAGACTCTCGATGAACTCGAAGACTCCCTTGAGCGTGAAAAGAAACTCCGGTAAGTCTATTAAATTCAAATTCTATAGCTTCGCACAACTACGGCAATAATTGGTATTTCAATTAATCGCTCGATTTCACGTTATAAAGTTACGCTTGTCTATCAGCGAGGAGAACGTAAGCAATATTTTTCAATTCAAATAATAATACGATCGGATGTTTAGATTCTTTGAAGGAAAATAGAAACGAATGTTACTTTGAATTATCATATATTGCACACTGTTTCAACTGAGTTGTATAAAATATGAAAAATATAATTTAAACAAAAACATCTACCACTGGTAATATCGACTTGCAGTGCTGATGTGGAGAAGGGCAAGAGGAAGACCGAGGGAGATCTTAAACTTACGCAAGAAGCTGTTGCGGATCTCGAGAGGAATAAGAAGGAATTGGAGCAAACCATTCAGCGTAAGGACAAGGAACTTTCGTCCCTCACTGCCAAGCTCGAGGATGAGCAGTCTTTGGTCGGCAAGCTTCAGAAGCAAATCAAAGAGCTTCAAGCTCGTATCGAGGAACTCGAGGAAGAGGTAAGTAATGTTACAGAAACCACAATGCACCTGTGAAAAAGGTAATATAAATTTTTAAACAAATTATACCGGTTACTTTTGGTAAAAGGTCGAAGCTGAACGCCAAGCCCGTGCCAAAGCGGAGAAACAACGTAGCGACCTTGCTCGTGAACTCGAAGAATTGGGCGAACGCTTGGAGGAAGCTGGTGGTGCAACGTCAGCGCAAATCGAACTCAACAAGAAGAGAGAAGCTGAACTCAGCAAGCTCCGAAGAGATCTCGAAGAAGCTAACATTCAGCACGAGGCTTCTCTTTCCAGTCTTCGTAAGAAGCACAACGATGCTGTCGCCGAAATGGGAGAGCAAATCGATACGCTCAATAAACTGAAAGCCCGGTTAGTATATTACTACGTCAAGGCGAATAGGATATACGATCTACGAGTAATAATAATCTACGAGTATACCAAGTACTTGTATGACACGATGATGATAGAGGTGAATAACCGGTTAATAACCGGTCCCACTCTAATCACAATTTCGAGATAACGCCAACGAAAAATTACAAGCCTATAAATTAAAATTTCATCAGATTTTCCGATTGACCGGGTCTATTCCCTCATTCTCTCGTGGAGATGAAATTCAAATCATGTTGGATTCATTATTCATTATTAAAATCATACCGGGAGTCATTATTTATAGAATTAGTAGAACGAAACGATGGTAAGAATAACTTGTCGGCTATTTTTGCTAGAGCCGAAAAGGGCCGTCACGACATCCATGCTGAATTAAACGCTGCTCGTGCGGCTATCGACCAAGTCGCGAGGGAGAAGGTAGAGCCGATAAATACCAGATTAATTGTTTGCCCGTTAAAACTTCTCCAGTCGTGGTTTTCTTGTCTCGCACAATTATTTGCTAATCAACAACAATGATATCCACCCGTCGTTTTTTTTTTTGCATAGCTGTGACCTGCAACTACGGTAATACATCGTGACCCGTTGACAATTTTTTTTTTCTTAATACCCAACCCATCTGCGATATGTATCCCCTTTTTTCAATATGTTATGGATTATGTAGGTTTGTCACATGTCTATTTCAAAAACCTTTTTTCCCATGTTTGGAAAATGTACTTAATACCGTGTCTCGTCTGTTTTCATGTACCAAACAGAATTGAAAAGGAAAAGGTTCAGTACTTTAGTGAATTGAACGACCTTCGCGCGTCCGTTGATCACTTGAGCAATGAAAAGGTAAACTAACAGAGTCTCATGAATCCCGATACCAGGCATACTAATGCAACTAACATACGGACCGAATGAAATGAAAGTTGTGTCAAATTGCACGAAATCTTTTGCAGATGACATATGTGAGTAATTTATGTCCGATATAGCCCAATATCCGCTTGCTTTTATATAATACGAGAAATCGTGTTGAATTATAAAATATCATTTTATGCTGAAAATGTCGAAAGAAAATCTTGTTGCGAGCGTTATTTTGATAAACGGAAAGAAAAAACGTGACGCAAAGAAGAATGTTTTTCTGACATATTTCTGAGCATGCATAGACGAGGAAATATAAATTTACCGAGCTTTTCGTGTAAAAAAATAGGCAGCACAAGAGAAGATTGCAAAGCAGCTGCAACACCAGTTGAACGAAACTCAAGGAAAATTGGAAGAAGTAAACCGAACGGTTAACGATTTCGATGCCGCGAAGAAGAAGCTTTCGATCGAGAATAGTGACCTTCTGCGTCAATTGGAAGAGGCAGAGTCCCAGGTGAGCCAACTATCGAAGATCAAGATTTCATTGACGACTCAGCTAGAGGATACGAAGAGGCTCGCCGACGAGGAAGGCCGCGAACGTGCCACTCTTCTTGGCAAATTCCGCAATCTTGAACACGATTTGGACAACATTCGTGAGCAAGTTGAGGAAGAGGCCGAAGGCAAAGCCGATCTCCAGAGGCAGCTTAGCAAAGCCAATGCTGAAGCACAATTGTGGCGCACAAAATACGAATCAGAGGGCGTTGCGCGAGCCGAGGAGCTCGAAGAAGCGAAGCGCAAGCTACAGGCTCGTCTTGCCGAAGCAGAAGAGACAATCGAGTCGCTCAACCAAAAAGTCATTGCTCTGGAGAAGACGAAGCAACGACTTGCCACCGAAGTCGAAGACCTACAGATCGAGGTCGATCGCGCTACTGCCATTGCCAATGCCGCTGAGAAGAAGCAGAAAGCCTTTGACAAGATCATCGGTGAATGGAAACTCAAGGTCGATGATCTTGCAGCTGAACTCGATGCCAGCCAGAAAGAGTGCCGTAACTACAGCACGGAACTCTTCAGACTCAAGGGTACG
The DNA here is from genome assembly GCA_963970395.1 of Ephialtes manifestator. Lineage (NCBI taxonomy): Eukaryota > Metazoa > Arthropoda > Insecta > Hymenoptera > Ichneumonidae > Ephialtes > Ephialtes manifestator. The sequence continues at coordinate 62,402 of OZ019971.1, forward strand.
TATTTTTTTGTTCTTCCGGAAATCCAATTAATCAACAACTGTATTACTAAACTTTTCGATTTATCTTAAAGGTGCTTACGAAGAGAGCCAAGAACAGTTGGAGGCTGTACGCCGTGAAAATAAGAATCTCGCTGATGAAGTCAAGGATCTGCTGGATCAAATCGGCGAAGGTGGACGTAACATTCACGAAGTCGAGAAGGCCAGAAAACGCTTGGAGGCTGAGAAGGATGAGCTCCAAGCTGCTCTGGAAGAAGCCGAAGCGGCACTTGAGCAAGAAGAAAACAAGGTTCTCCGCAGCCAGTTGGAACTTAGCCAGGTCAGACAGGAAATTGATCGTCGTATTCAAGAGAAGGAGGAGGAATTCGAAAATACCAGAAAGAACCACCAGCGTGCACTCGACTCCATGCAAGCTTCACTCGAAGCCGAAGCAAAGGTTCGTGGCTAATGCGTCAAGAGTATATCAATTGAAATTTTCATTAATTTTTATGTACTTTGGTTTCTTATTTTTTGTTTTGTTTTTGTGCTTGTCTATTATTATATTAGGGCAAGGCTGAGGCGCTGCGCATGAAGAAGAAGCTCGAAGCCGACATTAACGAGCTCGAAATAGCTCTGGATCACGCTAACAAAGCCAATGCCGAAGCTCAGAAGAATATCAAGAGATACCAACAACAATTGAAGGATGTGCAGACCGCTCTCGAAGAAGAACAGCGTGCCCGCGATGAAGCTCGTGAACTTCTTGGAATCTCAGAACGCCGCGCAAACGCTCTCCAGAATGAGCTTGAGGAAAGCCGTACCCTTCTTGAACAAGCTGACCGTGGCCGTCGCCAGGCTGAACAAGAACTTGCCGATGCTCATGAACAACTCAACGATCTCGGCGCCCAAAATGCATCGATTTCCGCCGCTAAGAGGAAACTGGAAGCCGAACTTCAAACCCTCCACGTCAGTACACACACGCATAAGCCTACTTTATTTTTATTATTGTACAATAGTAGTAGTTAATATTAAACGTGCTTGCAATAACTCTTTACAGTCCGATCTCGACGAGCTTCTTAACGAAGCCAAGAATTCCGAAGAGAAAGCCAAGAAGGCTATGGTCGACGCTGCAAGACTCGCCGATGAACTTAGAGCCGAACAAGACCACGCGCAGACGCAAGAGAAATTGCGCAAGGCTCTCGAAGCACAAATCAAGGAACTCCAGGTCCGACTCGATGAAGCCGAAGCTAATGCTCTTAAGGGAGGAAAGAAAGCCATTCAGAAATTGGAACAACGAGTGCGCGAGCTTGAAAATGAATTGGACGGTGAACAAAGGAGACACGCCGATGCCCAAAAGAATCTTCGTAAAGCCGAACGTCGTATTAAGGAGCTTAGCTTCCAGGTAAGACGAATATCCGAACGAGTTATTGTCAATGTCGCTAATAACAAACTTCCATATAATAATTCTTGGCTATAACTTTTTACAGGCTGACGAGGACCGCAAGAACCATGAGCGCATGCAAGACCTTGTTGACAAATTGCAACAGAAGATCAAAACATACAAGAGGCAAATCGAGGAGGCAGAAGAAATTGCGGCACTCAACCTTGCTAAGTTCCGCAAGGCGCAACAAGAACTTGAGGAGGCTGAAGAGAGGGCAGATCTTGCAGAACAAGCCATTACGAAGTTCCGTACAAAGGGACGTGGAGGCAGCGCCGCACGTGGTCTTAGCCCAGCGGTAAGATAACGAAAAAAACGAAAAACCAAAACGTTTATTGCTCATTTTAATTTTCGTATTATAAAGACATTTCTATAGATATTTCATGCGACTAAATTCATGTCCCACGTGTTTCAAGGGGAGTGACAGACATCATAGTAGATACAAAAGACGTATATGCGATCCGTTGACAATATTGCTATATCATATCGATTATCAATTGATATATCAGAGTGAAATATCGGTGATCGTATCGGATTAGGCGAAAGGAATGGGAATCGTTTCGCGATATATAGAAATACGTTTTTCATCATTTATTAAATATTCCTAACGGCATATAATATTATTTGATTGGTGCCGAGCTAGAGAATGACTATATAGAGATTAGAGAGTGGCGGGTCGAAAATGAAAAGATAGACTGATTAAAGTCGAAATTAAAGGAACTGGTTAAGGTCCAATGATGGACTGATCAGATTGATCTTGTATGCCCATTGTAGCCCCAGAAGGGTCGCAAGGCACCCACCCTGGAGTAACCCTCTGCACTGGTCCATGTAAGTGCGTGCAATAAATGTATCCATGTGTGTGTGCGTTCACGTACGTGCGGGCTAAACCTCTTTTCACTTACACACACACACACACACACACACACACATACACGTCATGGGATTCGTACATCATACGCATCGAAGAAATCGGGTTGACATTCCTAAAATGCGGTGTGCTCACGCCCATAAGCTCATAAACTCGCCATAAGATCGCCACCATTAGTTTCAAAAACACCTGATACATTGGGTGAGGAAAAAATAATGATTCAGTCAAGCCCCGGCCATAAATACGAATCGTTGTCATTAGACAAAAACGACCTATACCTATCAAGTACGGAATATCACTCTATGATAGAGAGCTTACGAATTATTCGATATTTCAGTAAATTAAACACACAGCGAACGTGTTTCCGACAGTCCTGTAATACAGAACCGTTGTGCTCATTTTTCTGTAACAAGGGATTGTATTATTATATTAAATAATTGTTTTTCAAGCTGCATTGGCTGTAGTTGAGATATCCTAAAATGAGATAATTATTTTACAGCCACACCGACCTGCGTTCAAGCCCCAGTTTGATGGTTCCGCATTCCCTCCACGCTTCGACCTCCAGCCGGATGGTGATATGTAAATGCAGCGTCTCACTAATCTTGCATTTCACCAATGCTGAACCGATCAAACGTAAACCATCTTCGCAACAGCACCCTCCGTTATTTCGACACTCACTCTTTACACCATCAATGTATCCAATCAAATGTTGAATAGACAAGAAAAATAAGTTGGCGGCCAGAGAAAGAGATGCATAATTATCTAAATAGTAATTAACATGGTACTTGTATGAAAATACAACAAGAAAAAAAGGCTTTACAAGACAAATACTTAATCATTGGTGGTTGAAATACTTGGATTTATGTTAAAAACAGAAGAGGCAACGATAGAAAGAAGAAAGAGAGAGGGAGGGTACTTGGCGCGAATACGAGATGTGTTAACGATGTTGACGATAAACACAACATCGTCGTAAATTTAAGCTGTCATCAAATGCTATCCTATCCTATAAATTAATTTAATTTATAAAAAACGAAACATGTATTTATTAAAATAAATAAGCAATAAATAAACATAAAAAACTACTGGTTTTATATTCCGATAATTTCCAGACGTGTGATAACCAGACGAGTGGAATTTTTTTTAATTTCATCAAAATAAAACAACCAGGGTTGCTGGATTGAATTCGCTAAATGCCGTCGTCAATAGGGATAATCTACAGAAGCAGCCATGCGCGGAAGCAACGAGCGTAATATGGGCTCAACCGGCGGTCGATTGACGCTCACTCGGCCGATCTACAGATTACACTCAATCGTTTTTATATGTTCAATTAAACAGTTGATAATATTTATTTTTATTATTATTGTATGTACACGAGTATCCGATGAACATTGTTAGTTTATCGAAGTTAACTTTCGGACATGGGATATCTTAAAGGCAACATTTTGGCGGGCATTCGGTAGCCATTTAGGCGACTTTTGGATAACTTGTTGAATTGTGCTGCCTGGGTATTGCCGAAACTTCAAATTATATCCTGTTACCAAAAAAATTATTCACGACTACGTATTGGACGTACTTTGTTATAGAAAAATGGCTTCCGGAAATTTGTCGATGTCGCACTTTTGCCTACAAAATATTAGTGTAAAGGCATAACTCGTGCTTGTATATGCAGCTATTGATTGTAACTAATCAGGGAGGTTCAAGTACATTTTTCAAGAACCCTAATCAGACGTTGAACCAGCTGTGTCTACACTAATATTTTCCCCACGCACCATGTGCTTGGCTTGGCTTACCATTGTACGCAAAGCGTTCTATCGATTTATCCCCATGCAGATATGTACTATGGCAATCCGCCTTCCGATATCTCATATCATTCCGATATTATAATTCGTAGTTTCTCATTGTCGCTCTTGTTGGAAGCATTTACATCCAAAATTGTTATTTTTCTGCTGTCGTAGAATCTATGTTATGTTAAATTTAGCAAAGTCAATAATTATCCTAGCACTCGTGGTAATGGTGATTATGCTAGACAATTTTTTTCGCATCAAATCATTTGAAATTCACAAATGTAACGGTGCCATCATCCCTAACGATGACTTGGGATTCTATGAATGATTTATCTTGAGAAATTCTTACCTGGTTTCTCTCTCTCTCTCTCTCTCTCTCTTTAGTCACTCACTTTGCATTCACGGTGGCGAAATTCTAGAGCATTACCCACATCAAATTCCTAGAATCTCTATGCGTGTCAATGAAGATTTTTTGAATGACGATCAACTCCTCATCGAACAATTTATATGCTTATGTCACAAATTCTAGAAACTTGGAGACGTTTACGTCACCATCGAGAGCATTCGATGACCAGGGCTGATCCAATTGACTCCGGATGGCCCAGAATTGCTGTTGATTGTCCGAGAAGATGAGGCTGATCCATGAGAAATAGTGCAGATGTACCCGTTTAATCTGGCTGCAGACTATTTACACATGGCTATTCAAAGCCAGCAGGGGTGGTCCTTTTTTCAGGCCACGTGATTCAATTATAGCTCGTCGGCGTAAAATGTTGAAAAACTGCATACCGCCGAGCTTGGGGTTGTGTGGTAAAATTCTGGAAAGCAATGTTATTATCACGGTAAAAAATACGTTTAAAAGTCGGATATAATTGTTCATACGGCCCAAGTTATATTATAAAGCATGATATTCGTTGACATTTTAATACAGGTAATTGCAAATAACCGTTGACATCGAATTGGAAGTTTTTGCGCATCCCTCACCTGCCACATCAACAATAGTGTTGCAACAAATATAATATATACCGAGCAAATAAATAAGAGAAGATAAATAATCGAAGCGATACGAATGATTTACAGAAAATATGACTATTTGCGCGATGAAGAATATTACGCATGATCTCCACTAAAATAACTACTTTGCATCATAAATAACTTGTCAATAGGGTTGTGTATAGCTGCATGTAAGCTTTGGGACAAAGATGTGGACTCGTGTGACGATGAGCCTCCATGAAAATGAGAAGTTCCGTGGTGAACATCGGGCGCTCCACTTTCGTTGTCACCTATCTCGTATCCCGCTTCCGTTCCATCGAGGGAAAGATCACTGCTACAAAAACTTTCCCCCGAATTTCCCGCGTAGGTATCTGAAATTGAAAAATCCCGATGTATTTGCTTGTACAATAAATAAATCGTACAATTTACGAAGAAATAATTGTACAACACCGAGTTATAGCAAAATTACAGATTTCATTTGTTGTTAAGAAATAAGACTCCCCAACTCATATTTTTCTATTATTAAATATATCTCTTTCTTATATATAGTGTGATTTTTAACTATTTTCGGCTCTCATCCTTTCCAAACAGAAAACACACATATCGAAAGGAGTAGGTGTTGAAAGGAAATGTTGAGCGATGCCTGTTGTTAGCCCTCGGGGCCTCGCGTTATATATTCGGGTTCGATTCCCACCCAAAAAGCAAATTCAGTAATCAATTCTTTTTTTAGTCCATCACAATGCCTCATACAACTACTTTTTAGAATTGACTGCACTTTTGCATGGTGTTCTTCGAGCTTGAAAACCAATTTTTCACACATCGAAAGCTTGATTTTTTTCTTTAACAATACCAACAAAGGATATTTTAAATTAAAGGTCATCCCGAAATATTAAAAATATCACCAATTTAATCAACGATATTTTTATGCCGAAGTTGAAGGAGTTGATAAAGGATGGAAGATCGTCTCGGGTTAAACCACAATGAGTGGGGTAGTAGAATTGTATTTGTAAGTAGACACGCGTCTGTACAAATATTAAGGGGGCCAGAGATCGCTTTAAACGCCGCTTCAAGTATTTCGATAGAAAATTGCTGTCTCGTGTGTCGAGTAGCGTTTTAAACATGAATATAGGTACTTATGTACGTGACTTACGGTGGGCAATGCTCATGATAAAATAAAATAAAATAATTTTAGATGGGATTGGTAAATGGTAATGTTTACCCCTAAGGGCTACAATAGGTCTATTTGTTTTTACGGCAAATAACACAAAACGACTTCCATCTCCGTCTTTCCGTACGTGTTCTTCAACCACCTTACTTCTACACGGAGAGAAATGCATCCGCGAATATAGCTGCCACTCGCAGAAAATATTGTACGGCGGTGACACACGGGCTCTATTATAAAAGCTCATATAAACAATTTACGATACGTATAGTAATCGTCCCAAATTTGCTTGATTACAACAATCACTTATTCCTTCGCAGTATAGTAATCCGTTGTATCTGTATCTTTTTAAAAGCTGAAAACATTAGAGTAATCTTCATTTACATGGGACTTATTACCGTCGATTAGTATTAATTTCCTATTCTGCTTTGGGATTATCAACATGTAGGGATTTTTTACATTCGCAAATAAGAACATAATTAATGATGACGTCGCGAATTTATTCATCCACTACATATGTAAAATTTCCCTAACAGCATACGTTTGTTGTTTGAGGTTTATTTTAAGTCTTTCTTTTCTTCAAAAGCGCTGAGTCGTTACTATTTTATAACGACCCGAAAAGAGCGACAAAAAATCGATATATTGCCCTGCGGTATAATGCCACAGGACGAATCGGCATGAAACCTCCCCGCTTATATGCACCTCCATAGTCACTTCCATTTACGAGAATCGGTACACGAATTCGCCATCTAGCGACAGCACAAATAAGTAGAACTGTGAATCTAGAGTGTATAAGAAATGTTGTAATTACTATACACCATAAGAAAAATTGACATGTCTTATTTATATGGTAAACAAACCCAGAGAACATTTAATGAGTTTTCAGCCGCTAGATGGCGAATAAGCACGACTTTTCTCGTAAACGAAAAGATCTACGGCGGTGCATATAAAGAGAAGTCTTTTCGCCCAAAGGTGTCTTTCGTGGGACATCGAAGACATGGCAGTGAAGCTGCCCAATATTTGTATTTTTCTAACGCATGCATGAAAAGTGCTGCTTCTCGTGCCTGCCGCGCGTGGCGTAAGTGGCGCTTTACGGCCATCAATGCTATTTTACTTCTCGCACGCACTTCTCGCACGGGAATCACTTCTCGCACGCGTGAGTCATTACACTCGGTAGCACTTCTCATGCATTTGTTACAAAAAGTATTATGCGATACAGAGCGAGAGAGTGATCATCATACGACGGTTGTGACGTTGATCGCACTCGTGGGGCTCGTGCGATCGACTTCCCAACCTGCGTATAATTATCGCATTCTCGCCCTTGCATCGCAAAGTACTATTTTGGTCGAGTTGTCATATGATGAAGTTACAACTCTGACTTATCGACCAACTTTGGCTAGCGGGTTGCAGTTTCAACACAACAGTCAGAGAATTAGTACATTACGATACGAGTGCGAAAAAACTTTTTCTGACGAGTGTGAGTTTGCAGCACGAGCCGAAGGCGAGTGTTGCAATCACACGAGTTAAGAAAACATTTTTCGCATGAGTATCGTACAAAATTTTATTTCACGAGGTGTGTAAACGATGTTTGACGCACGCGAAGCGTGCGTAAAACCGCGTTCTACGCACTGAGTGAAATAATAGTACTTTGCAAGGGCGAGAAGGCGATCATTATACGCAGAGTGGGAAGTTGATCACACGAGCCCCACGAGTATCACAGCAGCACTCGCGTTCGGCTCGTGCGATCAAAAGCGATGTCTGTGGTACGAGTGTGGCGAGTGCGATCAACTTCACAACCGTCGTATGATGATCGCTGTCTCGCTCTGTATCGCATAATATTTTTTGTAACAAATGCATGAGAAGTGCTACCGAGTGTAATATCGCGCGCGGGCGAGAAGTGCATGCGAGAAGTGATTCCCGTGGGAGAAGTGCGTGCGAGAAGTAAAATAGCATCGATGGCCATAAAGCGCCACTTACGCCACGCGCGGCAGGCACGAGAAGTAGCACTTCTCATGCATGCGTTACAAAAACAAAATTAAATTACAAAATATGATGGCGTCTCTAAAAATGTTCACATTTTTCATACACTAACTTGCAGAGCATATTAAATACATTTCCCCTTCCTTCCCTTAAATACATTTAAGGGAACGCATAGAAAATCCTTCAATAATTAATTCCAGTGTCATATAGAAAATTGTACGAAAAAATTACTAATTGTTCCTATATAAAAAGGGAATACTGTCATACGTATACGTATAAGTAAAATTTCGGTTGGAAACATTAATATAGGAATAATGAGCATGGTACTAAAGCAAAATCGAAAAGATGACAATACGCACTGTAAAAGGTTCTACGTGTATAGGAGCAACTTTGATAAAGCTTGTGTCACGGTGGTACGCAAGTTATAGTAATTACCAACAGAAACCCGCGTAGCTCTACACAGACTTTTCTCTCCGTGTAATATTGGTCCTTAATCGATCTTACTACTGCGCACATGCTTCAGCGAAACAGCGAAAAAGCTAAACGGAGGATCCGTTTAGCTTTTCGCTGTTTCTCTTTTTCACCTCCGCGCACTCCTCACCCCTTTACACCGTTATGACTCGCCCGCCCCTTCCCTCCCGTTTCTCGATCGCCGCCCAACATTCTCCCATCCACCCTCCTCTATTTTCTCCTCAAACGTCCATCGTCTTATCCCGGCTTTGATCCCCATCTTATTGCTCTTGGCCTCTGATACTCTCATTTTTCTCATGTTTCGTATCTATCTATATATCCCGCTTTCACCTATCCTCTTCCTCCCACTCGCTTCATACCTTGCTTTTTTTCCATTTCAAATCACATTCGTATATACTTTGCAAAATGGCGTCAGTGTCTCATCCCTCTATATTCATCTACCTGTTCCCTATGCCTTTTTGTTGTTGTTCAAATTGGTACAATCAAGCCCTCCTCCTTCCATCCCTCCGGCCAACCTTCTCCGTCCCATACCCATCACTCTCTCCCGAATAATCGAAAGAAACAAATTATTTATTTCTATCATTGAATTAGAGATAGATTTAGTGTGCTATTTGGAAAAAGCTCTCCTTCAAGTCGAGTATAATGAATGTCGGTATTCGAAGAATATGGCAAATTTTTCGACACTCAACGGACGATATAAAAAGCATTTGATAATCCGGTAGTCGGTGAATGGAAAATCAATAAAAAATATCTTTTTATTCCCTAAAAACAAGTACATCGACACTTCGCTACGATAGACTCATTAACCACTACTCTGTGAAAATCATAATATAATCTTCTGTACTCTGAGAGTGGAGTAGTCCGCTGAATATCATACATTAATTTTATCATTTTACAAGCACCATAAATAATTTAGCTTTGTTTCAATAGAACTTTCCAAGTTTGGTTCGAATTGACGACTGTTGACGGCAAAACGGCAGCCCGATTAAGCTTCTTCGCAATGGATATGCGGTTATTTAATATACTTACCCTCGGGTGAGTACGGATTATTGGGGTTGAGCGGTTGGGTGGCCGAAGGGAAGCTAGAAGATTCACCATCGCGCATATTCAAGACGTTCAAGTAATGACCTGTGAACGAGACGATAGCATTGGTATCATGCTTAGACATGAGACAAAATCTCGATAATACCGGGATTATTTTCAGAATTGTCATCGCTCTGAATTTTTACTCGCTATTGCAAAGGAATTGCAACTATTTTGATAGAACGGCAGAATATACACTCGCGGTATTTGTCAAGATAACCCGTTAACCCGCTGGTGATGTCTCATTTTTCTCCGCTATTATTACGGACAGCGTCTAAAAACGATTATTATCAATCGTACGCATAATTTCATGGTTTTAGGGAATAAATTATCTCCAAAAAAAAAAGGTCTCGGATAAAATAACAAAGTTAACGGAATGTAAAATCCGGTTTTAATTTGTTAAATTTGTCGGAAAATAAAATTTCGGGTAAAAATGGTAATTGATATTATTCTCCGGTTAAGTTACTATAGAGGGAGAATGAGTGCATTAAAATCCAGGCTCGAAAGGAAATTTGGAATCAACGGGAGGCCGTATCCCATACACCGAGAGAAAAGATTTCATTGACGCCAAAGAAATGGGTGGAATGATTTTTTTTCATTGATTTCAACGAAATATTTCTTTGATTTCAATGAAATAGTGCATTTGAATTTCAAAGAAAACATTTCATTGCCTGTAAATGAACATTTACTTAGTGAGCATATAATAAAAAAAAACAGTTTCATTGTTTTAAAGAGACGTTTTCATTGGTTCAAAGAAACGTTTTCATTTATCGCTCTCTCGCACCTAACCTCACTTTTTTCTTTTCCGGTTCTCTCGAACGAACGGCTTCGAGTTTCGAGGAGCCAGAAGCTTAGCCTATTTCTGTCATACTTTGTTACATACTCACAAAATTTGAGCTTTAGCTGCCGCGTACTTCAGGAAAAAATAGGTTTCGAAATTTTTAGCTGGTAAGAAGAAAGTTTCATTGAATCAGAGACGATATCTTTGAAATCAATGAAAAAGGTTCATTCCTTTAAAGAAATGTTTCTTTGAATCAATGTCACTACTTTTCATTGAGTTTGGGATCATTCAAAGAAAAGATAGTATTGAAATTCAAGTATTTCATTTCATTGGCAAAGATTTGCGTGAACCAATGAAACTTTTTCTCTCGGTGTAGATACGGTTCTTACGATTTTTATCTCGATTCATCATTCCAAACGATAAACCTTTGATTGAGAGATTTGTATGTTTGGTTGTGAAGAAAAGAGGTGTAAGAAATAAAAAATTAATCCAACACTCGAATGAATTTTTTTTAGAAAAAGTTCGTGTGGATTCGTGGTCCCGGATATTCTTGCAAACCACCACGATATCTCGAAGCTCCCTCTTCCAATCGCTCTTATGTCCTTTGTGGTCATCTCTTTTTTGCTACGTGTCGTAAAACTCTCTTGACTCTGCCTTCCCGCTCAATTGGTTCCCGCGTTATTTAAATGGCTGTTCCCCTTTCACTTCGGAAGATCCTCTACGGGGCTTTCGAGTTGGGCTGTGTAGCTCGTAGGGTGTATAGATCTGGGCCTCTATCCACTTGGCCCTATCACTGGCTATCTCTATTCACTCGAACTGCAGTCATTAACCCTCAATCGGAAGTCGAGAAGAATAATGTATAATTTTTTAGATATTTTTCTTTCATCGTTCGATTAAGAAGGCAACAAGCGATAGGACGAGTATCGTTAGATTGCCTAAAACTGGAATTGTCGTGACAAAAACTGTCGCTTTAGCTACGGGTGCGTAAAATTTTCGTGGCGTACTACAAGAGCCGACGGCCATGTATAATAGAAGAAAAATAAAAAGGCTTTTCGTCAGAAAGAATAAAGAATAAAGAATAAAGAATAAAGAATAAAGAATAAAGAATAAAGAATAAAGAATAAAGAATAAAGAATAAAGAATAAAGAATAAAGAATAAAGAATAAAGAATAAAGAATAAAGAATAAAGAATAAAGAATAAAGAATAAAGAATAAAGAATAAAGAATAAAGAATAAAGAATAAAGAATAAAGAATAAAGAGTAACGAGTAACGAGTAACGAATAAAATCGGCGTTTACTCACTATGGTCGCTATGCGGGCTTTCGATTCTCCGTTCTTCTTTAGGTTCTTTCTCCGAGCCGGGATCGGTCTTGGCTTTCCTCTGAAGCTTCTTCATCTTGGCCCGTTGATTTTGAAACCAAACTTGAACGACCCGAACACTCAAACCGGTGTCTTTGGCAAGAGCTTCTCGAACTTTTCTACACGGTTTAGGGGATAGTTCAAAAGACGCTTTAAATTGGCGTCGCTGGGCAGACGTTAGGATGGTTCGCGGTCGTTTTGGTCCTCGTCTTCCGTCGCGTGGCCGATTCTCATCCATCAAGTCGTCATCTATATGATTATTCAATTATCAATATATACATGATATATGTATAGAGGGCGAGGATTTCGGAAAGAATTTTTTTGTTTTGTTTTACTAACGAGTGAAAGAAATTAATCGACGTACAATATTGACCATTGTGGAAACTACATGATGCTGATTGGAAGAATTCGAAAGAAACGCTTCTCGATAGCGTATGTCGTAACTTCTTTCCATGTTCTCTAAAACAAAAGAAACAAAAGCGTGCTTGAGCTATATGAATATGTGCGTAAAGTAGACAAGCGACATTGCATTCATTTTTTGTTGTTGTGTGTTTCGAAAAAGAAAAATGTCGAATTTTTAATCCGTGGTCTTGCTTGCGCACATACTTATATAATTCGAGAATTTTTTGCTTTTCGTCGTTCGGGACACTTGGATAGAAGTTTCGACGTATGTCAATAAGGATATTCCATAGCTAGGCGATATTTCGACATTTCCGAACAATGTGAGAAAAATAAATAAAAGATTTGAAAAAGATGCAAATAGAGCCCGTATTTAATGAGGTAATGTTGAGACGCTTGGACAACGTCGCTGACGACGATATTTCGTTTTTATTTGGTTAATGCGCTAACTTTTATTGTTTGAAATATTGAATCGCGCTTGTTCGGCTCGAGGAGAAAATAAGAAAAGAAATGAAAAAAAAGGTATGAGCGAAAAAAGAGACGATAAATATTAGGTACTAACCTTGGGAACTGTTAACGAATAGGTCGTGCTCGTAATCGCGCCTGCATATTGGTTGACCCTGGCGTAAGATGTAATGCGCTCCTCTTGGTAAGTTTTGGCCACACATACAGCAGACAAAACATTCGACGTGAAATACAAGCCCGGCTACCCTCAACACTAAATCGGAACCGCTTATTTTTTCCATGCATCGGGCACACTTTATTCCGTATATTCGTTCATAGTCGGTTCGACAGTACAATTTGAGATCTCTTGTGAAGCACGAATGCGACAATAGAGCTCCGCATGCAGCGCATACAAGACAGTCTTCGTGATAACTTCTATCCGAAAGCCTCATAAGGAAGCGATCGGAAATCCCGCGGCCACATCCGGCGCAGATTGTCTCCAGTACACTTGACTCGGTCTTCACAGTTGCGGTTTGCTCTGCACAACGAATAATAACGATGGAATCGTATTAGATCGAAACATCATCCTCGATAGTGGGGGAGGAAACAATTTGTCTTTTCGTCTGTATAATTATATATATATATTTCTTTTTTTTACTGCAACTGTCTAACTCAGACCCTTTTTTACATTAATTTAATATTTCTTACTTTACTCCGAACCGGACAACGTCCTTTACTATAATCAAGCGATAAACGCCGTCGAATTTAATCAGCGGCGCGTTTGCGCGATCTTGCTTTCCTCCTTCCGTCGCTATCCGAGCTTTGTTCTAGAAATTAATTTCTTAACTGAAAATCCGGGTAGCCCATTTTTACCGAATTGGGAGAGCCATATTCTTCCACTTTCTGCTATATAAGCCAAGGTGCTTCTGTTAATCTTGACTTTGATGTCCGAATCGCTTGTAATTGAGCTTTCTTTCTTTGAACAAGGCTGTGCGTATTAAAGCTAAGCTAGCATTTCGAGCATATAGAGAATATGTGATATGCGGCACACAAGTTTCAATTACGGCACACACTATTCACGATAAAAGTTATCATCGACGCGTTCGACGTACTCGGATTGAAAAACGTAGTCCCACGGTATAGACGCGATATCGCTTTCCAAGTGATATCGGCTTCCAAAATGACTAGCTTCCGGTTTTATTGGACCAGAACTAGAAATAAGCAAACTCCTCAAAGACCAGTACTGATCCAATAATCTCAATCGTCTTCTTAGCACTATTCATTTGATCCAAATTAAATGATGAAAAAAGTTTGAATTTTTTACTTTTATTTTACGAAAATTGTTCTATATTTTATAGTCTAATTTATATTTTATAGGTTCGATGAAAAATTTATATATAAGCAATGAATTCTTTCATTTTTCTGCTGAATAAAAATGATTTTTCAAAAATTCCCTCCCAATCTTCCCTATTCTCTTTTCCCAAAAAGCTTATAACGTTATATTACGAAAAAAAACTATTGGATCAATGACGTTAAAACGTTTTATAAGTAATATGATAATTTATAAGTGAAAAAATAATCAATGTTCACCATTTGTGCAATAGCGGGAATGATTTTTCCCTGGTCTCAAAGTAGTTAAAATGTAATCGTAACCAAGTTTCGTTAATTAGGAATGTACGATGTAAAGCGTCGATAAATAATTGAAATAACTTGACCGAAGATTATAAAATAAAAAGTTTAGTATAGTTAATTGCATAAAAAGGGTATTCTCACATTAGAGAAAATATAATATTTACCATACCACATCTTTACCTGGATGGTCATTGTCTATCACTGCCTGACGAAACTGAGCAGCCGATGGTGCGGAAGATGGTGCGTGACCTTCTCCTTGATGATTTAAGGCAGACGTAGAGGCCAAAGGTGTCGGGTAAAACTCCAACATATTGCCAAAATAGTTTGTCTTGTCGGTTGTGATTTTGGCAAGTGCACTTTGAGATAACCAAGCACCACAGTACGTCCGATAGTTGCTCCGGTTCGGACTATATATTCATCGCGTTGTGGCGCACATCTTGACGAACGTTGACAATATCACAAATAAACTGCACTTTGTTTAAATCACAAGGAATTTGTCGCTTTTTATATTCACTTGCGAGTTGCTTGGTGGTAACATTTTTTTGCTCACGATGTTTTACTTTGATGTGGACGAAAATTGAGAAAAAGGGAATTTTAATCGCTGCAAGTACTTGTTGATTGATATCGATTAACACTCGTGAGTGCGAGGACTATTTGAAGGAAGATTTTGATATTAAAAATGATTTTGAGAGGTTTCACAGCGAAAACTAGCAACGACGGGAAAGCACATAGTGGTGAGGCTTTTCGAGCGATGATCCTGTTTCGACGGGGTTATCGGCGGCATGCGCTTCTGTGCCCACTGCCTTCCCTCACCTACGTTCTTCTACGAAGGCGCAGTGTCGATAGTAGGTGGTAGGTGGTGGGTGCTCGCACGTAATAAAGTAACGTGGGCGTTGCTACTGCTCGCACACCCTCTATAACGACGGAACAGCATCAATTCCATTGGTCCCGAAATCACACGCCCTTTATTCGCGTTGCTCCTGCGGGCACTAGCCTTGGAGGTTCTCAAATTACCCCCAAGATACCCTCTAAAATCGATATGTGCCACGCGCGGATGCGCTCACCATTGACAAAGGACTTTTTTGCGCATGGAAAATCTTATCACCTTTCCAACTGCAGAAAAATTAGATGTATGACGAACTATCTCATTTTTTATCTTGCAAAAAATGTATTTCTCAAAAATTTCTGTTGGAAAGATTCTTTCGCACTCGAAGCAAAAGTAGCGCATTAAATCCAGAACGATAGTACTCTTTCTCTTTTTCACGGAGAGAAAAAAGTCTGTGGATAGCTACAAGGGCTTCCGTTTTTAATTACTATAACTCGTGTACTGCGGTAACACATGGGCTTTATCGTAATTGTTCTTATACACGTAGAAGCTTTCAAAATGTGTATTGTTGTCTTTCCGATTTTGCTTCCAATCGAAATTTTACTTATACGTATGACAGTGTTCTCTTTTTATATAGGAATAATTAGTAAATTTTTCGTACTACCTTCAGTATGATACTGGAATTAGTTATGAAAGAATTTTCTATGCGTTCCCTTAAATGTATTTAAGGGAAGGAAGGGGAAATGTATTTAATATGTTTTGCTAGTTAGTGTATCAAAAATGTCAACACTTTTAAAAACGCCATCATATTTTTTAAATTAATTTTGTTTCTCTGACTGTTGTGATGAAACTGTAACACGCTATCCAAAGTAGGTCGATAAATCATCATAGAGTTGAAATTTATCATATGACAACTCGACCAAAAATACAAATACCGGGTAGCATCAATGTCATGTCTTCAATGTCGTCCCACGAAAGACACTTTTGGCGAAAAGTTTGCTCTTTATATGCACCGTCGTAGATCTTTTTGTTTGCGAGAAAAATCTTGGTTATTCGCCATCTAGCGGCTGAAAACTCACTAAATGTTCTCTGGGATTGTTTACCATATAAATATGACATATCAATGTTTCTTATGGGGCATCGTAATTACAACGTTTCTTATACACTATAGATTCACAAATTCGTGTACTGATTCTCGTAAATGGAAGTGATTACGGAGGCGCATATAAGCGGGGAGGTTTCATGCCGATTCGTCCTGTGGCATTATACCACAGGGCAATATATCGATTTTTTGTCGCTCTCTTCGGGCCGTTATGAAATAGTAACGACCCAGCGCTTTAGAATAAAATTAAGACTTTTTAAAAAAAAAACCCTACATGTTGATAATCCCAAAGCAGTATAGGAAATTAAGACTGATCGATGGTAATAACCCTGGCAAACAGTGTCACCGACTTTTTAACCTGTGTTTTAACCAGTCTCGATTAGCCCCTGTATCACCCAGTTTAACTGACCTGTTAACTGTAATTGTAATTTTTTACGCGATTTTTACTGGTGAATTAACCGATTGTAACCTACATTCTTCACCAAATTTTAAAAAATTCAATTTTTTTTCGTCAATTCAATTGATTTTAACTGACAATTTAACCGAACGAAACGTTTTTAATCGGTTAAAGTGTCGGTTAAAGCGGTGAAACAGTGGGCTAAGCGAGACTTATCTTTTCTCGGTTAAAAAGTCGTTTAACTTAACCCAGATAGACATTTGGTGGCACAGGAACAGCATAAACGCGTCACACAACGGATGCTATGTCGGAATTAACGTAGCGATGTACGTCTGAATTGAGCTATTATGTGAGGGCATACCGTGCCATCTTTTCATGACGCCAAGGCAAAGCCATATTTGTGGTACTTAAATATTATGGCGTGGTGCACTAGTGGCACTACAATGTCGCCATGCTTCAAGTTCAGATCGTGTCTCTATGGTTCCATAATTGCTCCATGCCGTATCACTGAGTGTCTGAGGTGTGAATGTCATTCTGTTACTATGGTGCCATTTTTGCAGAATATTTGGGATGGTAATTGCAGCACGGTGACAGCATAATGGTGGCATACCATGCTGTGCTAAAAATCGTTATCGATCTTGACTGTCAGTTAGGAATCGTAAGCGTTTTATTTCTTTGTATCTGTTACTTGCATTATGTTTTAGTTTTTTTTTCTTGTCTAACATTTCAAATCGCGAGTCAAAAGTGTAAGACAGAACAGAATCTTTTATCTTCTCCGATATTAAAGGATTGGTATGCCCGAGAGGTTTGACACATTCGAAGAGTAGACCCTTCGTGTGTAGTCGAACTCAGGCAGCTTTGCATTCTTATATATACGCTCGGGCTTCAAAACACTTGCGAGAAACGCGTCGTCCGTTCGCCATCTAGTGGTATCATACGAAACACTGGTGCCTAATTCTCCGCTAGATGGCGAATGGACGGAGCGTTTCTCGCAAGTGTTTTGAGGCCTGAGCGTATATATAAGAATGCAAAGTTTTCCTGTGTTCGACTATACACGAGGGGTCTACTCTTTGAATGTGTCAAACCTCTTCGGTTTACCAACCCTTTAGTATTGAAGAAGATAAAAGAATCTGTTCTGTCTTATTCTTTTGACTCGGAATTTGAAAAAAAAAAAACTAAAACTAAAAATGTCTACCTGACAATCAAAAAATATCCACAACGACTTTTAGCACAGCATAGCGTGCCACCATTATGCTGCCACCGTGCTGCATTTATCATTTTTTAAATTGTATAAAAATGACACCATAGTAACAGAATGACGTTCACACCTCAGACGTTCACACCACGACATTGACCAATTATGGCACCATGGAGACATGATCTGAGTTTACAGCATGGCGACAGTGGAATGCACACTAAGCCTGCATGGCACGGTATGCCGTCACGTAATAGCTCAATTCGGACGTACATCGCTACGTTAATTCCGACATAGCATGTCGTTGTGTGACGCGTTTATGCTGCCACAGTGACACGATAGGATACTTCCACGGCACGTTTGTCTATCTGGGTTCAGTTATTTTCGGTTAACACTACGGCGACACAGCATGCCAGGGAAATCCCATGTAAATGAAGATTACTCCAATGTTTTCACTTTTCAAACAGATACAGATACAACAGATTACTATACCGTTGAGGAATAAGTCATTGCTGTAATGAAGAAAATTTCAGACGATTACTATACGTATCGTAAGCTGTAAGTTCTTCATATGTATTATTTTTTGTACTATTTTTGCGAGTGGCATCTATATTCGCGAATCCCTTTCTCTCCGTGCAACTACGACAAAAACTCTCAAGTTTACGAGGCCATTTGAGAAGGGCTTTGTCCAAGACTTTCTCAAATCCGACTTGGTATCTATTCAGGGTCTTGGTCTTCAAGATCACTCGGCACTCGCCTTCAGCTCGTACAGCCAACATTAACAGAACAACTAGGAAGGAAAAACTTTTTTACCAAGTGACTTCTCTAAAAAAGTTGGTGGCGAGATATATCGACTTTCGAGTTTTAGTATCGAAAGTGCGAGATTTAATTGCTGTCGGTTGGTTTATTCGTGCTGTGATTGGTCGGCGGTGTCGACAGTCATACTAGGACCAAGTTCATGCATTGCAATTTTTTGTTTATATCAAATTTCAAAATATATATAAAGGGACTCGGGCACTTAAGCGCCCGAGTCCGCTTAACCCTAGCATTCTCCTCTCTTAAGAAGTTGGTGGCGCAATATATCGACTTTTGAGTTTTTAGTATAGAAAGAGCGAGATTTACTTGTCGTCGGTTTATTCGTGCTGTAATCGGTCGGCGGTGCAGTCATCAGACACATCCCATATGGAAATATATGTATGTGGAATATATGCCAAAAATATATGCAACATATATTTTATATGGGTGGCATATATGTCGCCAAAATGTTGTATAATTATTATATATCTCGCATATATGTCACGAATGTATTGTACATATAAGTTCAATATATGTCGCCTAACTGTAAAATATATGTAACAACCAAATCTTATATAATTTGTATGTATTATGCAAATATTTCGTTAATATATGAAACATATATTGTAAAATATATATTGCTGGACTACAAAATATATTTCAAAAATAAGAAATATATAATTTATGTATGCTATGCATTGTATATCGAATGTATGATGTATGTCCCGTGTATCTAACTTGACTGCAAAGTATATTTTAAACATCAGTGTCATTTATTCCCGAGTAACGTCTGAGATGGGTGACCGCTCATACCCAAATTTTTCTAAGTTCCTCGAGGGTCAGTACATGGATGGGTGACCGACCCTCGACTAAATTTTTCAGTATCCCTCAAAGCTCATTACATTTTGATCCTTCAGGATAATCGGCCCACGGTGTTTGCATTTTGAATATTTCTGTCTCAATAATATAAATGAATGTAGTCTTGACGTCTTTTTACTTTTAATATACTTGAAATAGACAATGAAAATATCAGTCTTTCAAGATATCAATGGCCGAGTGAGCTAAAGCATCCATTAGACACCCAGACGATCCAGGTTCGATTCCCATCCACGGCAAAAAACTTTTCCAGCGATTAATATTTACTAATTAACAAAATAACTCCGAATGTCCAACGATTGGAAGTCCACGATAAGCCGAATTCAATTACTGAAATTAATTATTTTATAATTATTGGTTTTTTATATGTGGCTTCCATATATAATGGATATATCCTGAAGTATAAAAGCGATATATCCATTATATATCTTTTGTATAGTTGAAGATGTACAAAGGATATATCAAATTTATATTTTTTGCATATATAACACATACAACTTACATATATGCCGTATGTAGGAAATGCGCCAAAATATTGCATATTGGACATACATGTTTCATATATTTTTCATTTATGGCATATATCCAGAATATATGCAACTTATAAATTTTATAGTTTTCCTATCTATTTTCGGCGTATATTTCACCTCTATTTATTTCCATACGGGCACTGATACCAAGTTCATGCATATCAATTTTTTGTTTACATCAAATGTCAAAATTTATACAAAGAGACTCAAGGACGCTTAAAGGCGCTTAAGCGCTCGAGTCCGCTAACCCTAGTTATGATATATATATGGCATATAGCAGCAGCACGGTAACATCACGATGAAAACTTGACACCGGTAAAATCACGTGATGCAAAAGTTACATGCTGCGATTGATAAGAAAAAAGTTGGCGCATACTCAACTAGGTCCAAATACATTAGCCTCCTCCTACCTGCGCACGAAGAATGTAGAGAAATCCGATAAGGAGAAGACTTGTGTGTTTGAAATATTGTTTGAAGAATTGCATTATGCAGAAGTTTTAAATGATTAATTTTGGAAGATTTATTAAACGTTGCTTCGTTAAATTGACTGTCCATAACGTATCACTTGGTCGTCCTTTGGGTGCAGAAAGCAAATAAGAATTTGAGATTTTGAGCTCCCGATTGCAAAAACCTTTGATAATCGAATGAACGTGGTTCGGTAATTTCGCTCGAGTGATTGTTGAAATAAAATAATAATTTATTTGATTATGGAAAAAGCTAGTTTTGTCGTCGTTTTGATATGTAACAGAGAATTTGGGTGCGTTTATCAACCTGCTATGCGTAATTAAAATAGTTTGAATTGTATTTTGTAAAGCGACGAGGGGAGAATATCCATAAAATACGTACGTGCAGGAGTTTGAGTGCAGGTTGAAGGAGCGGATAGGCGTTGTTGGATCACTCGTATCACCTGTATGCCTCGTCTCGTTTCACTCCGGGTGGCAGGGCTATTGTTCGCACCCTGTGTCATGGATGTTTGTCAAATAATACCCCCATCTTATTCTCCCTTTTTCTTTACGGTTCACGGTCCAACCCTCGATGATGCGGCTAGTTGGGCATCAAACCTTCATATTCTCTACGGTGCTTATACAGAGGGTTCTTCGTGTCGGCTGCTGCAACAGCGATGCAAAGAATTTTAGGGGATACACGTGCAACTACGCGTCTCCCCTCTATGACGTCCGACATTGCGCTCCCCAGATCTATTAACTCAAACATCGTGGCATGGACCGTATTTTACGGAGAATCAATAAATCCCCGCCGCGATATATTATACCTCTTCCCCGTCATAGTTTTATAAACCGATTTAGCAACACCGACCACAGCTATTAAAACGAACAAAAAAACGAAAACAAAAGAGATTATATGTGTGTATCACAGTAGCATTAGTAGCGATATTAGTGATAATGTTGGCGATATACGCAAGATGCTATCGCGGAAATTAATTAACGAATCAGACCCTCCGTTGAGTTGAGTTACTCGACAAGTGTTTTTTTTTAATTTATTTTTCTCGAGATTCTGGACTCTGGAGAATATGCACTGAGAGAAAATTATGGTATTAGTAACTATAAAGTGACAACTATTCATTTGTGGTTGGCACAACAATTTTTTTTATAGTTTTGACATAACTATCAAATAGTTACTATAACTAGAAAATAGTTACCATAACTATTTTCGTAGTTATCGTAACTATAAAAATAGTTGCATGTAATAAAAATGAATAGTTGTCACTTTATAGTTGACTGTACTATTACGATTTCTCTGAGGGTGATGACAGAACGAGAGAAAGGAGATAAAAAATAAAATGGTATGAAAAAAGAGCTTTGTCTATGGAGAAATAAATACCTGTAAAGAATGTGTAAACTGACTGAGCATGCGTCATACTTATTTTATAGCAGCCATAGACTATATTTCCTTTGAATGACGCGGCGATGAAACGCCTCCGGCGAATGACTGTAGCTCTAAGCTCAGTCACGTGCCTCGGTGTTTATCTGGATTTCGACGTATGCTTTCGGATCTTTTGGTATAAACTATTTCATCAAAAGATATTTGAGTGTGTACACGGTGATTCACGAGTTGCAGCACCCCATGAGAACGTCAAGATCTATAGTATTCAATTCAGTGAGCATGGTTGATCTATTGGTTGGTGGTACTGCGCTCGCCTCGGTCTTTTCAAGTACCTACTCACGGCAATTCAAACAGCATCACCCGTCAGCAGACGCTTGTGTTAAATCTCGGCCGCCGCTCCGTTTACCAATATGAGCAAACCGAGCTAACACAAAACTCGATATGGTGGCAAATTCTTTTCCCATTCTAACCCATTGTGCCTTCTTATTTTTACATAAATCGACAACATTTTTTCACCAACGTCGAAAAATATAATCCGCATATCCATAAAGTCTTCTCCATCCCTCTAGAGAATGCTTCGTACAAACGTTTTCTATTTTTTACAATCTTTCTCTCTAAATATATAGACGAAAGAAGAAAATTCTCTTGTCTCGAAAAATCAACTTCAAAAATAGACATACCGTGTAGAAAAAAAGATGAGATAACCCATGTAGAAAACAGACTGAGCATCCCAGTTTGAAACTCGATCCTGGTCGGGATTGGCTCGAGTTTCCATTAATGAATTATCCACCTTGGAATCCGAATAGATCCCAAATTGATTTCCGGTTACGCACTCGATGACAGTTTATCATCGATTAGGATTTGCTAGGGTTACCCTAAGAGAGCCGTCCTATTTAGAATTGGGATGGATTCCGGATCGGAATTTGTTAGGGTTACCCTAACAGGGGTTCTACTTGGATTCTAAATAGAATCCGGATCGTCTTCCCGTTTCTCAACGATTTGTCCGGAACTAATTTTACTTCGCCTTTATGCAGTAAAATGTTGAAGAATACACGTACGAAAAACTTTTCCTTAACTCGCGTGATTGTAACAACGTGTGCGGTTCATGTATCCCCAGACGCGTTCTCGCCGCTGCCCATGCAGAAATTTCGACAAGGATCCGGGTGGATCCAGCCTAGTATGCCCATCTAACGGCTGGAATCCAGTCAGCCATTGGATCGGATCCCAGTTCGAGATCCCGATAGGAATCCACTTTCCGCGCGTTACATCCCATATCTCGAATCCGATCCGATGACTGACTGAAATCCGACCGGAAGATGGGAATACCAGGCAAGATCCAGCTGGATCCCTGCCGAAATTTCTTCATGGGAAGCATATTTAAATATATTTTTTCAAGTCGGGAAATATCACTGTTATTTATTAAATACGATTCGTCAATTTTTTTAAATTTTCGAAAAATTAATATTGTTGCATTAAGTTTTGCAAAGCACGACTCAGCGAGCTCAAATTTTCTATGTAAACAAACTAATATTCGGTAATACTGAATACATATTTTAGTAGAGATCCGTAAAAGTTTTTCGATATTATTTCTTGACGACTGAAATTTTTCAAATTTCATTATAACAACGATGCTAAGTAAAACCTTGCATATTGCTTCCTCATTATTTCTTTAAACTTGTTACAATGCTTCGTGTATGAGCAAGAGAAAATTGATGACTTCCTCCATAGGGGTAGATTCTTAACTGCAAAGTTCTACTTTGCATCCTTGGTTAATTGAAATCGTCGAAAAAAAGAGAACGTCGAAGGTCGATTTCGGCGAAATTTCAATTTTCCTTTTTCTTTAAATAGACGAGAAGAAAAAAACAAAAAAAGTTAATGATCCGAATAACCAAATAAGACAGTGTTTTGTCGTCATTCTCTATTTTTCCGGGAGGATTTTCTATCTGGGTTAGAATTGCAATGCGATATGAGTAAACTTTCCGGAATATATCCCTGTGGCAATATTTCCGCTAAGCCGGTATGACCGCAACGGGGCGGGGGATGACAACTACGGCCAGTCTCAACCAAGGCACGTGTCCAGGGGCTCAAAAATTCAATAGATTGATATTAATGTTTCACCCCGATGCACCCGGGATGAAACATTCCCTCGTGGGGAATATATTAATATATTAGGTAGGCTGTACCACACGTGCGCTTTAAACGTCGCAGCCAAGGGTCGATTTGCATAAAGGGCCGCAATTCTCGCTTTACGGTATTCAAATACCGACGCAAAAAAATATAAATGAGACACGTATGATACTTATTTTCCGTCTTATATACTATATCGTCGCTAGCATATAAGACGCCAAAAACGTCCCAAGTGGGAGTGCATCTTTGTTCGAGTGTCGATAGTTTCACTAAGCGCTGCTGTATTGCTAAATGTGTCATTTATTTTTCCAAAAGTATTCTGAATTAAACGTGTTTTTTTCAACTGTCGACGGCAAAGAACTGTAGTCAATAGGACTTTGTGCTGAAAAAGGTAAAAAAAATCAATGTGAAATGCATTAAATACTATTTACTATGTTTTTGGGAAAAAGATGAAAGTTGTCGCGATTACTAGGTTAGTAGTATAAATGCGATCAATGACAAAGGTATTTATTGGATTTCACTAATTTAGCATATTTGACAAATTTGTCATGGTAGAGAGCGAAGAGAAGTCAGCAGTGGCGGCAGGGCAGTGGGTGGAACGCACATAACAAGCTGACACGTAAAAGTATAAGCGAACGTCATCTTGTATCTCGAAATAGTGTGGAGATATTGGCGTAGCAGCCGGTGTCGTGGAACAGCTGTCTCCCGTGTCGTCAGTCCCTTCGCGATGCCTGCTCTGCGGATCGTAAAATAGGACCTTGGAATAATTGTCCGACCCCTCGTGCTAGTATTCCTTGATGGACGAGAGGGGTCGATCTGCTTCGAATGACGTTTAAATCCGATTATGCGGGGAGATTAGAAAAATCATCGGTAAGTATCAATGACGAGTCAAGGGGTCGTTCTTATCGCTGTTACGTATTACAAGTCAACAAGTACAAGTTAAGATTGTCTCACATTCTTATTCCTATATGCATAATTATATATAGTTTTGTCAATTTTCCCGAAAGTGATTATTCGTCGTGACTCAAATAATTTGAAGTTGCGCTCCACAAAACTCCACACGGAGAGAAATGGATCCACGAATAGAGCTGCCACTCGCCGAAAATATTGTACGGCGGTGACACATGGGCTCTATTGTCAAAGCTCATACAAACAACTTACAGCTTACGATACGTATAGTAATCGTCCCAAATTTGCTTGATTACTATAATGACTTATTCCTTAACAGTATAGTAATCCGTTGTATCTGTATCTTTTTGAAAGCTGAAAACATTGGAGTAGTCTTCACTTACATGGGACTTATTACCGTCGATTAGTATTAATTTCCTATTTTGCTTTGAGATTGTTAACATGTAGGGATTTTTTAGATTCGCAAATAAGAACATGGTTAATGATGACGTCGCGAATTTATTCATCCACTACATATGTACAATTTTCCTAACAGCATACGTTTGTTGTTTGAGGTTTTTTTAAAAGTGTTTCTTCTCTTCAAAAGCGCTGAGTCGTTACTATTTTAGAACGACCCGAAGAGAGCGACAACAAATCGATATATTGCCCTGCGGTATAATGCCAGAGGACGAATCGGCATGAAACCTCCCCGCTTATATGCACCTCTGTAATCACTTCCATTTACGAGAATCGATACACGAATTCGCCATCTAGCGGCATCACAAATAAGTAGAACTGTGAATCTAGAGTGTATAAGAAATGTTGTAATTACTATACACCATAAGAAACATTGACTTGTCATATTGATATAGTAAACAAACCCAGAGAACATTTAGTGAGTTTTCAGCCGCTAGATGGCGAATAACCAGGACTTTTCTCGTAAACGAAAAGATCTACGGCGGTGCATATAAAGAGCAGTCTTTTCGCCCAAAAGGTCCTTCGTGGGACATCGAAGACAATATTTGTATTTTTGGTCGAGTGTTCATATGATAAGTTACAACACAACAGTCAGAGAAACAAAATTGAATTACAAAATATGATGGCGTCTTTAAAAATGTTCACATTTTTAATACACTAACTTGCAAAGCATATTAAATACATTTCCCCTTCCTTAAATGTATTTAAGGAGGGTCTTCTGTTATCTCGAAGTGATGTCAGCGTTTTGAAATTAGGACAGCATGTTCACGAGTAATCCTTTCATCGAACTGTGGAGTTTTCATAAGGTTGTCTGCACCGTTTTAAAGATATTAATTCTCAAAGTTAAGAGATTTAACATTGGGCTTATGGAAAATAGTGCATTTTCGATCGTGTAAAATAAATAGAAGGAGTGATGTTATCTTTTGGAAATGTATACCGCTTGAAACGACGTACTTTCTAGAACTACATATCCAATTTTCGAAACATTCGTCTGTACCGTTTTGTTAAAATTAAAGTGATAAGTATAACTCGTGTTACACGGGTTTGCCGCCTCCGACGCAACATTGTTGCACGGCTAGCTACCTCCGTTTCACGTCTCTCCGCTCGTTGGCCTCCCCACCACAAGTAACAGAAGACCCTCCTTAAGGGAACGCATAGAAAATCCTTCCATAATTAATTCCTGTATCACATTGAAAACAGTACGAAAAATTTACTAATTGTTCATATATAAAAAGGGAATACTGTCATACGTATACGTATAAGTAAAATTTCGGTTGGAAACATTAATATAGGAATAATGAGCATGGTAGTAAAGTAAAATCGAAAAGATTACAATACACATTATGAAAGCTTCTACCGTGTATAGGACCAACTTTGATAAGGCCGTTGTGTCACCGCGGTACCTGCTTAAAGTTTCCAATTGATCCCTGTTGAAACCAATAAAAACCAATTGAATTTGAATCGGAACGACTGTGGTCAATCGGCGTGCAGTTTTGCCTCCCATTGAAGTTGAATAGGAAGCAACGGGTTTTAATTGGAAGCTCATTTCAATTCAATTGTATTAGTATTATCTATTTAGAAATCCATTTTAATTGGGAATCACAGTTTCAGTGATAATAAGTTTGAACCGGATTTCTGTCCAAGGTATTTCCTATTCAACAACCACTTTTTCGTATAGATACTAAATTGATTTTTATCGGTATTTCACCTATTTCGGATTTTTATAGGATTTTATTGGTAAATTCTACTTGCAAAGTACGCAAGTAAGATCAATGGGGTCGAATAGGAATATTCTTTTCGATGCATGTCGGGTTTGAATCTGCCTAGAGACACGTAAGTGCGCGACTGAAGTGGAAAGGAATCAAAAGGAACTTATTATTAATCCACTTTTTCTATGAGAATTAATTTTTCAAAAATCTCGTCGGATTCGATTGGCACTCAGTGTTTAGCGTGCAGGTCTATCTCTCCACAGTTTTCAGTGTCCAGATCGACCGCTTCATAGTTTTCAGTGTCCAGGTCGATCCCCCCATAGTTTTCAGTATCCACTGTCGATCGCTTCATAGTTTTCAATGTCCAGGTTGATCGCTTCATAGTTTTCAGTGTCCAGGTCGATCGCTTCATAGTTTTCAGTGTCCAGGTCGATCGCTTCATAGTTTTCAATGTCCAGGGCAATCGCTCCATAGTTTTCAGTATCCAGATCAACCGCTTCATAGTTTTTAGTGTCCAGGTCGATCGCTTCATAGTTTTTAGTGTCCAGGTCGATCACTCCATAGTTTTTAGTATTCGGTGAGACCGACTACTATCGAGCGATCGACCTGGACACTGAAAACTATGAAGAGTTTGACCTGGGCGCTGAAAACTATGAAACGGTCGATCTGGACACTGAAAAGTATCAGGCGATCGACCTGGACACTGAAAACTATGAAGCGGTCGATCTGGACACTGAAAAGTATCAGGCGATCGACCTGGACACTGAAAACTATGAGGCGATCGACCTGGACACTGAAAACTATGAAGAGATAGACCTGGATACTGAAAACTATGAGGTGATCGACCTAGACACTGAAAACTATGGAGAGATAGACCTGGATACTGAAAAGTATGGAGCGATCGACCTGGACACTGAAAACTATGAGGCGATCGACCTGGACACAGAAAACTATGGAGAGATAGACCTGGACACTGAAAACTATAGAGTGATCGACAAGGGCCAATTAAAGAACCATACCCAATTTCCTATTCCTTTCTATCCAAACTCTACTACAAAGGATAATGGGTACCGGCATTTTCATACTTATTGGTAGATATTAAACTCTAATTATATTTTTAATGTGTGTTAATCCCAATTGATTCCGATTAACAGGAAATAATTTATAAAACTTCCAAAATCACGTCGTCAACGACTTAGCTTATGAAACCTAGCAAAGTCGATAGATAGTATGGTAGCTTATAACTCAGTTTTATTCGCTGCAATTCACAAGTAGTCAATAGCGTAGTCGGTAGCGAGTCCCTGTTAGGTAGTTAGGTGTTGGTAGGTAATTCTAAGACAGACAGTTCAAACCCCGTTCGCCCATAAAAGAAACGTATCTAAGTCATGTATCCGTGAACACAGAACTTTTTTTCTTTGTTTGCATAGTATTCTTATTCGACAAATAATATAATCATAACGTCATTATAATTTTACAGCCATGTTTTGGCAATATTTAATTAATTAATAAAAAATGAAATGAAACCAGAATTCACCTGTAACATCCTATTCATACCGATTTATGAATTTATCGAACGGTAGTATAAATTCGCATTGGAATGAGCCGCAATAATTACTATAGGCACCGAATGAATTGTGCAGTAGTCAATCGGATAAAGCCTGCTTCAATCCGATTGACGTGTTATGGAAACTGCGCCGATACAGACCACCGCAATATCTCAAGGGTTTACACCACGGTCTTATAGACGTTTACACGTATAGGATCCAGTTATTATACAAAAAAAAAAAAATTGTAGTGACCAATTGATTCCGATTCAAACGCTTCTTTAATATTCCCATCAGTACCGAATGGGCCGCTATGAATTACTATTACATTCCTATTAAACTTCAATAGCGAAAACATATATCATCCCCATTACTTTTTTTTATTGGTTTGAATAAGATTTTTTAAGCAGGGTACGCAAATTACAGTAATTAACAACGGAAACCCGTGTAGCTACACACAAACTTTTCTCTCCGTGCATCTTTAACGTTGATCGGGGTAGATGTCTAATGTTAAACTAATATCAACAATCTTGCCATAAAGTGCCCGCTTCTAGAGGAAGTCGATTCCACGTGCATCGAGTCGTAAGCGGGAGGAGGCAGAGCCAACACTTATTGCCAAAACTTTTTTTCTAGCAAACTGATGAAATATAAACATTGATTGTCAACCGACAGGAACGCGTTTTTTTATTCATCGTTTGCTTGTAACAAGATCGGGAATCGCGCGTGCCCGCTGTTATCTATTGTCATCCGATCGCTGCTGCGCGGCGATTTAGCAGATTTAGCGTAGCTGTGCAAGTCCGACGGAAATGGAACGCGCTCATTGTTTATCCCAAATTGCTTCTCGTGTGCGGGAAAGCTATTGCCAATTTTACGCTCAAATGTTGCTGCTGCATATGAGTTTCTGGGGCCGTCATCTACCTTTTTACGCGCGCTTGTTCATACGCCGTTCATACTCTCGATTCTATCTATTTTGCACAGGCTCTGTATAACCTTTATCACTCGGCTTGTAGTTTCACATAAAAAACGATCCAATAACTTATAGTTGGAAATCACACCGTGGTCAAGTTTCCCATCATTTTTAGGGTTTTTAGAATTATTCGCAATCTCAGTTCTATCAGTCTGATGTAATAAAACTGCATAAAAAGGGCCCCGTGAGTTATAGTTCTAACTCGCACCGTTTTTCACTGTGACAGAATTTTCGAGATTCAGTTTTATCGCAGTCTAAATTCCGTCTCAATCTCATACGATCCGCACATGAAAGCCTCACTATTCTTTAGCTCGTTGTTCCGCATAAAGAACGGTTTTATAACTGTTAATCGTAACTCGCCATTACCATATTTAACTTACACAGAATATTTTGAATTATGGCTATTACAGCCCTAATTCTACAATAATCCTAATATAAAAATGGTCTTCCTGGTTTTCTTAGATAACTTTAAACGTATTAAAACTTTTATTTTTGCATAAGCGCAAAAATGTATTGTGTATGAAAAATTTGAGCGGTATACTATGTAGACGTAGGAAACGCCGTGAAATAAACTCAACATGTCTACAGCATGTATGTTTAAACACTTGTTGAATACAACAGGTGCTTAAACGTACATTGAAGAAATTTTTAACTTCCAGTTAGAGATGATATATATATTATGCGATCTAGTTCCTAGTATTATAACATTATATAGTAACCATAAATATTCAATAAGAAACCAATCTGATACATATTTCGCGCAGAGTCATTGAGCACCGAGTCTAATTTTTTGCACGACTATAGGTAAATGAATCAGCAATTTGTTGCTTCGCGCATTCGAAAGCTTTTATCGGAATTTCAGATGAAAGCTTTCATTATTAACCGAAAGATTAACATCCGGTATCTTGGCGTAAGTCGATGAACCCGAGTGAAAATTTAGTACGTTAATTCGGTGCTGCTAAGGCCCTGTCGGAGCTTTCGGACGGTTTACGGGCCTTTCAAGGACTATTTGGAACAATCCTGCCCAGAGGGGACAATTCGTGGTCGAAGTTGATTTTATCTGGGCTAGGAGCGGGCTCACCCATCTGACTGATGAACCCTGGGATCGGTGCTTGGATGGGTGACCGGCTCTAGTCCGGATTATTCTATCCCTCGATTGTCGACACGACGGCCACGTCGGCAGCGCGATCTTTTTACAATATAGAGAGATATATTGTATATATAACATGAATATTGATGTACATTGTCGTTGACTGCTTAGGCCAGTATACAAGCATAGATTGTGAAAAGCTAAGCGGACTATTTGCCAAGCAACGCTAAGATACCGTATGTGTTGTACAAACGTGAGAAATTGCTGGCAGTTCGCGTTGAGCTCAAGTGTAGTCTTATATTCTGTAGAAAGTAGAAAGCTGACCAATAAGCAAGAAGAAGAGAGCCGCCATGCGAAAGCGTGGACCCGCCCTCTCCCGCGATTCAATACCACCTACTTTACGAGCATGCGCACACATAGTTCGACCAACGGTTCTCATTTCGGAGGAAATACCAATGGCATAAATCAATGTGTATTCATTTATATTCGATAAAAGTGTGGATGATAAAAATACTAAGAAACAAAATTTTGCATACCAATCAAGTAGAATTTTCCTCATTATTTATCACCGTTCATAAAGCCACTCCCGTAAGTCGATTGATTTTGTTTTCCTCATAGAAAAAACTACATGTTGCAACGCTCTACTTGACATTTTTCTCAATAGTACAGAATGTTGTTATTGATTTTTTTTAGGCTCTCTGGTAGTAGAAAAAAAAAAAACAATGTTATTATCGTCTTTCCTCTCAGACGTCCGTTTCTGTGGTCATATTCGAGGAACCGTCAAATACATTTAATTCTGATTAATGGCGCTACTTTTATTCGGCACAAACTATTTTCCGAGTAGTGTACACCCATAGAACAGAAGACAACTATAAAATTGTAATAAAGAAAACAACCTTTTTGTAGCCGACAACCACTTTGTCGTTCCGTATTAATTCACAAATTAGCAGTTACCGAGTAAAAATGTTTATCTTTTGAAGAACTTCTTTATACGGTCATGTAGAATAAACACTACAATCATGAACTTAATTTCAATACGGCATGTAGTTTCGTAAAACCTACTATCACCTTTTTGTCACTAAAATCACCGAACAAAGGGTCGAACGTCAAAGGATTCAACTTTGATTTTTTGTGCTTAGGGTTAAGAAAAAAGTCAAAATTTTCGAGACGCTATTTTTTGAGGTGGTGCAAGCCGGTGAAACGGAAATAAGTCCAATCAAAAATCTGAAGGGTCAAACAAGTTCATCGAGTTGGCTTGAAATGCACCATATGTTATCAAGAGTCGCGGTAGCGACTCGACGCCAAGTTAAAAAAGAAATTATTGTTTATTTTTTAACGAGCGGAAAACTATCGCACGTACAAATATTATAATAAGATAAAACTTGGGATTTTCAACGAGGATTGGAATTTCATTTTTCAAACGCAAAATCTAAAACTAATCGTTTTATTAGTTTAATTAATTTAAAAAGAAACGCGTACTGTAGATAATAACTACTGACAGTCATTTTTACATTTTTTTAGAAAACAACTCGACCGACACTTGAGAAGTTATGGGTTTACCAAAGCGCCATTTTTTTAAAAATCTTTTGTGAAATTTTTTATGAAAAAAAAAGGAGATTGTCCCGCTCAGCGTCCCAAGTAGCACAAAGACAAAGGATACCCACGTGGAAATAAAGTATATTTTAAATATATTGAAAAATATATTAAAAATATATAAAATATATCTTGTTCGAAAAATTGTATGTGTTGAATATATTTTTGAATGTACGTTGAATTATATGCAAAGTATATAAATAAATACATTCGATATCTGTAATAAGTACAGTCGACGTTTACAACGAATATAGTTTCCATGTATTTTTAAATGTAGCTAGAAATATATTCGAAAGTATAGTGCTAATTACATTACAAATATATAACAAATACATTCTACATACATTTTGAATATGAGTTTCATGTCATCGAAGTATACCTGGTATGTATCTGAAATATATGTACTTTACATTCCGGAATATATTTCGAATATATGTTCAACTTACTAGAATATATACTCGGAATTCATGTTTCATATACTTCAGAGTACATCTGGAATATATGTTTGATATACTTCGGAGTATATCTGGAATATATGTTTGATATACTTCGGAGTATACCTAAAATATATGAGGTATTCTTGGCCAAGTCACTAAGCTGACCATTTCCAATTTGCTCAATAATTTTTTTTGCTCTATGTGTTTAAAAAAAACACTCCAAAATTTCTTAAAAAAAAAAAAAAATTTTATGACAAAAAAACTGTTTTGGCCCCAATTTAAAAATTCCAAAAAATTCTCAAAAATTCTGTGTCAGATATGAAAATTTTCGAGCTTTTTGAGCCAGAGTGGGCAGACCATTTTGGCGCGTAATTTCTTCGAAAAAAACTTTTAACAATCGATAAAAATGTCCATTATTATCGATAATGCAAGAATACTTTCGACTCTGAGTCACTCTGACTCAAAGCTCGAAAATTTTCATATCTGACACAGAATTTTTGAGAATTTTTTGGAATCTATAAATTCGGGCCAAGACAATTTTTTTTTCTCAAAAATTCATTAAAAAAATAAAAAATAAAACGAATTTTAAAAAACTTGGGTTTAAGGCTTGGTGACTCGGCCAAGTTTTATTAACTATTAACTTATGTATTAATTGCATTCCGAGTTACATCTGACGTATACGATGAATATATTACATATATATCTTAAATATACAATGAATACATTCGGAACTACATCTGACGTATACATTATATATACGACACATATATCTAACTTATGTATTGAATGCATTCCGATTTACATCTGACGTATACAAAGAATATACTACATATATATCTTGAATATATAATGAATACATTCGGAACTGCATCTGACGTATACATTGTATATACGACACATATATCTAACTTATGTATTGAATGCATTTCGAGTTACATCTGACGTGTACGAAGAATATACTACATATATATCTTAAATATACAATGAATACATTCGGAACTGCATCTGACGTATACATGGAATGTACTCCATATATATCTGAAACATACATTGAATACATTCGGAGCTACATCTGATGCATAGGTCGAATATCCGACATATATATCTGAAATATATATTAAATATATTTTTCGAGTATACTTTCTGTTCGAAAACTTAGGTGTGGCGAATACATTTTGAATATATTTCCTGTACAAGTAGTGTACAGTTCGAATATGTTCCAAGTATATATACATATACCAAAAATATATTCGACATATATTTTTTATACATACAAAAATATATTTTTCAATATACTTTATTTCCATGTGGGTATCTATTTGGTATACGAAAAGGTATATTAATTTCCGTCCAAATGATATCTTTTTGGATTTGGATATCTTAAGAACGTCTAAAAGATATCCAAATCCAAACGATATCATTTGGACGGAAATTAACATACCTTTTCGTATACCAAATAGATATCCTTCGTCTTTGTGCTACTTGGGGTAATAAAGCATTGATAAAAGTTGAATGTTATATTGGCGTTGCAGTGTCACTGCGTTAATTTATCCACAGACAGAATTATGAAAATAAGTAAAGTAAAAACTTAGAAAAAGCAGTAATAGTAGTGAGGTTCAACGTTTCGGTTAGTTTTTACAGTTACTGGCAAATGAGATACTTAACCGTCACCTAACCGCCTCAAGACATAGGACCGCGATCACTGGGATATGTGTGAAAATCAAATATCGCAGTAGCCTCGCGCCGCTACCTTCATGAAACGATATTTACCGAATCACTCGTTTAGTCTGTCTGCCTAATACCCAATAGATCCTGACGACACAGTAGCCAGCCGTTTGCCGACTACAATTAGTAATCCCTCGCACGTGACTGACACGCGGCGTGACTTACGAAGCGCCCATGTATCGCACGAGGGGGAGATGTTGATCGACTACATTGCCTTGAGATACCTATGAATAAGCCCTGCACCCTATTAAGCGTATCCATTGCTCAAAAAGAATGTTGCATATGCCGCATTATCCCTCTGAGAATTACTGCGAAATCGGTTAATGTTATATAACTTTACGTGTGTTTTTCATTCATCGATATCAATTATTGCTTTATTGCACCTATGATAAAAGAAATCGTAAATAAAAAAAAATTCAACATTTCCCAAAGCCCTCGATAAAAAAAAAGCAATTACGATAATAACAAAATGGAACCTTGCATATTGCTTCCTCGTTATTTTTAACATTTTACAAAACTACCTCTATGAGGAAATATTTTCATCGAACAGAAGCTTCTTACAAAGTGAAAAATAATAAGGAAGCAATGTACAAGATTCTACTTTGGATGCTTGTTTTAAATAAATTTGAAAAAAAGAAGTTTATCGAAATTTTAGTCGTCAAAAAAATAATAATAATTAAAAATGTACAAAAAATAAAAACGCTATAAAATTGGAATTTTTGCATACACTTTGTCAAAAATATTATCAATGGACAAGTTCATTTATCTCCCCTACCTTTATCCGCGACAGAGCGCGACGCCGCGGCACATAGAATTGCCGCGAAAGCGCTGCTTTTGTGGCCGCCGCTCTTGATAAGATGCAACAGTTGGTTAAAGTTGGTAAGATGCAACAGCTGATATTGCAGAGCTGATATGTTGTGTGCAATATGTATATTACATGCATGTAATTTTACCGGCAAATCCTTGATTATGCTATCGTATGTATATTGTAATCCGATCTTTATTATTGGAAAAGCGTCGGGTCTTGTTCCGATTCGTCTTCTTCTTCTTTCCTTTCTTTGGCTATCGCCATCTGATGATAGCATGTGCATAGCGTCGGGTCTATGGCTAAATGCGGATTTAAGACGTCAAGCGGGTAGAGGTCGCTAGTTGGACATGTTAACGAAATGCTGGATTCGATTCGGATTGGTCGACACAAACTTTTCGCGAATAACCACCAACTAGGTTGCACGATACAACACAAACACACTTCGATTATACCATTGACAACTGTCGCGATATACAAACAATGATCTAACCTCTGAAAAGAGTTTCTCCGTGAAATAAAAGCATGGATGTAGATTTATTGAGGCCGGGAACGGTGCCAATATCACCGGACACTATCCTCTGGTTCGAATTTCTATTAAATCCATCTGTATTGGAGAAACATTTGTCTAAACCATTTCCAGGTAAGACACGAGAAAATCAAATTGTAACCCCAATTTGTGCGTAAAGCTTTTTCCTACGAAAGATTGAAAAAATAATGTTAATAAAAATTGCAGATCCCTCACCTACAGAGCTTATAATAAAGTTTATGGGAATAAATTCCGATCAAAAAGACAATGATTTAAAAATCATTGATTTAGAGTGCAGTGGAGGTGGCAGTGG
Organism: Ephialtes manifestator; assembly: GCA_963970395.1. NCBI lineage: Eukaryota > Metazoa > Arthropoda > Insecta > Hymenoptera > Ichneumonidae > Ephialtes > Ephialtes manifestator. The sequence continues at coordinate 98,533 of OZ019971.1, forward strand.
CGGTGTCAGTGGCAACAGTTGCAACAGTGGCGAAACCAAGGCTAACTCAACGAGAAAGAGGTCCTACAAGGGTATAGCACTGAAAATATTGTCTCTCAAAGTTGCTGCATATTTGAAATGGGATTTGGATATCCTAGAGAAGAAGCTTCCACTACCCATGCAAATTACGCTACTTCAAGATTTGTTTTTCGTTACCGGAGATGTCGTTGTCGAGATACCCGCATTACCAGAATTTTCCATTGCTTCGGTATCGGATCAACTTTTATTTACGATAGTACTCTATCACAGATGGCACATAAGAGCTATCGTATATCGGGCACTGTACAATAAGCAAACGAAGCAACAATTTATCCACATGTAATATATACACTTTCTCCTTTGGCTCTCGTGTACTCTCTACCTGCTATACCGAGCGGTCCTCTTAAAGATATTCTTATATTCATGAATGGTACACAAACGGCACCACCGTTCCGTGTCTTAAATCTTACCCTCATTTTTTTAATTACCATTGAACAAAAATAAATAGCAAAACTTTTTTTTGTCCACAGCCATGTTCATTGACACAAATATTTTCCAAGTTCGATAAGGCGTTGCTTTGACCAAATTGGTTTTTGTAAGAAAACTGTCCGGCCCTAACATGGAAATACATGGTTATTTGATATACAGTATATGTTCGATGTATCTTTTGTACAATATCTTTAAATGGAAATTTCTATACTTAAAGCGAATATCATCTTCCTACAAATAGAATGGGACGTTGAGAAACCAATTAGATCCGGTGGTGCAATCTGAATCATAAAAATGGAAAATAGAAATAAAAAAAAGGGTGTCGTTCCTTCTAAATGATGAGTCTTGATATTGCAAAAGATGGCTCATAATATTGTTTCTAAAACTGGGGAAAAGTGTCAAACTTTTGGAATTGTTTTTGTCGATATACGGCTGGGACATTTGTTGAATAATTTTTTTGAGCTTTATTTGAATTGGAAATAACTGTATGAGTCATCGCTCGGTATCTTCGGTTGGCTATCCATCATGAATAATGTTGCAACTATGTACTAAAAGTTTTGAAAATTAGTCCTGGAATTCAAGAAGCGACGTACGTGCCGCCCGGATTGGCCGACGATATCATGAGAAAATTGGAAGCTCGGGTACCTCACAGTCTTAATGTTCTGAATACCGTTCTCGAATCGAGCGATTTAAAGCCAAAAGTACCGTCCCTCGATACATTTCAAATGCTCACCGAGGACACTACGGAGATTAAGCAGAACTGGGAGAATATGCACGGCATTACGTTGGAGGAATTCAAGTGTCAGGTATTGTTTGTTAATCGGAGAATAAATTTCATTAAAATTCAGTGGAAAAGTTGATTCGTTAATTCTTATTGATTCCATTTAGATTCATTATGATCTTGCTGCATTTTATATGTTGAGGGAAGAATACAAAAGCGCGAGACAGCACGTTTATCAAGCTCAAGAGCTCTTTGCCAAATTAGGGACAAGAGATTCGTCGTTGTTGTATTGTAGAGTCCAAAAGAGTTACTTGGATGGATACTGTTTGGCAACCGAAGTGCCGCTCGAGGCTCACAAGCAGAGCTTGACTCAACGTTTACACGCTTCCGTCAAAGATCAATATACCGTGAGTTTTCATACATCAATTGACTTTTTTCAAAATGTAATTGTAGATTTTGACCGAGTAGAGCTTCCGCTCAACATGCCCTTTTGTTAAATCCAACGAAATACAATAGCAGTGAATTTCACCGTGTTTTAGAATATTTTAGAAATCTTACAATTGGACAATATTGCTCGAGAAATCCCGCAAGTCTACAGGGATAATTTGGAGCTGGATATTCAAGGAGGTTTGGTAAATAGAAAAATAATCGTTGCTCGCGATCTCTTACTCAGAATCCAATGTCTAAATTTGCTCCGAAAAACACTGGACGGTCATGTTATTCATGGGAATTACATAATTGAAATCAAGAGTGCAGGCAGCAAGGGCCTCGACGTTCTCTTCTGGGTAATAATTTTTCCACTAGTTATTCGAAAGGAAAAGGAAAGGGAAAGGGAATTTTAAAAAGGGGTTTATCGTTGCAGGCTATAGATCACGTATTGGATGAATCAAAGGAAACGGAGAGACGTCGTATAGCGCGCTATCTTTACTACCTCGTTCAGATGGGTGATATGGATGAGCTCGCCAATCGTATTCTCGCTAATACCCATTATAGAGAGTTATTCGATCGAGCGGAAATATTGGAAATACAGAAACAAGCGACGGCCGACGAGATTGAATTGCCCTCGTTATTGCTCAACGACGATTGGGGTGTATCGCTCGTAACGTACACTCGTAAGTAGTAATTTTGCTTTTCTTCTTTTCTCGGCTTTGTGACAAAACAAAAAAAGCACGGTAATAAGAAAGAAAATTTGGTGGTAAAAATAATGTTGACATTACCGCAGAAAGTTCAAAGTTCAAAGTATTCGAATTGGAACGACGTCTGTTGCTGTCGTACGAACCTCGAGAGATTCGGGAGATATTGATATGTCTCGATGGGAATAATCCGATGAACCCTCTGTGGCGGGTCAACAGTCGGTGGGAATTACCGATACCCCTTCAAAGTCTCGTAATGTCTTTACCGCGAGGTTTTCGCCAGGATTATTCGTACATATTACTCGCCAAGAGCCGCGAGTTGGTAATGTCAAAAGACTTTACCGGTGCAAAAGAGTTGTTGAATGCGTTGGAACAAGAAGTACAGCAACAACAGAATTTAGCACCGATCAATTTGTCATTCAAACTGAGCAAATTATTCGGTTGGGAATCATTGCTCGTCGATATACGTCATTATCTCAATTCTTGGCCCGAATCTAGCGGTTGTGAGTCTAAAAAACGAAAAACAATAAAAATACTCGTAATGTCTATTGAAGTACTATTTTCGAAAAATAGCCTGTTTTCCAATACTTGTTGCAGGGGATGTCAAAGCTCTGGCCGAAAGGTGCAAACAATGCATAGGATCGCTTCAGTCGACGGATCAAATTATTCCGAGACAAGAGATAATCGAATATTGCACATCTCTTCTTTTAAATATGACCGAATGGGATTATCTCACGGGCCTCGATAAACGATGGAGTCACTGTGAATTTCCAGCCGCTATCAGCCTCGTCTGTCAGGATATCGTCAAGTTTAAAGGCTCCCGAAAATTTCCGAGGGAAGCCTGGGATTTAGGTAAGATTCGATAAATTTCGTTTGCCCGTCTTTTTTTTTTTTTTTGTTGTTTGTTCCATAACAAACGCTCATTATTTTTTTAAATAATTTATTTTGCGGCCGGGTTACGCGCGCAAAACGAACTTATCTTTCCGGCAAAGTAGAGAAAAAGAGACGATTACAAGAAAAAGAAACAGGGTACTCGAAGAGTCGATGATTTTCGCCAAGTGCGTTGCGTAAATGAACAACAATATTTACAAACAATTATTAATAATTAGGAGAGATGTATAAATAATGTTGATAATGCAGAGCCGGCTAGCGGCTAGTCTCGAAATACAGATTAACGTTGTCTTCTGAATTAATTCTAATATATCTAATGTATATATATTTAAAAAATATTGGTTATGCATAGTACTAAATGTGTTCGGGCCGACTCGAGATCAGCCACAAAAACGCGGAAGCAGCGGTAACCCAAGTGGGAGCGCAGCGAGAGACGCTATTGCGTCTACCACGGGAACGTTAACGAAGTTACGAGAACCCACTGCTCTTACAGTTGCGATATCGTTACTCGCCCGACTGCACAATGTCCTGCGGGATGAATCCAGTCTCGAACTTTATGCACAGTATCTAACTCTGTGGCCAGCCGGAATACCAAAGTAAGTTTCCAAAAACTCCCGATAAGAAAGAAAAACAAAATTCAAAGTCGAGTTCGAAGTGCTCATTTTTTTAAATCGGGCCTCTTACAAAGATACTCATTTTTTTCCCAAGTTCTACTCCCAATCTAAAACGTTTGTTCAAGAATGTACTAGTGAAACGTGCTTAATGTCACTAATAATCATATATTTTGACTGAATTATATGTTGTTTGCAGCTCCAACTCGTACAATCTCAAGACAATTTGCGAATCTCTGTTCCAATTATTGACCCAAGCTCTCAAGTATTATCCAACGAATATTCCGTGGCTACGAATGATGGGCGATCTAAATTTCGGTAAGAAAATGATAATTCGAGTTAATGAAAAACGTTGCTAAATGTTTTTTTTTTTTTTTCTCAAAGATGGTATGTGTATTATTGTCGTTTGGCAGTTTTAGGATATCACGAAAGTGCCATGAAATTTTATCTCGAGGCAATTATGGTAGCGAGCGATTTGTTCAGTCAGCCGGTGCCCCGTACTCACATTGACGATCTTGTTTATCGAAGGATGATCAAAAGTTGCGCTCATCTGCAGTGCTACACTCAGGCAGCGGTATTGTGTCAATTTTTGGAAGAGGTCGATTACTCTCTGGCATTCAAAATGGCTGCGAGCGATCAAAAAAGTTCGGCGAGTGCCGATGCGATGGACGCTTACTATCACTGCATATGGGACACGACGATATTGGAGTATCTCATTAATTTGCACACGAAAAGGGGGGAACACCATCGGAAACAATTAGCGGTACGTTTCAATTTCATTCGTACACCGAAACTCGTAGATTTTTTTGTTCACTATCACACAATCGTGTCCCGGATATAATTCTTAAGTAACTGGATAGCCGATTCATCGTAGAAACAAAAAATGAAAGATCAAAGTATCATAATCGACGCATCATCTCCGTTTCCGCAAAATTGAATATATTTATTTTTTCACAATTTCGTATATATACTTTGTGATAACAATGAAAGTGCTTCCGTTATTATATTAATAATAATATGTGATACCGTCTTCTCCATACCCTACAGATCAAGGTAATTGGTCTGCTGGAATTAAACTCCAACAATAACGAAGAGATCCAGCGAGAAGCCGCCAACACGCGCAAAGCCAAATTTTTCCGAGCTCTAGCTAAACAGTATGTCTATTGATTATTTTTTATGTCCTATACCACATATTATTGTAAATATCAGAAACAAAAGTAATGAAAGTAATAACAACAACAACAGAAATCATTAATTCGCCTCTTTAATCCTTTTTTTTTTACTAGTACCCGAACTCTTCCTGAATTTTTAATTTACTTTCAGGTATGTTTAAAAAGGTACGCGAATTGTCGACGCGTTCTCGTAGAAGGTTCTATTTTACATATAAAAAGTTTCAGGATCGTTGAACGAACCGTTTAATTCATCAAAAAGTCTAAAAATATTTTCGAAAATGAACATTTTAAACCAGTTTCGTCTAAACGTGGAATAGATTTCTATTTTGACTCTTTGCATGCTTCAGATTACAATATACAATTCTTTTGCGAAGTGTCTGTGAAAATTTGGACACTCTTTCACAGAGTGCCCAAATTTTCGAAATTCTTAAGAAATTCTTCAATTCAATTGGATCAAAGTATCATATCCTCAAGACAAATTTATCAAATTTCAATGGCTCAAAGGGAAGCCTTTTACCGACATTTAACAACGATATCTCAGCGACCCCAGATCGTATTTCAGTTTTTTGTAAGTAAAAGCAATCTTGGCTTTTAACTCACGTTCGTAATATATTTCATTAAATTTTTTCGAATTTCGATTACACTTGTTAAACAAAAAATATATTTATCCTCTTTTAAAAAGTTGGTGGCTCGAGATATCTCGAAAATATCGAAAATATCGCAGTCATTGTCATCGTTTTATTCGTGCTGTCATTGGTCGGAGGTGTTGTCAACAATCAGTCACACTGCGTGCGATCGGGACCAATATCATACATTCATTTTTTTTGTTTATATTAAATGTCAAAACTTATATAAAGAGACTCGGGCGCTTAAGCAGGCTTAAGCGCCCGAGTCCGCTTAATCCTAGTAAGAATATATAAGGTTCATTTTGCAAATCTAAAGATCGAATTCCTGTCGATGCCTTTTTTTCGCATTTACGGATTTATGAGAGCGGGGCCTAGAAAATTCGAAAAATTACACGATTGATGATTCGTGGGCAGTGACCGCGGCGCCAAAAACTTGTCGGGGTAAACGTACCGACAAAGCTTAAAACTCCCTTCTTAAGCGCGGGACACACGACAATAGGTTGATGGAATCGTTTCCGAGGCTCCCGCTTTGAGAGTAATAAACCCGAGCAGCCCTTTTCCGGCGGACCTCTGTAGTCGAGCGTAGCAGCAGTAGCGAGAAACTCAGGAGGTTCGCAGGCTGCGTGGGTCCGTCATTCTACCTACAGCTGCCTACAACGGCTCTCGTTCAGCGTGTAGGAAACTCGAAGACGCCAAGTGATCCACACTAAAATTACTCTAAACGACGCAAGTGCTTTTATATCAGTCCATCAAAATCGGAAAGACAAATACTGCAAATCCGAGCGAGTTAATTTTAAAAACCCCTGTAAACCATAATCAGAGCTATGTATCAAAGCCGCTGATCTCGTATTTACTCCGGGAGCGGGACAAAATGAACGGACAGTGTGCAGCAAAGAAGAGAGATAGAGAAAATCAAGAGAGGCTTGGCTTCGGCCTCGCCTTGTCCCGTCGTAGCTGTGACGTTGCAGGTATACCGGCTTAAAAATTTCAAGAAACTTTTCTAAGCGAGCGTTTCACACTCTTACGAAGAATATCCATCCGTTTCACGAGTGAAAAGTGTCAGTAGACAACGACAGCGACAATGACAACGACACTACAACGACAACGACGACGACGACGACGACGATAAGAACGAAGCCATAACAATAAAAAAAGCAAATAAATAAATCTTCGCGCGTCATTTAAGTATGCTGATCGATTGATGTGCGATTTGTCGAGCGTTGCTTCACGGACGCCATCGTATTTATTTCGTGCATCACAACAAGTGCATTATAAGCAGAGAAGATTGACAAAAGGCAGCGGGCTCTGCTCGTTCTCTTTGCGCGGACAACAACTGGATTATGCATCTCGTTGACGTTACACAAAGTTCGCATTGCGGTAAAGAAGTAAGTTGCTTTAAGGGAGTTGGCTCTGTTTTTTTTTTCTCACGAGGGCAATGCTACCGGTGCCAGGCGCTACGCTAGCTTGTGTCAGTGTGCAATTACGAATCCCTCGATAACCGGTGGAATGCCCCTTTCACTTTGCCTTTTTAATTAATCTTTCGCCTCGCTGAATACCGTCACTGTGTTTGCGATAATATTTCCAAGCCTTCTTTCTTAAAGAATCATCGACGGAATTGTTTTTTTTACGGTGCTGTGCGTGTGTGGTGTGCCGCGTGTGTTCAACAGGTGTCGATTCGCGAGTCAATTGAGGCATCCCGACCAAGCCACTTTGGAAACAAGGGCTCAATAACATTTTTTTTCTTTTTTTTTTTTCATTCTTTACTTGCCAATGTTGCGAAATTGCTACTTTTGATAAATACCTATTTTTTTCAAAAACTCATTTAGGTGTTAAAAAATTGCAAAATTCTATTTTTTGCACAATTTTTATTGAGAATACTGTACAACATTTGAGAAACACTCTTATATTTTCAACTAGAGATAGAGTCAGTTGATTGAATGGTCAATAAATATACGTGGCGTGTACTAGAATGGTACTCTTGTACATGTTATTTTAATCGAGCGAGAAAGATTGATTTTAATAAAAGATAAGCACGAGCACAAACTTGGAAACTTGGTACAGCAATTTAGTATCGAATTTCCGTCCGGTTGTGCACCTTGCGCCCGAGGCCCCTCATTAACTGGCGGAGTCGGTGGGGGAAGAGACTCCACTACGTCACGCGCGCTTCTTTTAAATCACCGCGTTTCATTATTTTAATATTATGTTTCAAGCGTCATTACGCATTACTAGAAAAAAATTTCAAGAGGATTAACGTATGTGAATTACACAAAAGTTGAGAATTTCTTGGTATGAAAATTTTTATCAGAAAGGAAAGATGAAAGAAACATAATTGCAAACGTAATTCTCTCACGACTGTGTATCTTACGACGAAGGGCCTTGAGTAGGGAAGAGAGTCGGAGGGGGGGGCCCCACAACGGTGCGCGCGCGCTTCATTTGTACCGTAGCCCACGCTCTATCTCGGCGAACGAGGGGCCCAGCGTGGTATATCGAACGATCGGACGGAACGATCTGCTCGCAGCTCAGCTGACCCAGATTTCAGCCGGTCCTCCGTAGTGTCTCTCGGGGGGACTGAGAATACGGTGGCGAACGGGGAACACCGTGAATTTTGCTGAAATGGGACGCGGCCCGACCCGAAGCTAAATTAGCCGCCATGTCCAATAAAAATAAGGCCTCGCAGCAGCAGCAGCAGCAGCAGCAGCAGCAGCAGCAGCAGCAGCAGCAGCAGCCGCAGCAGCAGCAGCAGCAGCAGCCGCCGCAACAGCAACATCAACATCATCAACATTTACATTCGAGTTTGCATGTGATCGGTAAGCAAGCCGATCAACAAGTGCCACCGCAATATCAACCGCCACCACAACCGACTGTAGGAATTCTCAAGAATCATCCGCACTTTGGAACGGTCAGTGGCGTCAACACAAACGTGACCCTCAACTCCGTTGGAGTTACACCTGCGACCTTGAACCATCCTCAACAACAACAGCAGCAGCAGCAGCAGCAGCAGCAGCAGCAGCAACAGCAGCAGCCACAGGTCCTTCGAGCAGCGACATCCGTGAAAGATGCTCACGGTAAATTCTCCACTGCGCTAGAACACGTACACCAGCAGCCACAGCCGGTTATTATTCCAAATTCGACGAAAAACCCTAATCACACTTACATACCGTCGAAAATATCGAGTGGGCAGTATCTTCCGCCCAACAGCCAGTACCCCACCACTGTACCCATTTCGGTGCCCAAACAGAGAATAACCGACGAGGAATTACTTCGTCTCGGACCTGTGGAGATGCTCAAGTTCGTCAGGAAAACCGAGAGTGACATTGCGAGGGTCGCCGCTGAACAAAATCGACAGATTCAAAGTTTGGTGAGTTCGTTCGTTTCATTTCGCGATATCTGGCTTAGAAATTAGCGATATTCATAATCTCTTTAAATGATTCCTTTTTTCCTCCGATAAACCAATTATTAATTGATTTCTGATTTTTTATTCAAAATGTCGGTAATTTGTCAAGAGAAAATACAAAATAAGCCTTTTCGCCTCAAAATCTTCGGAAACATCGAAAAAAGTGGTTTCGAAAAAAAATTTTAGACGGTTGTGGGGTGAGTGTGATATGTGTGCATTATTCAAAATTTAATATCGCAAGAGCGTCATTAACGAGCGATCTGAATTTTAATACGCATAAAAAACAGTTATGCACCTGTGCTTGTACAAAGTTTCACAAGAATATTAAGACTTGTTAAAATATTATTAGATTTTTAATTTTTTGACAATAATCGGCATTCTTTATCTGCCTCAAGGTTTTTGCTGTTGACCTCACTGATTGTTTATCGATAAAATTATTTAATAATTAATCAAACGCGCCAAGTGGCCACCGTAATTTTTTCTTTTTAAACATTATTGTTTAATTTAGTCACTCCAAAGGGATTCAAAAAATCGTCGATTATATAATATTATATAACCACGCCCTAAAAAGCCAACGCTTCGAGCAGGTATTCCGAAAGGTATAATCATCATTGAAGTTATCAAATAAATATTATTGCCAATTCTCCTACCCACACGAAAATTTTACGGGGAAGTGAAAAAATATGAAATAAAGGATCGCGATGGTGCAGAAATGAGAAAAATAGTAAAAAATATAAGACTACATTTTATTTATTCCATACAGTAAAATGGTGAAAAATAAATATAGAATATTTCTATATAATTTCTATCTCGATTACCGTCGATCACCTCGAAGTGGCATTACAAATAACATCACTGAAGTTGAGCGCTGCAGTGTCCGTTGATAAAACGTAGCGCGCCCTGTTTGACCGATGATAAATAATATCTGTAGTCTGTATTCGGAGAACATTCGAATCAGATTTTTTTTACAATGTAAAATATTATTTTCAAGTTTTAAGCCATATACACGCCGAATTGGACTATAGGATATGCAATAGGGTATTACAAAATGTGGATCACATTTGTCATATTATACTTATGTATTTCCAACAAAAACGTATACAGAAGAAAAAGAAACGAAAAATCCATTTAGCCATTTGAACATAGATTTTAGTATTGTTTTGCTTGCAGCTAAGCGAACTTCGAGCTCTGAAGGAGGCAAATCAGCGTTTGAGCGACGACAACCAGGAGCTTCGCGATCTCTGCTGCTTTCTCGACGACGACAGGCAGAAAGGTAGGAAATTGGCTCGTGAATGGCAGAGATTCGGGAGATACACAGCGAGCGTTATGCGTCAGGAAGTGTCAGCGTATCAGAACAAACTGAGACAATTGGATAATAAACAACAGGAGTTGATAAAAGACAATTTGGAGTTGAAAGAGTTGTGCCTTTATCTGGATGAGGAGCGAGGAGGTGGTCAGAGAGATGACGGCGACGGCTCTAGTTCAAGTACAAATGCGGAAGAAACATCACCACCAAGAGCTTCTAGACAGACGTCTATGTTCAATGGTAAATCAATTGCTTTTCCAAATTGTATTAGAGACTTTGTTTGGTCGATATTTAAAATAATTTGGCATAACGAAATCGGTTTGTAATACACGCACATGTAAATAGATTCGTTGACTCAAGGAAAGTCTATGACACAAGTTATTCGATGATTATAGATCAAACGATGCAGTACGTAAGAAGTTTGGAACAACGAGTAAAACAGCTAGAGGAGGACAAAAGCGCGTTGCAAGCTCGAGCACGGACGTGGGAAGCACCTCCCGGCGGCGGCGGCGGCGGCGGCGGCGAAGTGTGGGAAAATCTTGCATGTCCCACGGATAATGCCAACTTGAGCGGTAGACCCGAGGCAGTGGTACGGGCTCTCCAGGTTCTCGAAGTTCGGGAACAGCTTGAGAGAGAAGCCGGCCACGACGGCGAAAAAGCACTCGTTAGAGAAATGTGCAACGTAAGTACAAATAATAAATAGCCCCCAGTTATATTCAACACAAATCTCCAATTCTTTACCGACTTTTTGCTACTTTTTTCTGCCCGATACGGGTTCAACAACAACACCCTTTAAAAGGTACCAATTCAACTTCTTAGATGAAAATGTTTTTCTTCATAAAAAAGAAAAGCTATCGAGCAATAGCCATAATTTTTACATCATCGGAAGCTCCATCTTTGTCAAGGACAGAAAATAGAATCTCTAGTTTACACATTGCTTCTTTTTTCTTTTCCGAGTTTTTTTTTTCTTTACTATGCCAATATTGTATACCGAATATTTGTTGTCTGTAATGCGAAATACGATGCAGTAGTATGGAGGTTAAATTGAAAAAATATCTTTCCAGGTTGTCTGGCGAAAGCTTGAAGAAGGGCCTCAGACAAGACACTGAGTCTAGCTGACACGAAGCTCAACGTTGATAGTAAAATAAAGAAAATCTGCCACGTTATGATAGTAAAGTATTAATTTAATCATTATAGGTAAATGAAGAAATCATTCTTCGTGCCTCGCTGGAAAACAAAATTATCTCGTATGATTTAACGCTCTGAAAATATGTTGATTTTTGGGACTTATTAAGATAGAAAAGTACAAATTATGTTAATTATGAACATTGGACGTTCGTACAATGATATTTGCAGTATAAACTAATTTTTTTCCGTCCAAGATATTTGATTCTTTCTAACTTAGAGACGCAGAAAATTCTCCGAACACTGCAAATTTTGTGACTCTAGTAGTTGTCCTTGATGCTGCGCGATATTTAAGTCGTATAGATTGAGCTTTTCATTGATTTATCATCGTTGTTAGACAAATCAATGCAACGCCCGAAATTATCTTCGCCAAGAACAACATTTTGCAATGTTTGAATAATTCAACTGCCGCTTAGTAGCTATTTCGTGCGAAGATGATTTCTTTAACAACATTTATTATTTTCATTTCATCATTTTTTGTTGCTGTTATTGTTGTTGTGTTGTTAATAAACCTTATGTATATATTATAATTGTAATGGTTCTTCAGCAAGTTTTGTGCATTTCAAAGACATCCCTAAGTTTTAACTTTTTTAATATTTTAATAAACGACAGTCTGCCATATCTGTTGTTACATTGCCTTCTGTATTATTATGCTATATACATAAGACTTTTGTAGATAGCGACTGTACAAGTGTTATATGTGGTTAGAGATATAAAAACATTACATAGATATATACGCATATTAGGGTTTCTACTCGCTACTCGATCTCGTGCTCTAATAATATTTAACGCACGAGACACCCACTGTCCACCCTCTCTGCGCTTGGGGAGCTTGGAGGAAGCACGTGTCGGGAAAAGCCCATGGTGGATTTTAAGAAATTCAACGACTCGGCAAGATGATTTTTCGATCAAACGATCATGTCCGGCAATAGGTATATCGAAAAAAAGGATCTCGACACGGGGGCGCAATCTTTTTATAATATAGAGAAATATATTTATGTTTTTTGTAATGCCGTATGAGAATTGATTATCTATTATACTCGGAGGTTTGAATGTATTTACATGTACAATAATAGTGCCAAGTGAACTTGCCTTAGCACCACGCTGTTAATAAACTTTATTTTTTCAAGTACCGTTTACTCAATAGCCCTTCTGATGTACGGATACAAAAGCCAAAGTCCGTATATCCGAAAATCCCCGCGATGATGTTCCATTAATTGTAAGCTTTCGGAACAACGAGGGCGTGAAAGCGAGATGGAAAATGAAATTTTGATGGAAAACTGGGTCTGCGGCGTAGAGTGTTCCGAAACTGGTACATCTATTTTACCGTTAATTTCACCCGGTTTGTCACAACAATTTAGTGACTGTTAAATTCATGTAGAGCGGATGCGAATGCGTTGAAATAAATCTGGTCTAGTTCGCCAAAATGGAGCTGTCATTTTGAATTCCTATATTTTCTGAATTCCGATTCGTAACCAGTGAGCCTGAAAATTCCGGAGTACCGTCTCGCTTTTATGAAATGCTTTTTTTATTCTGACTCGCGATATTGGATTCGCCGTTTTAAATTTCGAAATTCCAAGTGGGGATTCGTTGAATCTGGGGATGGCCTTGACCGGTCGACCATTGGTACCTTCGCGTAAATGGTGGCCACTAGGGCGCGTTTCAAAAGCCCGAATCGACGGCCGCTTAGATGACAGATAGAGAGTGCACATTGTTGGTCCATTGTTGCCGAGCTCCGTGGATGGCAGCGACGCGGCCGCCCAGCATTTCTAGAACGGTCTGTAGGTGTAAACGTACAACTACGCCGGCCAATCGCGTCCGGTCCGCGATAGTCTTGAGTAGCTACCAATTGTAAATACGATTGAAAATCTTTATATATTGTCTACTGATGATAAATTGAAATATACACAAGTGTACAGAGGCAGCAGGCTTGTGTCCGAGCATTTGTATCGTTACCTCAAAATCTTGGGGAAAAAATAAACACCACCGAGCTATGGACTCTATGAGGAGGCAAAAATAATTGTATGATGTATATGCGGCACCTAGGCAAAACGGTCTTTCGAGAATGTAAACGTAGACCAAGGCCATGGCAAAGTCGGTTCCTAATAATCCAGCCCTTTTCTTTTGGGATAATTATTCCGGGCATTTACTTTCCACCTCGAGGGACTTGTAGGATAAAGAGAGAAACTCTCGAGCTTTCAGCTGTAACACGCGAACGTACACACGCCTGAATACGCAGCATCTGCAAACATGACATTTCTATTTTTAACGACTCAAAGAACTTCACCACTCAATGGACGAGCTGCACCGGATTGCCCTAGATCCGAGCCCTCAAGTTTTTTCAGTGACTAACTCCCGGCGACAATTTGCGATTACAATTCTTCATAGAATCAAGTGGAATGTTGGGTTTTTTTAATTTTCTTGCATTTTATTCACGTCTATATTCCGCATACCTCAAGGATGCTTTGCACATGTATATATATATATATATATATATATATATATATATATATATATATATTTTCAATAATACAATACGTATTATTGTCACAATACGATGCTGTGTGCATCGAAATTCGCTTTGAAAGGAATATATATATTCCTTACTAACTTTCTTTCAATACGAATTTCGATGCTGTGTGACAATAAAAATATATAAACTTTTCTTGAGAATTTTCAAAGCTTCGGCCTATGATGAAACTAAAATGTATCAACGTAGAAATTAGTTGCGTCAAAGATGGTTAAAATGGGGAAGCAATGTTAAGTTTAAGATTTTTGATTTTGAATGAAAAAGAAAAGAATGATAAATAAATTGAAAAGCTGTGCGACAATGGGATTATTCGGTTAGCGATGTGTCGACGAGCGGTATAGGATATTCCGCAATGGTAACCGAACGTCGGCGTTTGTGGACTTTTTCGGCCTTCGATAGGTCGGTAAACAGGCCTATATCGAGCTCTATCGAGATCTTTGTATTTTTTTTTTCTTTTTTTCTTCTTCTCTTCTCCCATCATTGTGTTATTCTTCTTTTTTGTTTTTCGTGTTACTTGCTGAATTACTTTGTCTTTGCCATTATTGTATGATTGTTGTCAAGGGCTTGCCCCGTTCACCGAACAATAAATAAATACATAAATAAATAAATAGAGCGTGGATGAAAAGTTGTGTAGCGCGAGCTCGAGGACGATGATAAAGAAGTTGCTCCAGATAGAAAGTATGCATGCAGTGAATGACCGAACGAAGCGGTGACTGCAAGCAAGTCTATATTATACCTGCATCCAAGTTTCATCGAGATCTTGCGGAGCTTGCGCATCTCGAAATTACAGAAGCGGCGACGGCGACGGCGATGGCGGCATAACCGTGGTGGGGAAAAGATAGGAATGCTGGAAGCAAAGAGAGATGAGAGTCATCGGGGATGTGCGTGTGCGGAGGCCTCGCGGAAGACAACGCGAGGTTTATCCTTTTGGCCGTTGTCCTGGCAGCGTACATGCTCGCAGGAGCGGCACTCTTTCAAACGCTCGAAGCTGACGTTGAAATTCGCCAGGTGTGCTGGTCTATTTCCTTGTGAAACCTTCAAAATTTATTAATACGAAAAAACGAGATAAAACGTGAAAAACCATTGGCACTTATAAATCTAAGAAATAATATATCTAGTGAATGAATCGCGGCGAGTTTTCTGCGCGTGTTAAATTTTCGGGTCGTTAGAATTTTAAAGAAGCTTCCTTATTGTCGATATTTCTCAAAGTCACTATCATACTATGATACGGTCAAATTTGGTCAACATACTTGTTCGTCGAGGTGGTTGCTACTGTGAAAAAAGTGAAAATGACGAAGCGTTTCTTTTTTTTTTTTTTCTTTAAAAAAAACCTCTAGCTCGGAGAGTATGCGAATAAAACTCTCTCATTTGTTAACACAGGCAGCTGAGTTTGCACGCGTTTACCAAACATTTCGAAGGCATCACTTGCGCAACGGTCCTCAAGCTCTTCAGCGTCTGCACGAACTACTTTACGCGTACGGGAACGCCTCTTCAACGGGGATTATCAACAAGCGGCGACGTTGGGATTTCTCTGGCAGCTTTCATTTTGTTGGAACAATCGTTTCTACGATCGGTAATCAATTTATCGTCATTCAACTTTTTTTTTTTTTTTTTTTTTTTTTTTTTTTTTTTTCATATGTCTTTGCTAGGAAAAAACGGTAAGATATTTTACCGAAATTATCTCGCTAAACAAATAGATGTATTGCTTCTAAATTTGTTTTTCAACAAGCTGGATTCTATGATCGTTAATCGGCAACTCTGGCAAGCTGTGTCACCATAGTGTTAACCGAAAATAACTGAAGTTAACCGACTTTTTAGCCGAGAATAGATAAGTCTTGATTAGCCCACTGTTTCACCGGCTTTAACCGACAATTTAAACGATTAAAAACGTTTCGTTCGGTTAAATTGTCAGTTAAAATCGGTTAAATTCACCAAACAAAATTGATTTTTTTAAAATTCGGTATGAATGTCGGTTACAATCGGCTAATTCACCAGTAAAAATCGCTTAATAAATAACAATTTCGGTTAAAAGGTCAGTTAAACTGGGTGGAACAGGGGCTAATCGAGACTGGTTAAAACGCCGGTTAAAAAGTCGGTGACACTGTTTGCCAGAGAATGCCGATATACCGATTTACCATTAAGCATTAAAGACAATATACTTATCGATAAATCGGAAGAAAATCGCCATTCAATATAAAAAGAACATTTATTTCGAGTAACCGTAATACGAAAAACATATTAAAAATTTAGTTTAAACAAATTTGTATGTATCACTTGTGTGTTAAAACTTGACCTCGTTATCTATCGAGATATCGAGTATCGATTCCCGTGAAAATAAAGATATTGAAAACCGAATCGACATTTATAGGCCCCAAAATCATGCAGACCTGTTTTTTCTTTTGTTTTTTAACCCTGTGTTTGGCTCGTCCCGGAGGGGATCTGTGCCACTCTCTTCAATGCAGACCTCTTGCGATTATAAATTATGACCGTATTTACGACCAAAAATTCGGTCCTTACTATTCTCAATGGCGAAAATTTTTCTCCAATTTTTATCAAATAAGTAATAAATAATAGAACAATAAACGTTTTTTTTTTTTACTTCTCTTCCAATATTCGCAATTCGTCACAATTTCAAATGCATTTTTTAAATTAAATATAGTCTAAACCCTAGGTTCGGGAGTTTTATATTTGATGCGCGGTGTCGAAAAGTTCACTTTTTCTAGATAACTCGCTAAAGGTTGAGCTTTTCACAACGCCTCATACGGTATGCATGAATGCTGTCCCAGTAGTTTATAGGTAAATCGAGAATACACTTCTTCGTTGAACTATATTCCTCGTAATCGTAATGAGGGCTGGGTCAACGGCACTGCACGCTCGAGAATGCAACAGGAGAATTCCGGAATGTTAATATCTATGACGCGACCCAGTCTCGCGTTTTACGTAATGCGTCTCAAAAGCCACGTCGTCCATGCCATTTGAAACCTTGTCTATTTGCTTTGTACGCATAATGACTCAATCTGTTTCGGTTCGTAGACTTGGCTATTTTATATTTAATTGAAAATACATTTGCATAGAGAGGAAGCTCATTTTTTTCAGATTTTTATAAGCACATTGATTGCGAGAAAAAATTATTCCCAGCAAGAAAAGCGTGCAGTGCCGGTCGGGACTGCGTGCCGTCAGAAATGAGTTACGTGCGACCGAATGTAGCGACACGGTGCCGGTTTTAGCACGTTGTCCCGTCACCGTGTCGTTACATTCGGTCGCACATAACTGCACGGTACCGACACGTCGTGCCCTGCCGTGTCGCCACCGTGCCGTCTTCGTGTCGTCATATTTCTATCTGGGTTCTTCCAGTTGTTGTTGTTTTTTTGTTAAGATACTACACAATTTTCGTAATATTGCGAATCGAATTTTGACAGGTTACGGAAGTACCGCACCTCAGACTACGGCCGGCAGAGCTGCGGTTGTTCTGTACGGATTTCTCGGCTGTTCAGGTAATAAAATGATAAATTGAAAAGAAATAAATAATTTTTTCACCATACCTGCGCGGAAAGTTCGACTCCCCCCCCCCCCTGCGGGCTTTACGTAATTCGAACTTTCCGCTGCAGATATAGTGAAAAATAGTATACTCCACTGGGGAGTGAAAGTGGACTATCCCCAACCGCGTGTTTACCACCCTCGCCTTCGGCTCGGGTGTTAATCTTACGCGCGGTTGGACATAGTCTGCTTTCCCTCCCTAGTGGCGTAATATGCTATAGGTACTTGGCCGATTGTGAATAGAAATAAAAGAGAAAAAACAAAAAAATTCGGGCCTTACGTGTTGCTTCCGGCTTTTCTATTGGAAAGTATGTCGACCAATTTAGGATTCCTCGTAACGTTGAGGAAAATGGTATTGTGCAAGGCCTGACTTGGCGCCCTTGTTTTAAACAATAAGTTTTACAACTTTTAAATGCTATTGCCAAACCGGGCTAAACTCCCGCGTAGAAAATAAGAATCTTGGGAAGAATCTTAAAAAAAGTCTTGAAAGAATCTTTAAAGGAATCGTGAAAAGAATCATGTATAAGATCCGGAGCAAGATTCTTTCTAGAATTCTTTTAAAGATACTTTCTATCCGAAAACGTTCTGAGAATCTTTCATAGAATCTTCGAAAGAATCTTGAAAAGCGTCTTTAAGAGAATTGTGAAAAGATTCCGCCCATTAAACAGAAAAAACTTTGAAAGAATCTTAATGAAATTCTTCAGAGGAATCGAGCAAAACCTGTTGTTGCTTTCCCTTGGTGTCGAGACAGTATATTTCGGTACGTCAACGAAAGGTAAACCCCTCGTGTATAATCGAACTCAGAACAGCTTTGCAGTCTTATATACGTTCAGGCTTCAAGTCACTTGCGAGAAACGCTTCGACCGCTCGCCATCTAGTGGCATCGTACGAAACACTGATATTCAATACTCCGCTAGATGGCGAGCGGTCGAAGCGTTTCTCGCAAGTAACTTGAAGCCGACCGTATATAAGACTGCAAAGCTGTCTTGAGTTCGATTATACACGAGGGTTTTACCCTTCGTTGACGTACCGAAATGCACTGTCTCGACACCAAGGGAAAGCAACAACAGGTTACGCTCGATTCCTCTGAAGAATTTCATTATGATTCTTCCAACGATTTTTCTGTTTAATAGACGGAATCTTTTCACGATTCTCTTAAAGACGCTTTTCAAGATTCTTTCCAAGATTCTTTGAAAGATTCTCAGAACGCTTTCGGATAGAAAGAATCTTGAAAAGAATCCTGGAAAGAATCTTGCTCCGGATCCTATATGTGATTCTTTTCAAGATTCTTTCAATGATTCTTTCGAGACTTTTTTTAAGATTCTTTAAAAGATTCTTCACAAGATTCTTTTTTTCTACGCGGGCTGTCATTATTTAACGGAAACTCGAGTTTCTATTTTTTTCAACGATCCGCATGTACAGTGGATATTTGAGGGGCCGTCCAGATTTTGAAAGAATTTTACACGTTCGTAAAATGTCGGAAAACCAACTTTACTCCCCAGATAGAAAAACGTGCCGCACGCTGTCGTGAAAAATGCGCCATGTACTGCAGTATTAGGCTGCATTACTAACGGCACGACATGAGTTGCCGCCAGTTGGCGTTGCACAGCATGTCGGGACTTTGCAGATACATTGCCGGCATGAGCACGCCGCGCCGTATTTTTGACGACAGGCGTGTTGTTTTATGCCGCCATCCTATCGTCACATTGCCGTAACATTTCTATCTGGGGATCCTTATCGGATCTAATATAGGATGAAATAGCCGGTAAAGATAATTTGGTGTTGATAAAGAATTGAATAATTTTGTAACAGATTGTCCATTTGATAGCCGTTTGCAAGTTTTGCTATTGATCTCCGACAGGCGGTATTCTCTTCTTCAATCTCTTCCTCGAAAGGATAATCACGTTTCTCGCATGGATTCTGCGGAGTCTGCATCTACGACGGCTGAAGAAGCGTTTGCGGAAGACGACTTTGGCATCGCGAAGGGTCTCAAGACCGTCGGGCCATGCGAGAACTACTCTGCCCGATATTCTGGACGACGACGACGACGATGTCGGTTTGGAGCACTGGAAGCCAAGCGTTTACTGGGTCATGATGTATCTTTCGCTGGCTTCGTGCGTTGTAGCTTGTTGCGCTGCAGCGGTATACGCGCCGCTAGAAGGCTGGAGCTACTTCGAAGCTCTCTACTTTTGCTTCGTCAGTTTCGCCACTATCGGTTTCGGCGACTTTGTCAGCACTCAACAATCAAATTATCCATATGTTCATCTGTACGTAACTGTGGCCAAATCAACGGTTGAAACTTTAAAACTGTTTGTTTTTCAAAGTTTACCGGTTCACAGTGCTACTGGCTAATTGTGCAGTATCGCGGCATTAAAAAAAGGAAAAGGAAAAAGCGCGAATACCATGGAAAAAGTATTTTTTCAATGATTTTGAGCGATTTCAAAATATTTAAATAATTATCGATAGTACTACTGTAAACTGGGATTTTTTTGAAAAATAATCAAAAGATCGACGAAAAAAATTGCGCCAATTGACGAAAGCAGCCGTGGCACGTTGGGATTTGTTTGTTATCTTTCAGATATCGGTGCGCCAACTTCTTCTTTCTCGTCGTCGGATGCTGTTGCATATACTCTCTTCTGAATGTCACTTCAATCGTCATCAAGCAGGCTCTCAATTACGTGATTCAGAAACTTCAATGTCACGGCCGAGGATTGGCTGCTCCTCACCTGCCCCGAAGAAAATCCTCGATTTCGACAATTTATTATCCGAGAAGAAGAGCAACCCGCGTTGCCGCTCGGGATTCAGTCAACTCCGAAGACAGTATGGTTGATACACCGAGACGGATGTCCGGCGAACTTATTTCAATGAGAGACTTTCTATCGTCGAACAAAGTGTCACTCGCGGTTATGCAAAAGCAACTGTACGAAGCGGCGCAGATGCAAAAGGGCTGTCCCTCGGTTTCGACTACTCCGAATCATCAACCAACTTTCAGACCGGGTGCAGTAGGCCCGTTGGCCATTGCCAGCGAAAAATTCGAGAATAGAAACAACGTCAACAGATAAAATGTACAAATCACCAATTGATATTCTCACAAAATGTTGTATAACGTAATAGACAAGTTTCGAGTCTTTTTTTTTTTTTTTTTTGTTTTTTTTTTTTTGTTGTTTTTCCGGACTTGGCTCAAAACCAACCACTGGAACACAGTCCGTCGAATAGCATGAACGAAAAGGGATATGTTTAACCGATTTTTCACAGTTGGTTTATTGTAGGATTGCGGGCCTAGAATGCAAGAGCGAATAACTGTTGAGACCATTCCATAACTTTATTAAAGACTTGTTACAGAGAGTATTTGATCTTTGACTTACCCCAACAACATTCACAAACATACAGCTTATTGGCTTGGCATCGTCCCATAGTGTGTATCGCACGTGTATATAATGAGCGTAAAATAAAATTGAGCCAGTTTCTACGACTCTTGAAGGAAATTGGTTTTTTGTCTTCGATTTTTACATGAGCTCTTGCAGCAGCACGGTAAAGACGCGCGGCGATAGCACCGTACGCGTCGAGTCTAAAATACAGAGTTAAGCTTTCTCATAATTCGACGTGACATTGATCAATCATCGCGAAGCAACTGCGCAGATTTATCGGACGAAGACAGATGTACGAGGTCGTAAACTATGTCGTCAAAACTACGCGTACCTACAGTGGTTTAATTTCATTCTACGATTCACTTCACCTTTAGACTCATTGGCAATTGTATCGAGTCACGACGGTAAAGATCATAGATCTCTTGTAGCTTCGTGATTTGCATGGATTTTTAATTGTAGATCAATGACAAGTGCTACATATTAAAAGGATGACATCGAGCGTACGCGATTGACGCTAGTAGATATTTCCAAGTGATTAAGGCTTTCTTCGGACTGGCGCACGAACAAAAATTAATCTCCTCCTATTTTTCTACGAAACTTTCTTTCTAAGCCTTCTAGCTTTTTATCATTTAAATTATTAACAACAAAATTGATATTCCGAATTTTATCATTCTTTTATTATTTTGTCTGAAAAAGCGTTTGGGCCTGCCTTAATGAACGAATGGTGATGACCTAAAAATCATAAAAATTAAATGGTGTGCTGCGGTGGTTGCATATGTTACATATTTTAGCTTGATAAAATAATATTGATAGACAAGTACAAAAAGTAAAACATTTTCACAAGTGCAATGTTTGTTTATAGTGAAGTTCAAGTTCATGAATAGGACCTTGGGAAACGACGAATTTCGTTCAGCAATGTTCTTTTCTCATAATTTTAAGGTGACCTATGATCTTTTTAGGGCTACGTTTTCGCCAACTTTTATTAACCTTTTATGCTATTTTGTTTGACTTGCGTTATATTCCTCATAAATGTCTACATATTATACCGTCGACACCCTGAAAAAAATAAGGTTGATCATTTATGTATTTTGATTATAACATTCTAATGATTTTTGTAAAATCTAATGAGCTTTTAAAAGCTCACGTTATGATATGAGATATCTAAACAATGATAATCGTTGTGTCGTTGAGATAAAAATGATGTATTTACCAAAATTTGAGTAATATCAATAATTTTCTGTTTCATCCGCAGGCCAGTGCAGATGTAAAAATTGTATCAATGGTAATTAGATATCGCAGGCAACTGGCGCCAGGAAAAAAAAAACCAATGCTTTTTGGTGATCCGTATAATTCATTATTAACAGCATGAATTGAGGGAATCGTTAGCGGCAAAATAGCGGTGTTGTTTTATCTTATAAACACCATCGCTTTGTCGTTAAATATCACTTAGCTATTGGTTTTTTTGATACTACAACTCAAGGAGCTAATGAAATATCCATCGCACCGCAGATCTGTATATATCCGCAATAGCTTGTGGATAACGCTAAAAATATTTGAATGGTTGAATTTTCATGATAAAATGTTAATAAAGAAATTCTTTAATTCTCAAGGAATTAAATTTTGTCGTTAACTTGACTTGAATAAAATCAATGCCTTAATATGGATTATTTTGTTCGCCCGCTTAACCGTGCAGAATCCTTAGGGAGACGGATCGGGATATTCCGATTCTTGAAATCTAGTGGAACGCCGACGATGAATGATTTTTAAAAAGTTACTGGAATATAATCCCCATCGTAATTAATGAAAATCACGCTAGGCGTGACAAATCGTAGCGATCGTCAAAAAATTGACCGCCGCAAACCGAACAATGGCTCGTTGGAAACGAGTCTGCAATTTCAACGGCGTACCGAACGAAATCATGCAATTCTTCAAGGTGTTCATCATTGCATGTGCCGTGTGTGTCGAGGCAGTACAACAAATCGAATTTGCCGTCGATCACGTCATCGAGAAATGCCGTTGATCAATTTGCGGTATAACCGCGTATTTTCATTTCCCAGAACCAATTTTTTCTGGCACTCTTCAAAATGTTATCATTAAGAATGCTTAGCGTATACATTCCCAGCTAAAAGTATAATGTCGTGAAAAATTTTGAGTAGTTAACTTCGCAGTGTACAATACATTTTTTAGAATCTTTTTTTCGAAAGACTGCTTGATTCAACTTGATTCAATAAATAATTCTTTAATTTTAGAGGAAAACATAATGAAATACCGAGTAAAACCGCTATAATTTATTTGTGCCAAATCGAAACTGGCAATCGATTCGAGGGCAACACACGCGTTCTGTCTCCATTTTTTGTGAAATAATATGTTAATGTTATGTTTTATCTCGCGTATTGTTAAATTTTGTTTTTCTATCAAACTTTCATTTGGGAACGTATAAGTAAAGCGCCATCGACATTATCTATACGAAGCTTTTGTGCATATACCAATATATTCAATTCAATATATGTGGTAGTAGTAAATTTACGATTTGTTAGATCGGTTTTTCGTCATGTTGATCGTATTAATAATTTAATATCACCACACATATATGAAGGGTAAGGGGAGACATACGGGATTGACAAACTTTAAAATGATGTGTTAGTGCTCGGTCGGTAATGAAAAGTGTAAAGCGTTGTTCTTGGTCACAATTGATATTTCAGGAAAAAGACGAAAAGTATGACTGCGTCTAGGTACCCGGCAGTCCGTACTTTTAGACTTTTATTCGAAAAATCAACCGTGGCGACGAATAACACTTCGAAAAAATTCAGCTATCTCACTCGCACTTATGGCGATCTGAGAGACACAGACGATATGTAACACATCACCTTAAGAAACAAATATTACCTTTTCAAGTTCACTTTATGGCAACAACGTTATTATAATTTTCAATACATTATGACAAGGGAATTTTTGAAAATCGACTCCCATTACAGAACAATAGTGATTTCAACAATAATAATGCCAAACAGTTATTTATTAATTGGTGAAAAAAACCATGATTGTTTTCATTACCTTTCAGAAAACGTCAGCTTTCATCGTAATGAAACGAATCAGTAGGTATTCACAAAAAAAGTATGATTTCCGTTCGCCAGAGTTTTTCTGCGACTACTTGTATAAAATTGTTCGTTGGATGATATTAAAAATTAAAAAAAAAAAAAGCAGAATATAAGTAATCGAAAACTTTTTGGTATTATTATTATTATGCAAAAATAATTTTCAGAAAGTACTTTCTGATGTCCGATTTTTTTACGCTTATTTCTCTTGTCACGATGTCTTCAAACTATAAGCGAATCGAGAAAAGGATATGGGATATTGGCTCAATTTTATAGATTGTTTTGGAGTACTTTAAACATGTTCGTTAGAATTGTTAATATTTGCATAAAATGTATGCATGAAATCCTGCAACAACGGTAAATTAATCCCCACGAAAAATTTTCAACCGTCACAGTGTCTAAACGAGGCTAAATTTCCAATGGCCCCACCTCGCGGGTAGTAAGCTCCGATTAGGAAAACAGATTTAGAATGCGATCTTAACGAAAAACATACTCAAATGACATACAAATGAGCAGAATGAAACGAAACAAAAAGAAAATTAAAAAACTGTAGAGTTTCGATAACGAAATTAGAAATTCGCGAAAAAGTTGGATTCGCTTATCAACTAAATTTCAACTAAATGTCTAATAGTTGCTGGAAATAGTACTTATGCCATGTCTTTGACTAGAAATGTTTTGATATGTCGCAATAATATTGAAATCGGAATCTCCGAGTGCCCATGGATCTTGCGCCATTATCGCTAATCTGTTATCCAAAACGCACTTACTTGGGTCATCCTTTATCAAGTGAGACCCCTTTTTTTGATCGACCTTTTTGGCCGACTTTTATAAAAATTTGTCAGTTTACAGTGCCACTCCGGAGGCTTCGGTGATTTAAAAAAAAATGAACGTAATCTTACGAATGGTACAAAAATTGCTCTGTAAGGAAGCAAAACATATCAAACATCGAGAATAGTGGGTCAGAACAAAATGTCTGGATATGTGAGTGTGTGTGAGAGAGAAGCTTGTAAAATGGCTCTCGAGATCGAGCTGAAACTTAAAAACTGTGCAAAAATCTACAGGTTGATACTATTTCGGATAGTTCCGATTTCCTAGGATGGCCTCAATAATACTGTACGATTTCCCGTCGTTTCCATTCATTTACGACGCCAATATTGTAGATTAATTAATAGTTCTTTTGTTTGTGCCAAAAAATAATCTTTCACACACCAACAAAAAAATAAACATACCTATACATTTTTCGCGTGATTCTTTCATAAGGATTCTGTTGATGAATTTTGAATAAATCACCGGAACTCATCGAGTAGTACTTGAAGCTGGCAAATTTTTCAAAACGTCCAAAACGCCAAAGGAAGAAAAAAAAAGAAAAGAAAAAAGTGCCGTCGAAAAAGAATGTCCAATTTACGAATGAAGAGGGTGGTAGTCTATTTAAAAATCACACCTTCTCTTCATCGGACAGTCCTTTCTCCATGAAACAACAACGGGCATCGTTGATTCTCGACGTCTCTCGGCCCGGAAATCCGGAATGACATTTCTCAGGAAAAAAAAAAAAAAAAAAAAAAAAAAAAAAAAAAAAAAAATGAAAAGAAAAAGGCCTTAGCAAAGTCGCCTTAGCATCTGACCAAAGAACAGCACCCCGCCGAAATGAGAGGGGGGGTGAGCACTGACGTTTCGCGTCAGCGCCAACAAGCTGCGCTCCAATATCGATTTAATCGAGCTCAGAGCATTCGAAGCAGCGCTTCCTTCGCGGTAACGCTCTAGTTCTCTGACTCTTCCTTCCTCGTTCCCTCATTTGGAAACTGCAGCAAAAAGCACAACTTTCGTTCCCTCGTCTTTGTCGCAATCGTTATTCCGTTTTGATTTTTTTTTTCTTACGTTGTGCACAAAGTAACGAGATTCATATCTCGGTAAATGTCGGCAATGAGCCGCGTTAAGCGGCTAATCTGTTTTTCACCTTCAACGTATGTCACGCATACGTACAAACTGCTGAGCCACCATTTCAAGATCGTTGGCTATGGTATCAACGCCATCGGATATCTTAATGAACGGCGGTTTCGTAAAATCTGCGTCTACGTCGCAGTCATCGACATATTGGCTCATGATAAAATCACCGTCGTCAATGTTATTCGTATGCATCTGTCTACCTTTGCCAAACGGTCGAGTTCGCGATCGTGGGATCTGATCGGCCGGCGCCATTAACGCCGAATGTTTCTTTCGCTGATGCTGAAGAAGCTTCGCTTTACTCGCGTACTGCTTGTGACACCATTGACAACTCTGTGGCGTTGTTCTGATGCTTCCGACTGTTTGACTGAATGTCGGGTTCGGCAGACCGATTACGTCCGCCTCTTTGTGACGATTGCTCGGAGGCAGAGCCGCTCCGGGATGGTTTTTCACGATATGCGCTTTTCTCTTGCTGCTGCTTTTGTACACCTGCAATAAACATCAATCACACAGTTAAACTCATGTAAAATTCCGAGGTTGTTATTAAAAACTCTCCTCAATGCCTTTCTATAGCACGCAAACATCTGTGGAAAGAACAACCCGCAAAGTACAACCTTTTGCACATTGCTTCCTCATTATTTTTTCAATAATGCCACGACATAATAAGCTTTATAAAAAGTTTAAAAAATAATAAGGAAGCAATGCAAAGGCTCCTTACGCTTTGCAAAGAGGATAAAATCGGCAGGGCCTTACCGATATCTTGCGATTATTGTGAAGAACTATTTAGCAAAATACTTCAAATTTTACAAAAGTCTGAGCGATTTTATCTATTTGCAAAGTTCTAAAGATAAAATCGTAAGTTCCGTATAGGCTCTTTACTTGTGTGTGTCCAATTTCAGTTCGATAGCCAGAAAGAACGATTCTTGAGTTATGGGTAATTAAATTTTCAAAACATTTCACACGGGCGGTAATTTTCTGAAAATCTCGAGATAAGAAAGAAAGGAAATTTCATGAAAACAGGGCGAGAATTTGATGAAAGAAAAAAAAAAAAAAAAAAAAAAAAGACATAAAAGGTACCTTGTCGCAGTATTGGCAGTAATAGTCTCGTGTTTGTCGTAAAATTGGCAAGTTCAATTCCGGTACCGATTCAGGGGCAACGTCCGGATGACGTTTTGCCAAGTGATTAACGAGCATACCTCGTCTCTTGAAACCAACGAGACATTGATGGCACTTGTAGACAAATCGATTGTAATCCGTTGGATTAACCTGAAATTCATATCCGTCGATAGAAACAATAAGACACTTGTTGGATTCGGGATAGCTTCTAAATTGAAATTCCCACGATACACACACAGTGAAACAAAGGGATTGTAATTACCTTCGGTACGAATTTCTTAATTTGATTGTTCTGCGATGCCTGATCGCGCTTGACTCTTTGCGCATTGTGCATTCTCGTCATGTGTTCCTTGAGTTTGTCTTTACGTTTAAATTGTTTCTCACAGTTTGCACAATGAAATTCTCTGTGAATGAATGAAATTTTGTTTTATTAAATGGAAAAGTTGCCTTACGAATATGAAAATAATGCGAATGTGGAATAATAAAAGGTTACCTATGATCGGAGTGCCGTAGCAAATGCATTCGCAGTTTGTCTACAGTGGGAAAACGCTTTGCGCAAAATTGACACTTGTGCTTTCGTTCACAGTGATGGGCTCTTATGTGCTTACGAATAACCGAATATTTCACGAAACTTCGGGGACAGTGAGGACAAGTGAAAGTCTCGTCTTCGTTTCGATGTCTTTCGATATGATCTTTTAACATTAACACTTGATCGAAAAGCTCTCGGCACATAGGACATTCGAATATTTGTTTGTCTTCTGAAAAGATATAAATTCCACCAGTTGATGATTAATTATCATGGGGATTTGCCGCTGTGGATTCGTCGTCTCCTCTCTCGCGCCTTTCGTTTGCACACTGAGTACTTGAAAGCTCGATGAGCTTATAAAGCATCGATTAATCGACTATCAGTGGAAATAAATTTAAATAAAAGAAAAAGAAAAAACCCAATGTAAACAACTTGTAATAAAACATTTAGCGATTAGTCTAAAAGGAGAATCTTGAGATTTGGAATGTGCCTTGAAACGTACAGTGCACAAAGAAAGAGAGTCAAGGTCGATAAAATAAATAAGAGAAATAAGTAAGAACAGACCCCTGTGAGTTTTGAGATGACACGAGAGCGCTGAGTTGTTCATAAATCGTTTGGCGCAAATGTTGCATGGCAGTGGCTTTTGGTCCTCGGCACCGTGCACCAAATAATGCTGCTGTAATCGGACTTTTGTGGCGAAACGTTTGTAACACATGGTACACTTGTACGATGCGAGTGGTGTCATTTTCGTCGATTTTGGTACTTTTAAACGAGCGTGTTTGGAAACGTGATTTATCAATTCACCGCGCGTTTTTAATTGCTCGTTGCATTGCGGACAACGATTTTCAAAAGTTTCACCGACAACAGCCTTGTTGCTCGAGTGAACCATAGTGTGTATAGCGAGTAAACTCGCTTTGCCAAATATGAGATTGCACGTCGAGCACGTCCACTCGGTTGAATTTTGTCGGGAATTTTCCTTTTCCTTAGTTCCACCGGCGTGAAATATTTTCATATGACGACTGCGATTATAAGGATGCAAAAAGTTTTCTCCGCACGACGAGCACTCGTACCGCGGAGCTTTCGCCCCCGGATGTATCAACAAGTGCCGCTTCAGACTGTAACTTCGTGGAAACACCTTCGGACAGTGCGGACAGGTGTACAATAGAGTCTGACCATCGACCACTTTCAACAGTTTGCTGAAAATACAGAAACGACGAAAATTCCAATATTTCCGCTATATGGCACAACTTGCTAAACTCACGGATGCGTGGACCAAGGATATTTTTTAATTATTATGTATATCATTATTTAAGTATATGTATAAGCGATGTCAACATGAACAAAACTTAATATTAAGTGTAATTTGAAATTAATATATCAGGCAAAAAACCCGTCAAGTCGGCCACCCAATTTTTTTCATAGATGCATATATTAGCCGATTAAAAAATTGAAAATAATTTATAATATGATAACAAAAATTCTTAACGAGATAGAATCAAAAATTTTCAACTTTGACTTTAATTTAGACATTTGGTCTGATCGCCGATATCACTTGATGTTTTTGTTTTTTTCTTGTAAACTTGGTGGATTATTTATCTGAAATTTTCATATTATTTCCCTCGATATGTCGAGAATATATGGAAAAAAAGGCGCGATGAGAGCATAATTTTTTCCAATGCCGTTGACTCTGAATGATCGAACATGACGGTAATGACATGTGAAATGGAGTGTGTGATATAAATCTCTAATATTATCAATCGATATATTATGTATTTGGGAGAGTGCAAATAGAAAACGAAGCTCACTCACTTTGCGGAGACGGCTACCTTTCTGCGTTTTATTCTCGACTTGCTTTCCGTTTTTGTATTTTCATGAATGGTGAGATGTTTTTGAAGCTTTTCGGAAGTTAGAAAGCGCTGATTGCACTCGAAACACGGCCATACGCTCGTGTCGCTATTTGGTTCTATGAAAGTTGCAACTGTTATTTTAATCCGAGAAAAAGTCAATACAATAGAATACGCGTTTCCAACGTTAGACAGACGTACGATACAAGTTGTTGCTATGTGTACGGAAAATTTGGCTGACAAATGTCTTTTAGAAGACACATTATTTCGTCCAACGAGCAACAACACTTGTTTATGAGCTTGTCTTCGTTGTCTTTGGTACACACCGAATTTATGCTCACCGTCTTTCACTTCAGGCTGAAGAATCGGCAAGTTTCTGCGTATGGCGTATTCTGGATTAGGCCCGGCTCTCAGTTCCTCTTTCGGTAGAATGTTTCTCGTCGTAAGGAAAACTATTCCGTCAGCCTGCTGACAGATTCCTAGATTTTGCTCTTTATACGTTGATGCAGGCCTCACGAAACGCATCCAGTTGGAAGCATCTGTCGATCGTTTGAAACATATATTTTAACAGTTGGCATTTTTTCTCACGTTTGTTACTTACTGAGATGTATTTACGATTTACATGGATGGATAGCTAATAAAATTAAATTTAATCTTGCGTAAAGTTAAATTTCCACGTACTTTCATTCGATACGTCGATTTTCATAAACTCTCCGGTCTCAGTTTCATAGAGCAACGGTAAAACGTTGTCAAACGGGGCCCCGTAATACGGCCATAGAATTCCTTCAATCGGACCAAATTGGGTGCGTGAGCGAATATTACGTTTAGCGAAAACCCCAAAGTTCGAACTCCCTGGTATTACATTCGATGCCGGTAATTTGTTGATAGAGAGATAAGAGCCCGGTAATGTAGCAATAGCGCGCGAAGGCACTGGCTCATCGGCAATAGTGCGTACGTTCTTCGACGACGTGCTGCTGCACTCGCCGCCGACTTTGTGACAAGCTGAGTCACATTCTTCGCACCAAAACGTCTTTTTATCGTTGATCTGCCGTCTCGATCGTCTTACCATTCTTCTTGCCGGATCTATTTTTTCAGCTTCTTTTGTCGGCATCGCTCTCTCCGTTCCCACCGCAGCCACCGCCTTCGCAACCTCCGCAACCTCCACAATCTTTTCTGGCATTGAAACGCATTCCGAAACGACATTTTCATCCTCCATACAGATCGTTTGTGACACCACCACTGTCCGATCGGCACTCATTTCTTGGTTTCTCAGACCGCCCATTACGTTTATTTGATCGTCTTGCATTACGAGAAATTCTCTCGTCAAGGCGAATTCGCTACCGGCAATACCTGTGAGCATCAGTGGTGCAGCTGAGGCTTCCAATTCCGAATTTCCACCTAAATTATCAACAAAATAGTTATATCACTGTTTCACTTTTGCTAGACATATCAAAATTAGTTTTGACCCTCTTGCGTCATCTTATATATGTAGAAGCTCTATCTCTATTTAGCCATTTCTCTTTAAATAGTAAAAAATGTCTTTGAGAAAAAAAACTAACTATAACTATAAGTAAGTTGTTGGACAAAAAATCACCTTGCATCAAGATCAATTCTCCGCCGACGCCGGAAGCCAAGCTGTCATTGCCATTGGTAACAAAGTCATTGACGGCATCGGCCTGTGGTATGTTCTGATCGCAGCTTTGCGTAGCTTCGTAGTTGATGTTGGATCTGGCATTACTCTCCGGTGGTGTAACAAACGGCGACGGTGGACCTTGGAGAACCACAACGGAATTGGGAAAAGGCAGAGGAGGAAGCGGTACAGGGGTAGGAGAATATCTTGCCGCTGAGCTCATGTTGGGATCTAAGGTGCTCACGCGTTGTTCGAAATCCGAGAGAGGCGATGCCGGATGAGAGGCAAATGGTACTGGCTCGTAAGCTGGAAACATCTTGGAGTAATCTCGACTCTGATCCTCCATGTAGCCAACCTGCCAGAGACACAATCAACTGTTAACAAAGTTTGTTTCTTTATTCATCGGCGAAGAAATTCAACGTTATTTCGATTTACTGTGACAAAGAGCAGCGTGTTGTTGTTGGCTTTCCTAGATGGATCGTTAAATGCCGAGGCAACCAAATTGCTCGCCGACCAATTATCCGATATTTCGGACGACTTGTCGATAATCGGCAAAACGAGTGGGTCAATAGGGCCCCCCTCGGGAGGGCCCCTCGAATCCATCTCGGAATTCGTTATCGTCCAGTGAAACCGAGATCCTTTCTCATCATTTGTGCCCTGAAGGATGGCGAACTTGCTATTTATTCACTGGGTGCTTTAATGTCAACACACACACACACACACACACATAAGTGGTTCACGCAATTAACTTGGTCAATGAGAAATTTCATTTCTACATATCCCTTCACTTTCAACAGTTCACAAATAGACCTCACTCTTTTCTATTGCACTTTTATAACCAATTTAATGCACGAGTAACCCACGAATTCATTCGGGATATGCAAGAGCTCTTACCTGTCTTAAAATAAATATGTATTGGAATGAATACACCTGCTGGGGCCCGTTCACAATCTGTCCCCTGTGTCTCCGAGGGAAGATAGAGCAAGAGAGAGTGATGTCCCGACAAGAATATCCGAGAAAGAAGGTAGTTGCTCGCGCTCACCCGGCGGCCTCTGCTGCTGCTGCTGCTGCTGCTGCTGCTATCATCCTATCATTTAACTCGGCCCTGATGCGCTGCTGCATTCGATATTCGATCGACTCCATCGACTCCTACTGGTGCATACGTGCGTCAGTGGATGACATTTTTTTTGCCGGGAACTTTGAATGACGCGCGCACAATCAAACAAAGTTTCTTTATGATAATTGACACTTGACGTTGACGTTAATCAGGTCCATCAATTGTTTAAGTATCGTTGGAAATATATTGCACATGCATTCCCAATTAAAAGTAATATAATTTGGAAAATAATTTGAGGACAAAATTTTAAAAAATTTTAAAAAAAATGAATTTAGAAACTTCCAAATTAGCTTCGGATCCAATTGGGAAAAGTAGTCGTTAATTGGTCATACGTTCAGCCTGTATTATTAACCCAGTCACTGTCATCAAGAGCCTCTATTGATTCAAGAATATATAAGAAACTACATTTATCGATCAGTCGAGAGGTTAATATCAGGTTTCGTAAGTTATGAAACTTATTACAAAGTTGCAATCTCGCTTCATTATTTTCTACATTTCAGAAAGATTATTTTATGAAGAAAGCAAAATTTATCAATGTAGACACTCTCATGGAGGTTTGAAGACACTTTATTACAATGAATTATTGGAGAATAAAATAAACCCGTGATAGATTTGAGAGATCTGCAATTCGCTATAATAATAACAACAACCCTAAATGTAGAATGTAGTAGAACATTTTAGTAGTAACGTCACAGCCTGGCGAATGAATATTGGATAGAAGGGCTGCTGCAGCAGGCAGGCAGGCAGGGGGCCATCGCAACCGCGCTTAACGACGAAACGAGAATAAACAAACTCGACGGCGGGTTAGCCAAAGTTTCGGCTAATCGATGCTCGACCGACAAGCCGTCGTCGTGCGGGGCCGCCGCCGCGTCTTTGGTACAAGGTCGTGATATCGATAACCAGATAAAAGTAAAAAAGTAAATCCAGCATTTGTTTATAAATAAAAGAAAGAAAATGCAAGGCTCGAAGAGCGTTCGATTTGAAGACGTGGAGAATATGATGGAGGAAATGATGCAAGTTCCGATATTCCGAGTGTCGGAGAAACGAAAGATGTTGAGTACATGGAACAACTCGAACGACCCCAATCTCATACTGGATATCAGACACAAGACTATCGGCGAATCACTTCCGGCAACGGTGAGTCAGAGTGCTGTCCTTGCGGAACTCTCGAGGTGCGTCAGTTTTTCTCTTCACCTATATTTTCTTTATCAAATTACATTTTATAATTTTTGTCATTGCGTTAGTCCGAAGATGTAAATTCGAATCATTGACATCGTAACTGTCTTAAGGAAATTGGAGCGCTTCGCACTAGTCAAGTCTGTACATTTTTTTAAAAACATTTCTACAGTTTATCTTTGTTAATTCAACGGTTCGCTGGGCCTTTCGCACGTTATGACTGTTTTTCCCGTTTTTTCAGAGATTAAATTGTAACGTAAGCATAACTCGAAATTTACAAAACACAGAACGTATAAAATACGTTTTATATATCTTTTGAGTTTTTTAAAAACTTTGGGTTTCATGAATGTGTACGCGCAAAGCTTTACAAAGACTTATTATTCTGTTTATAAAAAATTCAAGTTCAATAATGTGGCTATTGATTAAATTGAATTAATTTGAAATTTACGAGTAAAGTATTTGTTATTGAGCGCAGAATGCTGATGGACGAAGAGACTCAAGCCCTCTGTCGGAAACGAAAAGAAGATCTTTTAGAGTCCGAATTGAAGAAATTTGAAAAAGGTCTGTGCATCGATCGACCGAAATTTCGAGGGCCGTACACGTGCAGCAAACGAAAGATTTTATTGTCCGATGATTACGAAGAACTCTGGAAGGCTGCGTCTCAAAGAACTAACAACAAAATGAAGAAAATTGAAAGAATCGAGAACTCGCAATGTAAAAATGATAAGACTGGCTTCTATAACGGAAGTATAAAAATCACGATAAAGGACAAACCAACGACGGGATGCAAGGAAAGAGATCTCGAAATCTTGAGGAATGCATTTCAGATTTTCGTTGTTCACGCTAGGGAAGAGCGTCGTCTGCGTGATTTGAAGATAAAAATTCAGGAAAATGTGGCGAGCAGACGCTTGCGACGGTACTTCGATATCTGGAAGACACGCTTGGAAGACTCGAAAAGACTGGCGCTAAAAAGAAAGCAGGAAAGGGAAATGTCGGATGAGAGAAAGATTGAATTGTTTGTTAACGCGATAAATGAGAGACAGAAGAAATTTACGAAAAGACCAAAGGAATTGTTTCCTCGGGTAAAAGAGGCTGCGGCACAAGAAATAGATAAATCGGCAGGCGCCAGCAGCAGGAAAAACTCGGCGTCGCGAAGTATTCACGTGGTCGAACCTCCGGCGCAGAGTCGCCTAAATGCTCAGAAAAGAATCATCGTTGAGCAAAAAATAAAACTGGCTGAGCAAAATAAGATTATCGAAGAGTTACGATTGAAACAAATTGAGGATGAGACAAAAAAAGCTGGCATGCATACTGTGAATGTTGCTAAAGAAGCTCTTGCTTACTGCGGTCGAAAAACTAGAAGAATTTTGATGCAATTGATGCGCGAGGAGGGATGCAGGTAATATTCTTCATAATCGGGAATTATTTATATCTTACTCTTTTGATGAATGTTAAAATTCGCAGACGTTCCCACATAGAACGCAATATTTGAAAAATATAAATTCATAGAAGAAAGGAAAAAAAGGACGAATATTAATTGAGACATTTTTATTAATAAAAATCTATATTCCAAGTACTTTCAATAACGTTGATTTATTCCAAATGTTCTGTTCTCGTCGTCTTCCTCTTCTTATTTTTTTGCCTTCGAGTTAAATCTGGTCGACGGTTTAATGCACATGAGGCAACGCGTCAGGAAGGAAAACATATGTGTCAATGTTGTTGATATTTTGGTGAAGGGACAAGACGCTGCTAGTACTACCACCGAGGATACCCAGCCCTCCGCGATTCTTAGCAAGGATGGAAGCGCGAGCGGAAGCTAGAAGAGAAAGGGTAAAAAGGGCCGAGGAAGAACGGAAACGTAAACTCGAGGAGCAAAAGATGAAGAATGAAATCGCGAGACGAGAAGAAGAGGAGAGCCGAAAGAGATTGCAACTGGAGGTAAGAAAAGCATTTTTTTTTTTTTTTTTTTTTTTTTTTTTTTTCGCGTACTGACGTGGCGCATCGCGCTTCCAAAACGTATTGTTTGGTTTTTTAAAAAATTTATTGTCTATAGGCCCAACGAGAAGCTAAGAGAATTCGCGAAGAACAGGAAAGGAAGCGAGTACGAGAGCTTGAAAGATCGAAAGCGGCGAGCGAATTGGCCGACAAGTTCTATCGTAAATACCTCTTGCAACGTTACATTATGGAGCCATTCGCATTGCTCATCGAACTCAAGCACAATCGCATGAAAATCGCGGTCGATCATTTCGACAGAAGTTTGTTGAGAAAAATTCTTGTGGCGTGGAAAACCGAAACGGATAATCAACGAGAAATCAAGATGGAATTGTCTATTTCGGTTTGGCGGAGAAATCTTCTCTGGTACGCGTTCGAAAATTGGCGAGAGGCAGCTAAAGCTGAAAGCAGAAAGGCCCAAGTAGCAACGGACTTTTACGAAATGCGTCTGCAGGAGAGGTGTATGAAAATGTGGTGCGAGCGAACGACGGAAGAAAAGATCAGAGATTTGGAGAACCAACAGTTGGCTAATTGTCATATCGAGAAGCGTTGGTTGTCGATGTGCTTTAGGAATTGGAAGAAATTTGTGGCTATCGCGGATGAGGTGAAAGAAAGCGATCGGAGAAGAGAGCAATGGAGGGAGCTCGTTCAACGAGTTGTACCGGATTTCGATCCGAAGCAGAGGGGCGTGATAATCGATGACTGATTAAACACTCGATCGCCGATCTAAAAATTCATTTAATATTTACAACATCGCATTATCTTTACAGACAGGGAGGTGGGTGGTTTGGTGGGGGTATCGACTCTTTCGAGGTATACAATACAACCACGTTATCTTCGTTTCTAGACAAACTGAACATCATTAGCATTACGTAGAATTAGTCTAACTTTCGGTGGTATCGTTAAATCATAATCACCATATCCTCGCATTACGATATCATCGATATCATTCAAAACCACGCCTACCTATTATTTTATAATCGCAGACCGGCCATTTTTTTCTCTCCTTTTTATCACAGTTACAATAAATATACAATACTTTGTGCAAGAAATAAAAATGTAAATAACAAATGGCGGTAATAGAAACAGTGTTTGCATCACCGAGAATCAGGGGTTATAGACTTTGGGAGAAATCCGAGTAGATTTACCTTCAAAATATTTCTTTGTACTTATCTTAAAGCAAATATTACGATGTAAGGAAAAAAATATAAAAATAAAAACTATGACTTTGCATGTATCGTCTGCTCAATTACCACATACGTGGAGAGTTCAAATGATGGACATTCATTTTCGATACACATCGAAATCAAGAAGAAGTATCTTGAGAAAACGAAAATATCGATTGTGGCCCGTAACATTTTTGTGAGCTTTCAAAAACGGTAAGAATTCGAATTAAAAGAAAAAGAGGAAAAAAGAAAGAAACTCAAGAATAAGAAAAGAAATTCTACTCGATTGGCATACTTGAAAACTCCGAAACCCCTAATCCGTGTCCTTATCGTTTAGAATAGTGCTAATTGAGCACGGAATACGAAACGGAGAAAATATAATTCCGAATCTATGGAGAGTGAATAAAAAATATACAAGCCGTCGTCTGAATCATATAGGATTAATAATATTGGCCTTATTGTTAGAATCTCGTGAGTTTTACCACGATTGTCCAGTTCTTCACTCGTAGTTTCGCAGTATTATATTTGTTAGTTTTTCCTTATGTCTTGCAACAAAAGAGTTGAGAGACGCTTTTGAGCATTCCGTAGTTGTAGTTGTGGCTACTGCCGGCCGCAGCTACGCGCCTCTCATTCGCCGTCGTTCCGAGATACAGCAGCCAAAAATGATACACCAAGTAACATAGTACGACTAGACCAATGAGCAGACTGTACACCGCCGAAACGAAGCAGAGAGCGAGGCTGAAACAATACATTATTTTATTTAAAACGACGTATTTTCTTCCAACTCCGCATGTCCAAAAGGCTAATTTTTATTGGATGACCCTTGTTGTCCGATAAAAATATGTCGGCTCAAATTTAAATCTCACACCCACACACACACAAACACAGGCCTTTTTAAAAAAATTTCCAGATTTTAAATCACATAAAAATCACCTTGGGACTGAAATTTATCACGAAACTTGGACAAACTGATAAATTAATGTTATTGTATAATCCTTTGGAAAACTCAATATAGCAAGCCCAAATCTTCAATGTTAATCTTTACGTACTCGAGTTGATGATAGACATCGCTACAATCATCGGGCAGCAAAACTGTTCCGATGAGTATAAAAGGATGGCAGACACTGGTCATTGTTAGATTGGAGCCATAGATAAAAGCTATAGCCGAGGAAAACAAGCAGCCGAGGTACCATCTAAGGTTGCCAGAACCTATGCAGCAGTCCAACCTAAAACATAGGTGTATCAAAAGCGTGTGGAGATTATCTCGCATGAGAGAAATGTAGAAAAATGTAGATGTACAGTACCACTTGCAATGATACTCTCGTCCTAGAATACACGTTTGGCAAGTACGACAGTGATACGCCTTGGGTGGAGCTCGTCTTCTGCAAGTAGGACAGAGATCACCGGCACCTTCGCCCAGTTCCAAACCTTGAGCGGGAACTCCTTCCTGTGCAGCTGCACAGTCGGCGCTCGTTCTGGTTTTGTAACCGCACCACAAACCGCCAACGACACTCGCGATAAATACGATATTCTCCTCAGGCAAAATTTCGAGTAGCGGCACTACGGAGAATTCGAACATAAGACCGAGTATAGCTACGCTCGTGATAGTCCACATGAGAAAGAATTTCGATCGTGGAAGAAAGCGTAGAAAATTGTGATGCAGGTGGTAAACGAGCACCGGTGTCAGGAGAAAGACTAGCAGAGTTAGATAAAGAGCCTGTGCAGCGACAACAGCCAACGCTGGTAGAGCGAAAAGCGGTATAACAGCGTCGATCGAAACCTGCTTAGCACCACCTCGCCAACCGCAAGGATTACGCAGTCTCTCCCAAACCGTCATAGCTAAACGGTTCTTTTTATCCCCTGCTACGACAATACACCCAACAATCTGTCATAAAGTACACGCTCGTACAACTTGATATACTTTGGTACACGAACGAGGAGGTTAGGAACTACCGAATCTTTCTTTTTTTCTTCCTCTTCATGGACTTTGTTACGGCCTGACGACTAGCCGAGCCGTCACGAGCCCTCACTACGGCCACTACCAAAGAATATCGGTGATAACATAGAGGAATAGCTTCAGTGGAACGCAAACTCTCCCACGGAAGGTGGAAGATGGCGGCACCACTGCCTGCGGTGCCTCTTAACGTGATGTGTTACTCGTCGTTTTTGTCATTCTCTCACGCTCTACAGCGAGCGCCAATGGCGCTTTCTCACTCGCACTCACGGCCAATTGGACAGTGTAACACATCACCTTAAACGTGCTTAAGGTGATGTGTTACATATCGTCTGTCTCTCTCGGATCACCATAAGTGCGAGTGAGATAGCTCAATCTTCCCGAAGTGTTATTCTTCGCCACGGTTGATATTTCGAAAAAAAAAACACGAGAAGTACTGACTGCAGAATGTTAAAATGCAGTCAGTACTTCTCGTCTTTTGCCCGAAAGATCAATTGTGGCCAAGAACAACGCTTTATAGTTCTTGTTACCGACCGAGTACTGACACATCATCTTAAGAGTGCATGTGAAATACCGCAGTCGGTCATAAAAACTGTAATCAACACTTTTTCACGCATACGGACACTTTACAACTTCAAAAAGAGTTTCATCGAATACTCCAGTGATATCCGCATTCGATGAAACTCTTTTTGAAGCTGTAAAATGTCAGTATGCGTGAAAAAGTGTTGATTACAGTTTTTGATACCGATTGAGAGCGGAATGGTCGGGGGGGAATGTGTTTCGCATGCTCTTCACCGGTTAAAATCTTGTTTTTTTTACCTACCTTCCCCTCCCATTACCCGTCACAGTAACAGCAGCACGTGGAGCGAAGATAGAGGTTACAAAGTGGTTTACCAAATAAATAGAAGAAGAATACAAGAAAATGAATCAAGCAGAATCGAGGAACATGTCAGAAGGAATAAAAGACGATGAAGAGAGTGGGCATAAAGGTGTAAAGCGTAAGAAGAAAAGATCGGCGATGCAAATGGCAAAGAAATACGCTCGGCGAAGCGAACATCAACATGGCAATGAGCTTGACTCCGATACCTATCAGTACATGGTAAGAATTCTCGATATGTTACGCCAGGATTTTGCGACAATGGACGAGAAACTTGTATTCGTAAATAACGTTTACGAACAAACAATCGGCCACGAATTCGAGTACGCGCGAAATCAGGTTGGATCCAGAGTTCTTGACTCTTTGATCGAGTACGCCAGTTACCAAGTTGTCCAGAGGCTTGCCGATGCCTTTTATCCATCGTTGCGACCAATTTGCAGCGACAGATTCGCAAGCCACGTACTTGAGAAAATAATGCACATCTGTGCCGACAGAGGCACCAGAAATTCACAAACAACCACCGAGCCTACTGGTCAATCTAACGAAAACTCCGTCAAAGTTGAAACCACCGAAATACCAAAGTACAATAATATTGCGTTAAAACTGTGCAGATACGTAATTAATAATTTTGAGGAATTTGTTTGGGATACCTATGCCAATCATGTTCTTCGTACAGCGATCGAAAGCCTAGGAGGAGTACTGGAGAAAGAGAAGGACTCTGCCAAGAGGAAGGAAACATCAAACTTTGAGAAACGTAGATGCGTACCGCAAGAATACACAGATTTACTTGTGGATGTCGGTAACAGATTTCTCAAGTGGCCCCAATTTCCAGAGCTTGGAAAGGACGAGCTTACATCGGGGCTTTTACAGACAATTCTTCGTACCTTGAAGGGCACAGATTCCAAACTCAATGCTTCGATAATCAAAAGAATCATCGGAGAATGTTTTTCTGAGAATACAGACCAAGAGCTTTCGACGATATTCCACGCGGAGAGTTCTATAAGGTTGTTGGAAGTTTGTCTCCACGTGGCAAAGCCCAAGATGTATTTGCGAATTTACCGAAGATTTTTTGCCCGACGTTTGAAGGAACTGAGTCTTATGTCGAGTGCCAACTTTGCCGTTCAGAGACTCCTGGATCATTGCAATTCAAAAGAGGTGATGGAAGAGATATTCGACGAACTGTCGGAGGATTTCGTGGCGATATTGGACCGTAAGAACTCGGGAATTTTTGCAAGTATGGCGAACGCCTGCATGAGGTTGCAGTGCAAGCAAGGGCCCTTTGTAAATTCATTAACCGCGGCCTTGGGCTGTGACGAGTCGGCTGCGGCACAATTGCAGATCGTGCCGGTTGTAGGTACACTGCAGAAATACGATAAAGTGCTCGAATCTCAAAAAGCGGGCGCAGCTAAACTTCCAGTCCATCTACACGGCAGCATAGTTCTTCAAGCGATGCTGCGCTTCAACAAACCGATAAAAATCGTTAATTCTCTATTAACGATGAATGGAGAAGAGCTCGTTGCTCTGTTGAGCGATCCAAAGGGCAGTCGCATCTTGGACGCCTTCATGGACAGTAAATTCATCGGTGAAAAGAGTCGCGAGAAGCTAGCAAAAACACTTCAGGGAAATTGGGTAAGCTTGGCGTGTGGCATTCATGGATCTCGTTGTTTGGACAAAATTTGGCAATGGTCGAAGAGCACTCAGAGATATTGGATCATGGAGGAATTGGCATCGGTTGGAGAATCTTTAAACTCCACGAAGACCGGCAAGCTCATCTCCGTCAAGCTTAACGTGCCGCTATACGCTCGTAACAAGAAAGATTGGACCGAGGCGCAGGGTAAACAGGAAAAAACTAAAGCACTTTTTGCCAGTATTGTTGATAACGCGACACCCAAAATCAAAAACTGACTTCTCCCGATTCCTGAAATTTTTCTAAACGTTTTTTTCTTTTTCGACAATAGGAAACATTTTTTAACGTGTATGTACATGTTGCAGATTAAAAACATCATCGTTAATTCACATGTTTTTCTTATTTTTATATATCCCAAAAAAAAGATTTCTCTGAAAATGGTGAGATTTATAGGCACTCACTGATTAATACAACAAAACGTACCTATATTGCCTTTTTCGTCTCCTCGGAAGTTTGTACGATGTTGTATCTCGGCTACTAATTTACCGATTGAGTTGTGATAGTACAAAATTACTCGAGCCAAAAAAGGCCCTGTCTTTCTGCGAGCAAAAGTCCCGCAGCAAAAACTCACGAGTACAATAGATCATTTAAATATCCTGTAATAGTGGTATAACGATATACAAATACCAATATAACAATAGCCATTATTTTACCTGTTGCTACTATTGTAAAAGCCCCTAGTCCTCCGCAATTCTTAAAAAATATTTTTTTCAGCTCATCTTATGTGGTCATTTTTTTTACAACTGATTGGGAAAAAAACATTAATTTGTAATGTTTTTCATCTGCAATATTGAAATCTCCACCTTGTTGTTATTTATTCTATTGTACAAGATTTCTCTGAATTTTTGTCAGATCTTATCATATTTGGACACAATGTTCCGTAGACTATCTTCAAAGTAATAATTTTGTAAATACTGAAAAAAAAAAGGGTTCTGTCGAGTGGAGGGGGGCTCAAAGATTTTTTTTACAACAAACGAGACGTGTGCATGTAAATAATTTTATACCATTACGATATAGAATAATATATGTATTTCATTAGTTCATAAATACATTTGAAAATTCGCCGGAGGTCTTTACAGTGATAACACCCGAGGAATCGTTACATTAATAATAACGTACTATTCTAGATTTGAGCAAATTTCCCTAACACGACATTGCGGTAAGTGAAGTGTGGATATGCTTAGATTCGCATCTTTTTTAAAATCGTTTCACGACTAGAGTTAGTTATATTTGAAAAAATCTTACTGATTCGTGTATATTAAGTAAAACTAGTTTTGACTTGGGCCTATCAATTGACTAGAATAACATTGCGTAAGGCTGATCTGTCTTTTGCCGCAACTGACCTTACGAAATTTCGACGAGTCTGATAAAATCAACGTGCGACTTTAAGTGTGCCAACTGTGCGTGTCTCTGTATATTTTGTAATGGTGCATCGTGCTCATAAATTATAACGCTGCTATTTATACGCAAAATTACAATGTCGTTAAAGCTATGCGCGGCTACACGATTACCAAATATCGAATAGATCCAACAAGGATAAGATCTCTATCCGCAACTGTGATTGAGTAGTACACGGGAAATGTAGTTTTTGATTTTCATTTAGCTTAGTCTAGTTTTCTCTAAACCCACTGAAATGTCTGATGATTAGTCAGGTTTTATAATGATTACAGAATTGTTTTTTTTTTTTCAATCAAAAGATTCATCACTTTTAATTCGTCAAATTGTTTATATCTTGCAAGTAAAAAAGAACTATTTTTATCGAACTTAAAAAAATTATTGTCCTTGATATCCATGACCCTCATTGTTGGAGGATTTTTTCTTCTGTTAAGAAGCACTTAAATTCTAGTCGAAAATCACTGTGTAGAAAACATATTCGTACAATATATCGAAATTGTAATAATTATTTCAATTTTGACCTCTAAAAAACGGTGTTTCATTGACTAATGCTTAAGATGATGTGTTAGTGCTCGGTCGGTAACAAAAACTGTAAAGCGTTGTTCTTGGTTACAATTGATATTTCAGGCAAAATACGAGAAGTACTGACTGCATCTTGGCACTCTGCAGTCAGTACTTCTCGACTTTTATTCGAAAAATCAACCGTGGCCAAGAATAAAACTTCGGGAAGATTTAGCTATCTCACTCGCA
Organism: Ephialtes manifestator; assembly: GCA_963970395.1. Classification (NCBI taxonomy): domain Eukaryota; kingdom Metazoa; phylum Arthropoda; class Insecta; order Hymenoptera; family Ichneumonidae; genus Ephialtes; species Ephialtes manifestator. Next base: position 141,780 of record OZ019971.1, read on the forward strand.
CTTATGGCGATCTGATAGAGACAGACGAAATGTAGCACATCATCTTAAATCTGGAAATAACATAACGAATGTTTGTGAACCCGCGTCGTATCGTTTATGTCGAAAACTTTATTTCGCGTGTACTACCTACTTACGATGCAACATATGTGATTCTCTCGTTGTGAGCAGGGTTGTAATTTTACTTTTTTTTGCACCGTAAATGATGTGATAATTATATATTAATTTACAAAATACTTTTTCATAGCGTAACTTTGGCAAAGGCGGCAAAAAATGGGGAAGCAAATTGCAAGGTTGGATTATCGAAGATCCTATCGTATTGGTAACGAACTGGCCAAAAATTGTATGAGAAGGGTTTTCCATAGAAAATCTATTGCAAAATGTCCTGAAAATTAAAGTGATCGGCCATCATTTTGCCCTTTAACCCTCTATGCAATTTTTTCTTTAAGCGTATCTATGTGGGAACTTTATACTTTTTTGTTTTGATAAAATTTCTCTATATGTACATATTGCAAAAATTCAGTAGAGCTGACTCAATTTATGGAATGTATTGAAAAGTAATGGGTCGTTACGACTGTGCTTATTTGCAAGAAGGAATAACGACGCAGTTCTACATTGTGAAAAGTGAATGATGATCAGCGCGTTTAAAATTCGGTTGATACTCGGGGAGAAAGGATTTTATTTGTTCTATCGTTGCTTTCATTTAGCGGCTGCAACTGTCGATAGAGCGTTGGTGTCATTGTCATTTGCATTTACCGCAACGGTGCTACTCCTCGGGGGACTGCGCGAGGAAGATCTCCGGGGACAATCGCGGGACGAGCTGCTGTTGCAGGTTGCGTGATGACCTCCGGCTTCCCAATCGCGATGCTGACAGAAAGAACCACAGTACCGGGCTACACCGCAGCCACCGCATGTTTCTAACGCCGTCCTTCCGCAATTCCAACAGCCCTGCGATAAACAAGAAATTCGTAATTATTTGTCAATTACGCGAAGATTTGCGACATTTCATATAGGAAAAACATGTGCAAAGAAAATTATGAAATATACAACAGTCCGGATAAGATATACGAGGCCAAACGCGTCAAGTTTGGCTTCGTATGTACACGGTATATTATCAGTGATTTTCGTGTTAAAATTTCTTTCCTCGTATCGATACGCCGATGACACTTTTCGTTTGGTATGCGTAATCTATTCGAGGAGCAGGGGGAAAGTAAAGTAATTGTAAAATGCTTTTCAGAGCGATAGACTTTAATCGATGAGATTATGATGATGATAATATAAATTGGATGAAAACGAACCGATCCGATGACATTCGTCATGTGCAAGACATCCTTTTCGTCTGCATTACTCCCTGTCGACGTCGATTGCGTTGCAGCGAGAGAGCCTCCTGCCGGTCTTGCCGCGGCTTCCGGGTTAGTAGGATTAATGTGACTGGCGACACGTACGAACGAGCCCTGTCTCAGAGCGGCGGCCGCGGCAGCAGCAGCAGCTCCACCACCACCACCACCACCACCACCACCGTGACTCCTATGCGGTAGCGGTAGATCGAGGAGACGGTGAACTCGTAATCTCTCATTCGCTCTAGATTCGGCGACCGCCACCGCTACGGCGCGTTGAACCTCCACCACTGCTGCTCTCTTGACCTCTTGCACGGCTTCCTCTGGAAATCATATGTAATCTCTCACACATATACATACCCACGCTGTTGAAAAAGCCTCATAGAATTCCTATTCCTATTTGTTCGGACTGAAATTAATGAAAACCGTTTGAGCCTCAATCGGGATGAATATGGTTAATCGGAAATCTTCTCTTGTCGTCTTAAATGAAATTTGATAAAAGTTTTCTAATTATGTGAAACATATTTTCATATTTTAAAAGCCTTACATTGATTACAAATTTGTTGTCTGTTATCGATTGAGTAGATTTCGGCGTGCCTCGATAGAAAACTGCACTCACCGGCTCTCCTCTTAACTTCGGCAACCTTGTCCTCCGTAGCGCGTATAGTCTGAGCGACAATTTCACCGGATAGTCGTTTAAAGTTTCCGGTATCTCTGTCTCCGGTGGAAGATTCCACGTGAGAGCCGTTGCTAGAAGACGAATTTCCGTTACTGTTGCCACTATGAGCACCGGCAATAGATCCCGGAGTAAGCGGAGGTACCGTAGCGGCAGCGGGACTAGGCGACCCTCGTCTTTGCAAAATGGCCAGAGCTCGTTTTGTCTTCTCGACCATTCCCAGAATGCAATTTAGCATAACGTGAATATTTTTCCACTCGTCGTCAAAACTCGCGCTATTTTGCATTGAACCTGTATGCATGTAGCCTAGCTGCTGCTGTTGATGCGGCAGCTGAGGTGGCCCAAACGATGACGACTGATTAACTTGCACGAGACCCGGTGGCACTGGGCTCGGTTCATGAGGCTGATTCTGCGAATGATTCTGTATCGAGCCACCGGATGAGTGCAACGGGTACCAGCAGTAAGAATCCGGGTGGTGTTGGGCTTGCTGCTGCTGGTGAGAGGTGTGAGTCCAAAGGTTCGATGATCTCTTGCCGTAAATCGGTCCGTCATCCAATGAACCGCCATTCTCATAGTACCTAAAAAAAATTATTTATTTTATGGTGTCAAGATAACTCGGATTTTTTTTTTTATTGGAATTGTCTGATACGTCGAGTAAGTGGTTCAAACATTTTCAAGATTAACATTAACAAGAAATTGTTTTGGTTGTGACCAATGTTTTGTTTCGGAAATCCATGCTTCTAAATTGTCAAGCCCTGAAGCTTTGGTATGAGATTAAAATATATAAATAAAAAAATGTAAAAATATGTCTAGACCGATTGCACATATCGAAGGTATATAGATTTTGTACGGCTGGTCGTACAAGTTGGAATTTGCATGAATCCGATCGGTGCATCGGTGTTGACGATTAACCGCGGGTGAGACAGGTGTGCGATCGCAGGTGGACGGATGAGAGAGCGAGTGAGCGATGGACCGTGAGAGGTGGCCGTATACTAGCGGGTGGTTGGAGCCATGCAGCGCGAAATCGCACGGTGGCCCACCGTCACGTTGTGTTGTGGGGATGGTGTGCGGAATATTAGCGGCGTGCCGATAGGTACTTCAGAGCCAAGTTTCCAAGGGTTCGTGCGCGTCCGGGTAAAAGGTGTGTGCGGTGATATATTGAAACGTCAGCGGCAGACATATCGAGTGAGAGAGAGAGATGGAACGTTTCGGCGAGGGACTGGCATTGCACTGCTCTGTTCTCACTACGTTTTGTCGCTTTCCTCTTTGCTGCTGCTGCTGCTGCTGCTGCTGCTACAGCTGCTTATTTTGCCCAATTTTCTACGTTATTGACATTCCGTTCTTTCTACGCTTCAAACAGCCGACGTTGTTATATCATATTAATTATATGTTACATTACAGGCTAGCTGAAACGTATGCGGTTAAAATAGGGCGAAACGTATAAGGGTATAAATCTTTCTATTTTTAAATCTAAAAGTATTTATTATTACTAATTAAAGTTCGTATTTAAATGTCATAGATAGAACTTTGATTTAAATCGTTCATCGATAGAACCCCTCAAATATTGTATTCAAATTAACAATCGTCTCAGCTTTACCGAGACGTATCACGAAAAAAAAAAGAATTCTGTTTTGTAGCAAAAAAAGAAATGTGCTTCGTTAAAAAAAAAAAAAGAAAAAAAAATTATTTATTAAAACATTTGATTCAAGTATGTAAAACATAGGAAAAAATAGAAAGATGCTTATTTTGTTTATTAATTGTTCTATTTATTAAAAAAAAAACATACAGTTATTTCAGGAGTATTATCAAGTTTTTCCCTAGAGTTACAAGGAATTTAAAGAAAAATTACTACGCAAGAATTTCGCCGACATGCCCGACAGTCCCGGGGTAGACCGAAACAAACATAAATATATTTGTACATAATTTCCGTTTTATTTATATGGACATTCTTTATTCAAATAGGGTAATAAACAAACTGGTACTGGTATAAATTGATTGGCAATGAATAATATAATCATGACAAAATAGAGCAGTCGGTGGGCAGCGGCTCGATCCTACATATCCCAACTAAACACAGACGGTATTGAACACGGGCAACTGCATACAAATCAACTGGACACGTTACCAGTTCGACACGGCAGAACTCGACACAGTACTAACTGGACACGGTGCAACTCGACACGACAGAACTCGACACAGCACTAACTGGACACGGCGCAACTCGACACGGCAAAACTTGACACATCACCAACTGGACACAGCAAAACTCGACAAACATCAGTTCGACACCGAAAGACTGTCCAGGGGCCTCAATTGAACACAGACCGCACTGGACACAGACGAGACGTTTGGTAATCCAGCTTTGTTCCAATTGGACACAGACCCAAAAGAACAGACGCAATTGACGAGTGCATCCTTTTGAGTCTGTGTAAAATTGGAACAAAGCTGGATTACCAGACGTCTCTTCTGTGTCCAATGAGGTCTGTGTTCAATTGAGCTATTGGACAGTCTTTCGGTGTCGAACTAATGTTTGTCGAGTTTTGCTGTCTCCAGTTGGTGATGTGTCGAGTTTTGCCGTGTCGAGTTGCGCCGTGTCCAGTTGGTGCTGTGTCGAGTTCTGCCATGTCGAGTTGCACCGTATCTAGTTATTGCTGTGTCGAGTTCTGCCGTGTCGAACTGGTAACGTGTCCAGTTGATTTGTATGCAGTTGCCCATGTTCAATACCGTCTGTGTTTAGTTGGGATATGTAGAATCGAGCCACTGCCAATCGGTGTACCATTTTTTAATCATATATATATATCGATTGACCTATGGCCATTCAATATATTCATTATGTTTACTTACGATGTGTCCGAAGCTCTTCGTTTCGTTGCAAGATTCGTTGGTGTGCTTGAAAAATGCTGATGCAAAGCTCCGCTAGCGCTGTTGCTGTTGACGTGTTGAGTAGCGCCAACACCTGCGGCAGAGCCCGGTCGCATGATTCCATAATTTGTTGAACAAGGATGCGCTAAATTCGTGCCAGAAATGCCGTTACCGTTGTTGTGATCACCGAAAAGATCCACTGTCTCGGACGAAGGTACTAGATTGACTGTTTCCAAAACAGCACACTCGTTCAGCTGCAAATATTGCACGCACGTCTGAAACACATTTTTTTGTTTACATTTTAAACAACCAAAAGTCAGGAGCCCTGATAAGAGACAATAATTAAGAAAATTTATTCATGTAGGTGAATCTTTATTAATTTGTGCAAAAAAATATAAATGGCATCCTTAGCATTTTTACGATGAGTCACGAGTGACTCATAAAAATGTGGCCCTGGTGAAGGGGTCTATTGAAGGAACTTGGAAAAATTAGATCGGTAGCGAGATTTTTTTATCATATAGAATAATTCTAATTACCAATATACTGATAAATAAACAAGAATAAAATTGTCTACGAAACTGTTGTTATTTTTTTTGTTAACTTTTGAAAATTATTTTCAAAAAACATATAACTAAACTATTTTTTTTCTCTCCGAAAACTGTTTCATATGATTATATATACTTTCGGTATGCGGTATTGGCCCAGTAAACACATAATTGAACAGCAATGTAACCTGGAAGTTACATGTGATTGTAACAATGTAACGGTTGTGTCATGTTGCGGCTATGTAACGTAGGAGTAACATGTGATGTTTCATTTGTTATATGCAGGTAAAGTTACTATTATGTGACATATTCTCGTTGCAGTTGCATAACAAAAGCTATGAAACCGCAATGCAACGTGCAAGTAACAATTTGGACGTCACTTTTGTGACAGGAAGGCAATGTTACCGTTATGTAACGTGGCAACATTGCAAAAACGTTGCACGGGAATGTAACATTTACGTAACATGCATATTACAGTGGCTATGTAACATCGTAAAAATGCACGTTATGTAACTGTTATATGCCGTAGCTACGTTACAGTTATATAACGAAAGTGTGTTACTGTAATGCAACATGTATATAACGATTGTAATGTAACTGGTGATAGTTTGGTTATGTTACAGTTATGTAACGTGGCAACGTTGTAAGAACGTCACATATTCATACAGAATGTTATGTCTGCTAGGTGACGAACGACTCAAAAGTTTCTCGCAAGCTATTCGTGACCCTAGCGTGTATAAGACTGAGCGATGTCGCAGTTGAAAAGAAACAGTGGGAGGTGCCGTTCGGAGGTGCCCTAACTGGTTGGCGTTATTCGCCAATAGCTTGTTCTACTTTTAATTGTAGCAGCTGTTTTTTTGACCTTCTAAGGGTAGCGTTTTCGCAACCCGTGGACTTTTGTGGACTTTCAGTCGACAAAAGAACCTCACGAGAAGTTACCTTTCGAAGTTGCAGTTTCGTAACTTTTACGTTACTTGTTTCACATTAGTAATATATTACGCACCGTACAGGCAACATAACTGAATTGTAACGGTTATGTAACCCATGATGCATAACATGGTAACATTGTTAAGTGGGAAATAATAACTTACATGTAAGTTACATGTGATGTTACTTGTTACATTGCTGTAACATTGCTGTAACATAACCGTGTTTACTGGGGTATCGCTTAGAGATAGTTTCAGAATCATTATATCAACAGTTTTATAAATAGAAATCTATACCCATTCAATGAGAAAATGGTCGTAAACAGGTATCGAAGAGCCACCGAAATACAACGCTTTTCTTATAACCCACATAGGGGAATGTCGGCTAAAAGAATTTTTACCGAAGGAGAATTTCAAGGACCCAGATGCCAGTGCACATTATTGGTCAAAGTGATTGATATATTGTAATTAATCAATGGGTTCTTTTTCGGGTGGTAACCGATAATATCGTAGATGGTATGAACATACGACGTGGAAGCAAGAGTAAACCAGACCTTTGATGAAAGAGGGAAAGGAGGGAAAGAGAACGGCACGCTGGCAATCAGTTTCATTTTTAATATTCGTCCTCGGGCTTCTTTATCGCCAGCTTTTCCTCGCGATTTCGTTCTCGTTTTTGCTTGTCTCAGCCACCCTTCTTTCCTACTCTCTTACGCGGCACCGCCGGTGCAGCCGTTGGCTTTCTTTTTCTTTTTCTTTTTCTCCTTCCCCTCCTCCTCCTAATTCCCTCTTTCGCTTAATACCGAAGTCAGCTTCTGGCAGCCTACGATTTATGATTACTAATTCAATGTTGGAACAGTCGTCACCTGATACCTAATTAACGATAAGCGATCGATACTCCATGTAACCCACTACCTTTTCAGCATATCCCAACCTTCTCACGAGTAATTCAAATATTCACTCTGGAATATCAGTAACGACGTTGTTTTCTTCTTCATAGAAAAAGCTTTGTTTTGTCGCATATATTCTACTTCAGAAAATACCAGTTACGAACTTTTTCACCATGATTAAAAATAAAAACAAATAAGTGACTTTTTTCTGTTTCCGTTTCCCGAATTCACAGGTCCGACTTCCCGTCGGAAAATCCAAGCGAATTTTTTATTTTTTTTATTAATGAAATTTTGGTCTTCACTATCGTTCCTCGCTATCGAATTTTTTTATTTTATAGAATTATTTACTAAATCCTTTTCCGCCGGTGCATAGTCGTAGGAATAGTAATCATTGTTTCTCGATAAACTTGATTTGACTATCGAGCCTTTCTCGCTTTTGTTACATTTTAAAAACCCGTTGACGGTCTGCGAGGCAAGTGCAAAGGTATTCAGATTCGTATGTACCGCAGCTTCGTCGACATAATTATTCATTCGTCTTACAGATACGCGCAGATGCGGCTACCGAGCTCCCGGCAAAAGTGCAGTACGAAGAGCAGTCTACGATCCTCTAGGTAGTCTGGGAAATTAAAACAATCCGCCAGCCGGTCCAGCCTTATTGCTCTGTTGATTTTCCACCGTTCGCCCTTGGAACTTAATATTTCGTGCACTCCTTCCATCCGTCCGTCCATCTGTTTTGCGCACTATTTGTAGTACTCATCAGTTTCCGTATTCGTGTTGATTCGTCGAGTAATACAACACCGCACAACTTATTTCAACGCGATCGTTGTAGCGGAATACAATAAAATACTAAGTTTCTCTTGTTTAGAATTCAAGTACTTTGCGAATTAAGTTCGTTTAATTCATACATACTGCAATGCATAATCGAGTTTAGCAGCAAACATATTGCAAAAATAATCAAATGATATCTCGCAGCCCGCCTTATATCGAATAACATTGAAATAGATGCGCAATTCCATATAGCAATGAAAAATTGGGCATTACCAATTTTACTGTGATATTTAAACGGAAGAGAAAAAAGTGTACACGAAAGATAAGGACGAAAGACACTTTGAGTTATCTGACATTGCTGTGCTGCTTTGTACGAATTACTTATTGAAGTATAATGAAATAATATGTACATATGAATATTATTCTTTACATATATATATATATATAGACGGAGAGATGAGCGAAGGGTGATTGAGAAAAAGAAATCATGAACCCTCGACGATATGACGAGGGGTCCACTCGGGCTCTGAATACAAATATACGCGCGAGTCGTAATGTTCGTCCGTCGGTGGTGTGCTCTGCATGTTCAATGTAACGTGCAGGCTACTTTGGCCGGAATAAAATTTCCGCCGGATGAGGATTCGATATTTCGTGGCATCTGTGTCGGTGTACGTTTGTGCGTGCATAGCTACCAAGCTGTAGGCCCTCGATAGGTAATCGCACACGCCTTCCTTCAATCGTAGTAGCTTCGGCGACGGGAATTCTGCAGCGAGAAGATATCCTCACGGTGCACGGTGCTCGTGCGAGGACACAGATGTTCGAGAATCGGCGCTCGTTGAAAACCGCTAGTCGAATACGTATAACACCTCGCGCCCTGTCTCTCACACATATACAAACACATACAAACATATTACCCGGACCATTATCAGTCATTTTTTCCTTCCTCGTAAATCATCATTTCTTATAGTGATCTTTTTTTTTGTTTTTCGCGTCTGTCGCTACATTGCCTTTTCTAAAACATTTATCTATAATTCACTCGATACATATTATTTACCACTGATAAATGTTATCTGCACAATTTATAAAATTGTGTTGCATTTTTTAAATCCCATCTTTCTAAATGCAAATGTTTTTTCAATCGCGTCGAAAACCAAGTCATGTGCGAGACTTATACTATACATATATGAGGCATTCTTTATCAACTGGGCCACTTTTTTCGGTCGACCTTCCGGATATTTTTCTAAATTTGCCAGTTTGTTGTACTATTTGAGATGGGTGTTTGTGATTTTTTTCAGATTTTTAAAGGTCGCCGTTCAGGATTTACGTTTTTATCACTATATCTCAGAAAATATTAGACTCTCAAAAAATTCATGAGAACATAAACTTTTTTATTTTCCATCTACTTTCGAGTGATGTTAAAATTATAAGTTTTCCACCGGAAGAAAATCAATTTTTCGCAAAAAAAGCAATAAATAATTTTTTTTACGAAAAAAGCATCTTCCCACCTAACACAGATTCGTAACTTTGATATAATATTTACGTTAACGAAGTAACGTGTTCTGTCAAAATAACATAATGTATCACTAGTCACGCACCAGTGATACATCATTTCTCATTCAAGAAGGTTTCAGGATATGGAAGAATTTTCGTAACATTTATATTACATTACATAACGTTTATGTAACAAGTAAGTTCATTACGTCACATTTTAATAAAATCTCGATATCAAATGTTACTTATTTTTGTTACAGAAATAATATATAACATTTATAAATTATTTATACAGAATTCTGTGTCACAACTAGATACAATTGTTATTAAAACAAAACATCATACTCATGTCAATGTTACACATCAACGTTATGTTTTTTTACAATTCGAAAGTTATGTAACTGTTACATTCTGTGTTAGGTGGGTTTGATTCCGTTCTTAATTGTACAACGTGTTTCGCATTGTACGAAGATTCTGAGGAAAAAATTCCGAAGTGGCATCTCCAATTCTTAGGCAGTAAAAAACTAAAAATTAAAATAAAAAAATTAACAAATTTTTTTCTGCCCGTTTTTTCCGAATTATTTGGCGCAGCCCGTCGTCCGAGAAGTTTCACTTTATCTTTTAGAAATGTGATGAAATTCGCTAGGGAGGAAATGCAAAATGACACCTCCGATTCTTAGACAGGAAAAAATGTATTAATTTTTTTATTTTCATTTTCATTTTTTTACTGCCTAAGAATTGGAGGTGCCACTTTGGAATTTCTTTCTCAGAATATTCATACAATGCAAAACACCTTGTAAAATTAAGACCGGAAGCAAAGATGCTTTTTCGTGAAAAAAATAATTTATTGCTTTTTTTGCGAAACATTGACTTTCTTCCGTCGGAAAAATTATGATTTTAACATCGCTCGAAAGTAGATGGAAAATGAAAAAGTTAATGTTCTTAAGAATTTTTTGAGTCTAATATTTTCTCCTAACAGCGCCCTTTAAAAATCTGAAAAAATCACAAACACCCATCTCAAATAGTACAACTAACTGACCGATACTGGTCGTTGTGCGGTCGGTGTGCGGCTCTGGCGGTCCCCCGAGTTAAGCAGCATTGTTTGCGGTCATAACTTGGATGGGTGACCGTTTAGCAATGCACCGGCTGGCACATCAATCAGTAAGCGGGAGGTTGGTTTTTCTGAGATCTCGGTGTTTACACTTAAACTTGTTGTGGGTCCAAGTCAAAATGCTACCACTGTCATGAAACTTTTCACGAATGTTCATTATCGCTTTGCAAATAGTCTGGTGAAATTTTAGAACGGTGAACAGCACCGTTTAGGAGAAAAAAAATCGCAAATTTTACAACCTATTGCACTATTGTTATAGCGAGTTCGCGGTATTTACGTTATAATAGCTAAGAAAATGCTACCACGTACATAAAACAACTATGTATAGTTTACACGGTAATCGCTTTAACGTTTGGCACCTTTGGAAGACGATCGACGGCACCGTTATTTGATTATTCATTTTTTTAAAGTTTTGGTCGTTTTCGCTTGGGAACTGAATACGCAGCTGTCTCACTCGCACACCAACCGCACCGCACACCGCGCGCCCCCTTGTCGCCCGCAAGCCCGGACCCCGCAACAACCTTAAGTAAGTTACTTTCGTGAATACACCGGGAAATCCGAAGAATATACGGCCGTCTGTACCGGTACGGGTTTTCCGCAGTTTCCCCGTGCCCATGGCAAATGCGGTACACGGAAAAAAAGTTTGGTTGTGACAACTACGTTTTCGATTTGCTGTACACAATGTCTAAAAAATTAGTTGCCTCAACCATAACGAATAGTAACCTCAACTATTCACGATTAGTTCTCGATTGGATTAGTTAGGTTAACTAATCACTCGAATAGTTGGGACTACCATTCGAATCGTCGCTACATTCGGTCGCACGTAACTCATTTCTGACGGCACGCAGTCCCGACCGGCACTGCACGTTTTTCTTGCTGGGACAAAATTCGCACAGGCCCCGTAAGTTAGTTCAAGTTACCGCTAACCTCTTATATTTTCATTTTGTTATCAATAAGGCCGAAATTTTTCTAGAACGTTTCTATGTGATATAATTTGTGCTGAATCATGAATCATTTATAATTTAATGACGAGTAATATATGAAAAGATTGTCGCGGTTCACTGTGCCCCATGGGCCATTATGAACTGTTGATGCCTATATGATAAAACGTAGTGCGAGTATACAAGAAGCTTTGGTATAAAGCTTGCATTTATGCGTCGTTTTCACGGTATACCGCGCGCGCGATGCTCCTCGTGTACGTGTACTGCACTCGAGCGCCAGTTCTACACCAGCGCGTACGCAGTGATTTATTATCGTGCCTCGCCGATCTACTAAAGCAAACGGTCCTTCGCGGCTTACCGACATTCTGACATTTTCGCTGGGCCACCAGGTGAGCCCCTTGTCACCGTCCACGAGAACACGAATAATAACACGCTCGTGAAATGCTCTTTGACTTGGATTTTATTGATATCTCAAGAAATTTACTGTCTGGTACGAAATAATTTTTAACAAGAAAATCTTACCTGATTATTTGATCTGGCAGCAGAATTGAGATCTCTCCGGAGTGACGGTAGAGTGTGTCTTAGATAGGGCAAGACAAAGCCCCTTAATGGGAAGTTCGTTGCCTCCTGAAGAGCCGAGTGAAATTCTTCTGCAGTCATTGCACCGCTCTGTATGATTAAAAAATAAATACAACACTTGGGCAATGGACAAAGCACATAATTGACTACTGCGCGAGAGACTTTAGATAGTCTTACCAAAAGGCCGAGTACCAATGTCCGTACAGAATCTCCGGTATCCTGGGATATGTTGGTAGCGAATTGGATGAGAGTACCAAGAAGTCTCTTGAGTTTTCCGTGACCTGCGAAAATTGCAGAAATACACCTGGCACCGGAACTCTCACCATTCGATATCGATATGGCGTTAGACCCGTTGTTGCTTTGGGCTTCGTCCTGCTGTTTGGAACCTGGAGAATCCTCATTCTCGGGCTTGATCGAATGCGAGGACAGTGGACTCTCTGTTCCAGATGAGCCCGCGTATTGTCCTCCTCGAACATACTCGGGCTGAGTAGTACCATTGACTTGCTGCTGATGCACTTTCGTCTTATTAATCGAACAGGGAGAAAGGCGATTCTCCTTCGATCCTGTCTCGCTATTATTGTCGTCGTTTCCTCGGTCCTTCGAGGACTTTTCGTGCGACGGACTTGGTCCATTTGGTAATACTGGAACGAGAATCTTTTTTCCGTTTTCAAGAAACGCCTGTTTCTACCACGTGCAATTAACAACTAATGTTATTCGATAGTTGGTCGTTGTTATTCATATTACGATGCAGTTTTACGAGTCACTTTAGATACCTCAATTTAATTTATCAATTCCTATCGTGATATACTCCTACAAAGTATATAAATAGCCAATGTATCGGAGTCAAAATGAAAATCCCCTCCCAAAATTTTGTACAATTACATGTTTATACCAAATAATACCTCGATTCGATAGACATTCATCTCTACAATAGTTCTACACAGTTTTTCCTATACATACATAGTTCACGAGGTCGAAATTACACAGGACATGAATTGAACACGGCACAACTTGTGACAGCCAATCTTTCGTCCTGTTGAGTTCGTACAACTTCCTCATAGTGAAATTTAGAAAAAAGGGTGTAGGTGCAACTACTCATGTGGTAGATGGGTTTGGTAGAATGAAGGGTGGTGGTGCCTCCACCCGGTGGAGTCATGGCTATTCGAAAATTCTTATCCGTCTGTACATGGATCGGTGTGCGAAATGTCTACATTCACGAAATGGGGAGCGTGTGATAGGAAATACAGGGACGACCGGGATGATATTTCCACACGCTTACAAGCGATCTCACACGCTGGTTGATGCATTTTCTATGTGCATGAGTAATAGTGTTCGGTTCCATAGTTATAGAGCTGTCTCTCTACTAACACGGTAACGCGCCCGCCCGCGGATAACATGCAATTACGGGTCGTGTCATCCACCTTGGCTTGTTCCCATTCTCTCTGCGTTATCGTGTGGAATACCTCTCTGCCTGCCTGCCTGCTGGCTGGCTGGCTGGCTGGCTGGCTGGCTCGCTGCCTGCCTACCTGCCTGCCTGCCTCCCTGCCTGCCTGCCTGCCTGCCTGCCAACCAACCCCTGCTTGCTTGCTTGCTCGCTGGTTTCGTATGCACCCGATACAACGGAACGAGACAATGAGAGGAACTTCGAGTAGAAATGCCGATAGCATAGAATAATATTTTGGGATCGGACGAGAGAGAGATGGTTTTAAAACGGAAACTAAAAAAAAACCCAGACAGCAAGATTATTGTATATGCTTTAATTTCGTTATAATTTCTATTTGAGTTAGCATCTCGTAGTACGATAACGCTACCTGTAGCTATACAGAATCCATCGCACTATCGTTGAGTTAATATAGTCGATACTCCCCGTTACAGAAGCACATACCCGGCTAAAATGCAGTTATGTAGATGCTACATCGAGGAATATACACCGAAGTTGCGGAGTATCGTTCATTTGTCCTGCCAAGTTTAAAGAAAATTCCCATACTCTTCTGTTCGCCATGCTGTGTGGATGCGTGCGTCTGCAAGCGTTATCGGGAAAATGGATTACCATTGACGACACCAGTGCTGGACATTGGGGTGGGCAGAGGAAGTGAGGAGGGCAAAGGTCACGCTAAAGATACCACCACTACCGGCGATGTTACTGTCGCTTCAGCCAGCTGTTACTTCCTCTGGCGACTCTCAAACCCTCCCTGCAATCCCTTCAGCCTTTCGCTCTGTCTCACTCGCCCCTTTCGTAGATCAAAAAGTCCGGAAATGTACAAATTTATTCTCAGTTCGAATAGCGCGATGTCGTTACAGCGTCCCTACCCACCTATCTGTAACGCCAGATTTGCAATAAATAACGCAGACGCAAAGGTAGCCGTGCCGTGATGTGAATTTCTTACCGGGTAGACGGAATACCAAAACAAACTGCTTAACCATATTTCAATTCTCATTTACATTCTCAAAAATCGCCTCCTTCAAAATGTAAATGTCGATTCTATTTTTTAATGAAAAGCGGTATAAAATTTTCGATAAACAACGGAATTGCTTAAAAAAACTTTTTTTAACTGTGCTAATGTACATACTTATATATGTTTTTCATCATCCACACGATCTATGGTAAATGGTGTGCACGTTTCGCCGCATTTATAAACACAGGCGAAATGCAGAATTTGTGTGCATAAGGTCTCGGTGAAGGAGCCTGCGGGCGAAACGGCTCCGGCTGCCTTGCGTCTTCGTCGTCCTTCCTATTCCACGACTAGTTGAAGGATCGATAAGCCGCACGTGCTCCAAGCACAGCATTGAGAATCGCTGGAGGAAGTAAGCACGGTGGGACTCAGCTGTCGCCTCCTAATTGCCGGGACAATGCAACAGATGGCTTTGATCGCAATCCCTCCCTCTTCTCTGTACTTTGGTGCTGTCTCTTTCGCCCTCGTTCGCTTCTCTTCCCTTCCCTTCGCTTCCCTTCCCCTCCCCTTCCGCTTTCTCTCTTATTCCGGCCCCCGCCCCCACCCGCTTTCTTCGCCGGTTCTTCCTCTCCCTCGTTGCATTCTCTACCGACCGGACCTTCTTGGCTATATACGAGTTTTCCCTAGCAGAATGCAACATTGCCGAAACAGCGCTGCATAGTCACCGTCACCTTCCTGGACCACAGATTCTACTATTTCTGATTCAGTTATATCAGTAATTTTTTCAAAAGGTATTTAAATACGTTATACGCCCTGATTTTGATTTTCGAACGTAATGATAAATGTCATCAAGGGCATGGAAAATCTTTTCTTCATAGAATTTAGCCTCATTTGTGATTATTATTATTGCTATTTGACAATAACATGTTAATAAACAGGATACTCATTTACGGAAAGTGGCTTAGTCAAGAATAAAAATAAGCATTAAAAAAAATTATTAACGACTAATGCGTGTACCAACAACATAGAGAGGCGGCCTATACCCGGGGAATATATCGAGTCCCCGAGGATAGTCCGCTAAACCTCATGAGCGAGCATAAATATGTTGTGTCAATCCGTAGTGTTTTAATCTACTAAGATGATAAAAATATGTAGATTTGCGTGGACCACACAAAGACCGAGTGTACAAGCAACCGTTTCCTTTTCATCGCGGTATGTACAGTGTTATGCATATATTCATGTATACACAGACAGACGGACGGACGGATGGACGAGCGGCAAGCGAGCGGAGGATAGTGGTGCAGGTTATAACTGGAAGCACGGAATTTCGTCGTAAGCACATCCAAGCGGTAACGATAGAGCTTGAGGGAGCGGGGGGAGGGAGTGAGAAAGCTCCGAGGGCTCGTCGAGTCCGGGCTATCGTGAAATACCTACGTCGCACCGGCGGCGCTCCGGGCAACGAGAATACCGGATATGATATCAGCCGAGAGCAGAATCCCGGTGGGAGTGTTGGACGTGCCTTATCGCATCTGGACCAGGCAGTCAGGCAGCACACGACCGAGCGATCCAACCAACGAACCAACCAACCAACCAACCAACCACCTAGCGGAATACGGTAGGCGAACCAGCAAGCTTGACTGACTGCTTGTAGTGGGTTCTCCTCTTCGACCCTCGAATCGCGCAGCTCGACCGCGACTAGCACAGTCTCACGTGGAAATGAAAATACATACACGCAAATGTCCTCTCTCATGCACAAATCTCTCGGCTAACGTCGCGCGCCAGCGAATGCGGCCCAACGCGAAAACTATACCTGCAATTTCCTCATGAGTATATCTGCAATTCAATGTGGAACGAACTGTATATACGATATCTTAATTGTCGAACGCATCTCGGACCAACCAAATCAGTGGACGAGGTGAAACTTGTAGTTGAATTTTTTTCGTCATAGATGCATGATCGTCTTTATTTTCATTGTCGCATTATTTGCCGGTGGGGGTGAAAATAGCGAATGACCAAAATAGCGAATGGCTAAAGTAGCGAATTTCAAAATAAAGAACGTCTAAATATAGAATGGTCATAATTATGAATTTCGCTATTTTAGCCATTCGCAATTTTGACTATTCGCTATTTTGATTGAATTTTAATAATATGGGGGTCCAAACAGCGAATGATTAAAATAGCGAATGGCTAAAATAGCGAAATTCATAATTATGGGAATTCTATATTTAGACGTTCTTTATTTTGAAATTCGCTACTTTAGCCATTCGCTATTTTGGTCATTCGCTATTTTGACCCCCACCCTTATTTGCGACGTGGAATGGTATTATTTATTTTTCCAGTCAAAATGTTGCACAAAATAAAAAAAACTTTCAGACTAAAAATATTATTTTCGAGCACGAGATTAAGTTGTCGAAAAAATCATTAAACTGTGAAATGCCAACTCGCTAAATCTGCATGTAGGAGAAGACGTTAGATATCCAAGTTTATTAATTCGGCAAGCTACCACCGTGTATGCATATTCGGAAACAAAATTAGCAATTCTTTATTGAACAGGGAAAAAGACAAATTTCTAATTTAAGATAATTCACGCGATTTATACTATAATTATTGTATAATAAAAAAATGAAAGTAAGCCTGGGACTCAGTTCTCCAAAATATCTGTAAGTATTCGAAAGCAAGTCCGCCGCTCCGCATGCAGCAGCGGCAGCGCGGGTAAAAGGTTGCTGCGGGCTCTCGTTGCGTCCAGAGATAACCAGATTGCGGCTCTCTGAATGTGCGATTCGAGCGGGCACACCCGCCTGCGCGCGAGCGAGCGCTCGTTCATTTGGTATACGGGTACCCCCATGCAATATTCCGAACTAATGTACGATTTCCTCTAGCGTAGACCTGAATCCTGTGCCGCCGTGAAAAACTCCAGATCGTATATCGTCAGACATCTATATACGCACTAGGGGTAATAGTGGCTCGGGCACTTTGCGCGCTCCCAACACCTTGGACAAATTTTTGGAGTCTCTTGTGTCATATTCTCGACAAACTTCGGTTTGTCGACAAGTTTCGGCGTGTGGTCCCGTAGTGTGCACCTTATACGGACGCATATTAACGGCGCCATGTAAATCCGTTGAACCATTTTATAATGCCACCCCGTCGACACATTTTTATCCTTTTGGCGAAGTGTTTATCAATTTTTCTCGTTCCTTAAGAAAAATATATAGCATTTAGGAATGTTGAGAGCTCTGCGATATTTTAAATTACATCAACGATCTAAAAATCTTGAAAACAGCTGATTTTTATTATTTTCGAATGCATCTGGGTGCGGAGCTTGCTCATTTTAGCGACAAACTGTATCGTAACAATAACGGTTTTTTTCATATGACAGGAATATGAAGAACAAAATACCTATATACGAGGAAAGATATGTAAAACCGGACGTACCTTGAGGTACCTTCGTCTTGATATCGAGATCAACAGGAAATGATTCGGAACTTGTGTTAACCATAGTTAAGCGGGTGGATGGTGCGGAAACTCGACAAATGACGCTCGAAGATTGCGGGGTCGTGCCTGAAGAGGGTGGAAGTAAATCGGCGCTGGTGACTTTGTCGCTGGAAAAGGAAGAAACGGTGACGGCTAACGGTGTGGTCGGGCCAGCGGTAGTGGTCTCGTAGATGCTGGTCTCGTTGGTTTCGTTCGTAGTAGTGTTGACGGTTGTCGATGCCGTACTGCCGGTAGTCGAGACAACATTTGTCGCTCCTACATTTATCGTCGAACTCGCGGTTGTCGTTGTAGCAGACACGGACGTTGGGCAAGTCGAACTCTGCTGAAATGCGCCGCATTCCTTTGCCTCTTCCTTCACCTTGATCTTGTATATGACGGCAATAGGCGCCTCCACTCCCTCTATTTTCATAATCGGATCAGACTGATGTGTTCACCTGCGCAAATTAAATATAATTTGGGTACAGAAGCGATTTTTATACAATTCAAGTGTAGTGATTCTTAAATTGATGAATTCTTAAGGTAGTCCTTGCGCATCAGGCTTTTTGAACTTTGATGGTCCAATTTTTTTTTATATTATAGCTAAAACCCTTCTAAATGCGAGCGCAAAGTTTCAACCTAGGTTATTGAACAAATCACCGAGAAAATATATATTAAAAAAGGGGTCTTATAACACGGGTTCTTATGGCTGACTAACCAAACTCGCACTTCACGACGAAAATTAACCTATATAAACTGAACTTCTATACATTATAAAATATGCTACGAATTCCTTAGAATGTCACGTTTTTGGATAAAATATAAAAAAGCAACATTATCGAACTATTTCCGCGTAAATTTAACGTTAAATGCATAATCGCGAGCCGGAAGACATAGATAATCAAACATGGCGGAGAATGATTGAAATGTGGCAACACCACACGGCAACCAATCACGTGGCGTGAGGACGACCCCGGTCCCGCGTGTTATCGTTGCGCGGACTTGTATATATATATATGTTTGTAATTTGGTATTTATCAGGATTTTTTCGAAAAATCCTGATAAATATACATAATATACATCCTGATAAATACAAATCCTCTTTTACGTTCCGTCAAGAACGTAACGACAGAGGAATGTTACACTCATTGCACCATAAATAATAGGCAAGGGTGTACAATTCGACGACCCGTCGACCGGGACCATAACCTTCAAAGTCAATCGGCGCCGGTGCGACGTTTCAACGACACGACGTCTTCTGGCTGCGACAACCTCGTCTACCCACTTTTCTTTTGCTTTGGCTTACAAATTTCCCTCGTAAACGTCCGAATTTAGCTCTGGCCGCGTGACGACTCGAAACTGGTGACATATCTGCCGTACAGTACGTAAACGTCAAACGATTCAAAACGCCGGGTCCACTCGATTGTTTACTGCCTGAGAAGCGGCATTGCCAAATCTGGAAGATTCTCCGATACAACGAACTCAAATGACATACTTCTATAAATTTAATTTTTCTCTTTTAGGCTTACCAAGTATCAAGAAATACGGGTTAATTCTCAATGTGATTTATTTAATGTATAAACATAAAAACTGTCCATTTACCGAATTTTCGAGATAGTGTGTCAATTGATTAGTATAGGTCGCAAGGACTACCTTCTTAATGTATTAACATAAAATCAAAATCATCCCGTACATCCCCCCCCCCCCCCCCCTTGAAGAAACAACGGAAGTTTTGTTTCTTCGATCTAAAAATGTCGTACAGTTGAGAGTCAATACTACCGCATAGTTGTAATCGTATTCTACTTGTAATGGAATATGACCGATGAAAAAGTCCATGTGATTATATTCCAATCGTTCCCTAATACTCAACATTTTGTAGATAAACCAATCAATTCCTCTGACCGTGCAAACATTGTTCGCGATAGTTCCAATTTATGGGTTATGCGCGTATTTTTTTATCCTTCTCTAAAAAGTATGTTGCGAGATTTTATCGAATTGCGAGTTGGTCCATTGTTGTCACGTTATTCGCGCTGTGATTGGTCCAAATTGGCGCGAAATCAGATCGAGACCGAGACCGAGTTCGTGTTTAACACGTTTGGCAGTTGCAATTCTGACAGTTTTGTCAAGCACAACGGGCGCGCGAGGTTTGAATGTCCAAGTTGGTTGAGTTTACAATATTTCGAGGTTTCCGGGTTATGGGTTAATTGCGAATATTAAACTAGGCTTAAGATGTTGAACGACAAAGTGGGATGTAGTTTCTATGGCAGCAACGAAACCAGGCGTACGCAGAGTCACTGCATGCAGATCAACAGAACAATCGTGAATAAGATGATAAGCGAAGAGATCGGGGAGAATTGAAATTCTGCAGTCAAGTAAATCAGACCTCTTTGTTCACTGTTACTTTTAGTAAAATCCGTGCCAGGTTTCCAGAATTGGAAATCCTGTATGTATTTCTTTGAGCAAAGAGGTCGTACTGCTTTACTAAAAATGTAAAGTCCCATATAATGATGGGATTAAAATTTTGTTTCAAGTCTGGAAATGCTCCAGACCTCGCAAATTTTAAGTTATGAAGCTAAATATTAATTTGTAATTGAAAGTATGTTAGAGGACAATTGGTAATCAATTTGAGTCAAATCTATAAAGAGTTTTCGATTCGATAAGATTTGGAATTATTGGGAAAATTTGTTAGATCTCTTAATTTTTGGGAATTCCGATTATATATATTATATGTATTAAATAAGATCGCTGCACCGACACACGCACTACTCGCGCGCGCAGCGCGCGGAAATATTCTAGTTTCGTTAAATAACCATAAAACATAGACGACTCCACGAGAAACTATAATCTGTGGGAGAATAATCTTCAGCCTAACTATATTTTTATTAGATTCACTATATTTTTCTCTCAGAGTTGTGAGATCGAGATGTTTTTTTCTTCCATAGACTAGCTAAAGGTCAAGCACAATTTTTTGGCCTGTCTCACCCACGATAGGCTGTCCCATATAGCATCAGATATTCGATGTATATCCATTTTAGGTCCTTAATGTGAAAAGTATATCTTGTATATTCTATGGATATTTATTCTACATACAAGCAGGTATATACACGTATAAATGTCAAGAACACATTCTATGTACATACTTGAATAATACGAATTTGAGCGGAGGTACGGACACATTCGTAAGATATTTCATGTATATGCAATCCATGAAAATAGGAAGAAAATCAAGCGTCCACGAATTAATTACCTAAGGATGTACCCATATAGCATTTTCACATACATCGCATATACATCGTATAAACATTTGTGGATATACAATGTCCTATGTATATGAAATGTATCTGTAAAGGAGACACTTTTTCATGTACATCGAACATACACTAGATATACATTAGGGATGTTCAAAAAAACATAATTTCTTTATAATCGGTTGCTCCTGAAATGCTGTATTGATTATCACAAAAAAAATGTTTTCGCGAAAGCTGGGAGTTGTGCGATGATATTAAGTACTGCCGCATCAAGGCCAAAATTCATTAAAAACGGCAATTTTTAGAAATTTTTTTTTTACTTGGTGAAGCGCTCATAGAGATTGTGGTTGCTTTCGATAAACTACACGGAAAAAAAAGTTTGGTTGTGGCAACTACGTTTTCGATTTGCTGTACACAATGTCTAAAAAATTAGTTGCCTCAACCATGTCGAATAGTAACCTCAACTATTCACGATTAGTTCTCGATTAACTAATCCAATCGTTGGGACTACCACTCGAATAGTTGGGACTATCATTCGAATCGTCGGTATTATCATTCGAATTGTTGGTATTACCATTTGAGATGCTAGGGAAATAGAATAACCGATTGGTTGTGTCAACTCCTTTCTTGGTTATGGCAACTAATTTTTTTTGCGTGTATGTGCAAAGGCAGAAACATGTTCGATAATGTTTAGTACTGCCGCATCGACATTGAAGTTAACAAAATAAAGAATGAAATCCTTTAAAACATTGAAATATTCATCTGCTCATCGACTATTTCGCGCGTTTTCAAATGACAAAATGGCTCATGGAACGGGAGTCCTGTATGATCAAATTTAGTACTGTCGCATTGATATCGCAGTTTCCCAAAATTCGAAAATCGCTTATCATCATCATGATTATAATCATACATGACTCCCGTTTCAAGAGCCATTTTTTCATTTGAAATGGCACTTATGTCCTGTCTAAAGAAAAACGGAAAAATTAATTACAAAATAATTATCTGCATTTTTTTACATCTTTGTGTCTCACACAGATTTAAAAAACAATTGATTTCTTCGCAACTACTGAAGAATTTTTTTTTATTTGAAAAAAAAAAAAAAAAAAAAAAAAAAAAAAAAAAAAAAAAAAAAAAAAAAAAAAGACAAGAAATTTTTCTAAGTGCCTCGCAGATCACTACTTGGATGGGTAACCGCGCCACGGTTGAAATTTTTTGACTGTCGCAAGGATCAGTACTTGCATTCGTGATCGCTTCGCATCGGAGTTTTTCCAAGTTCTCCGCGTTCCGTGTTTGGATGAGTGACCGCCTAACGGCTGAATTTTTCAATGTCCCTTAAGGGTCAGTACATTGATAGGTGACCCACTGTGTTAATATTTTATATATTTCAGTCGCAACCCTCTAAGTGAATATAGTCTTGACGCGTTTTTATTTTTAGTATACTTCAAATAGACAATAAAAATAGAAATTTTCTAAGATGTCAATGGGCTAAGGCACCCGGCAATCACCCAGAGGATCCAGGTTCGATTCCCACCAACGGCAAACAAATTTACATGTGTTTTTTCAGCAATAAATATGTACCGATCAATGCAATAACTCCGAATATCCGTACTCCGAATTCAATGAATGCAGATTATTATTTTGTAATTAATTTTTCCGTTTTTTTTTAGACAGGACCTATACGTACATACGGTGCACATAATATGCATATCCTCATGGATATCCAGTGTATGTTCGATGTACATGAATAGGTGTCTCCTTTGCAGATACATTTCATATACATATGATGTAATACGACGTGCATACGTATATACATAGGACATTCTATATTTGCAAATGTTTATACGATGTATATGCAATGTATGTGAAAATGCTATATGGGGTGTTACTGCATTTGTACGTGTAGAGGCAAAAAGATTCACGTACAAGTAAATTTAAGTTGTAGAACCCGGTGACTGTATTGCTGGCCATACGTGTCGTACGGGCCAGCAAGTGTAACACGCGGGTATAACTACGTGACTGACCATTTTCTCCTATAATGGTGGACCAACTGCCGCGCGCTAAGCGGAAGCGCACCTGGGAACGCCGTTTAATATTTCCGAGGATCGCGCGGAGAGTCGGCGGCTACTGCTGATGTTACAGCGCGCTGCTGCTCGACCGGTGGGATATGATTGATGTAATTTTGAAATATGAATCTTTGGAATGTGTACGTTACGCAAATGTCAATTTTTGGGAATCGTTTACATTGAAAAAAATAAATAAAAATAAATAGAACCGAGCGGATCACATTGAGTCGCTGTCTCCGTTGGTCGGTACTACTTCTAATACAAAATAAATTTTTTATTCTCAGCGGTGTATACGACTTTAACACATCTACAGTAGACATATTGCATATTATTGATTATCAAGAAATTACTATCGTCAAATTGGTAAATCAAATGAAATGTCTCTCTCTTGTAAGGAGGTAGGCGCCGGACTGTGACGCTTTACCGTTTTGTGGCTTTTCCCCCCATAATGGGGTTGCCTGACAGGACTTCCCAGTAAGGGTGCAATAAAGTATATCTATCTATCTCTATATCTGTATCGCTTGCACACACGCTGTGACTACTTAATGAGACACGGTAGACCATTAGAATGTTTATACGGCGGCCAAGCGAAAAATTGAATTTCTCGAGCTTTTCTAGCAGATTCCGATCGTTCACGCTTTCGCGGTAGTTGCAAATTTAGAGTAAAGTTTGCGATATTGCAGATTAAGTATAATTCCAGATTAATTACACAGACTCAACACGGCGAATGTTTCAAAGAATTTAAGAGAAGTAAAACAATGCTGGTGACTAAATTTATACAACCCAAAAGAAAATTAAATTATAAACGTAAGACTACAGATGCTACGTGTCAAACTGAAATTACTTAATGAACGTTTATAAATAACGATATGTATACATATTGGTAATTCAGAAAATATAAATCGTTGTTCGAGTCGTTAAAAAGCTGAAATATTTGGTGGCCCGTCTGTGCGGTGCGACTAACTGATTATTATATAACGGTTACATTTATTCCGGAACGACAAATAATTCTCGTGAGCTTTCTCAACCTCAGCTTCCTCGTATAATTATTAAATATGTAATTCTGCCAGTTCCGGCTGTTCGTTAGACGCTGCTGCTGCGTTGTACTGCTACGCAAAGTTCCAGTCAAGCCATCCCTTTCGGGTGAAGGTGCGTGGCAGGTGCGTAGGAGAGTTCAGAGTAGGTCCTCGGGGTGTGTATGTAGTATCAGGAGGAAAGGAACAAGCGCTTATTTCCAGATATATGTGAGCGTTGATGTACGTACGAAAGAGCGCGAGTCTCTGCCGCAACTCCTGATTCTCTTTGAACGACGGAAGCTGCCCGCAACACCTGACTGACTCAGATGCATACATATATGGCAGGTTCACTAGCAGCGACAGCAGCATCGTAGTCGTTGCTCTCGCAAGCTACAGCACCGGTGCTATAGAGCACCAGCAGCAGTAGCAGTAGCAGCAGCAGCAACAGCAAAAGCAGCAGAGGGGCTGCGCACACGAGAGGGAAAGATTAATAATATAGGGAAGCCAAAGCCAACGCTGCTGCCCTCCGCGCTCTCCCCGACAAGCTTTACTCTGCCTCTCTTCTGTTGCCAACAGTTAATCGATATAATACTTCGGTATAACGCACGCACACTATAACGGCGCGTCAGCAGCTGCTTTCGAGCGAGCGAGCGAGCAAGCGAGCAAGCAAGCAAGCAAGCAAGCAAGCAAGCAACCCCTATGCTTTATATACTCCGAGTACAGACTTAGGGCCTCCCGACGCACTAACGCGCATCGATACCTGCATTGAAAAAAACAAAACAAACCAAGACGACAAAAATTTGGTTAACCCAATCTCTTGATGATGTTAGATACGGCGAAGCAAAGGAGGAGATTGACTCAACCTCGCCGATAGGTTTTCGCGATTTCTACGAATCAAAAATCTTGTGTCCTTTGATTTAGTGCATTTCATCTGTAGCATTGCAATAGGCATCAACCGATTTACCGGAATGTTCTTTTATTTCGTTTAAACCACTCGGTTTGTAGACTTTTAGTTAATTATAAAATTGTAATAAACTTGAAATTCAAAGTAGCGGGTCATGTATTATGAGAATGTAAGGATTGAAAAAGGACAATATGGATTAATAATACAGTATGATCACGTACATTTATTTTGACGTATAACTGCCTACCTACGAGTTATGACTGCCTAACCAATATGCCGTTACTAACTTGTGAATCGGCCATATTCAAAGTTGAGAGTCCCAGGTCGGTATAGTGAGGAGTAAGAGTTAGAGCTACGATGACAACCGAATGATTGGATTGTATAAAATTGTTGAATATGGAAAATCCTGTTTTATACAGCGTCTATAATTTCTATGTATCTTTTGTACTTTTCTTATTTTTGTATGTGTTGTTAAGTTTTATGAGATTCGAACCTCTGTGTTTGGATGCCTAAAAGTCCTTAGAATAATAATTATAATACGATTTATATACACCAAAGTTTCTAAAGGGCACACTATTGTTTCTTTAAGAATTTCTATCAAGTTGCTCCATGGCAGTATATTTTATCGGTAAAGCATAGACGACGGTCCGCTTTCCAGTTTTCGCGAACGTTGACTTCGCATCGTACAACGTTTTAGCAAATAAATATTATAAACAGTAAAAAATGTAACGGCAGCCGATATAGTAATTTATCCTCGTGTTCGAAACCTGCGAAAGAAATTCTTGCACCGCGCTGTTTACATCGCGCAACAGTTGATGGAAGGATCGGACCACCGCGTAACCGGAAATGTCGCCGCGAGGGCGGCGCCACCGGAGTTACTCCCGTGGTGTATAGTGCCTGATACTTGTGTTTAGCTGTCTATACACGGTTGTAGATGAACTAAGATAGCAATGAAGGAAAGATTGCCGCGAGTGAAGTAGCCGACTTAATGTAAATATCTGAGGGTGCATCCCTTCCGGATCTTGTAATCGATTATTCAAATGTCAACAAACATTATGCAGTATTTTTGAGGAGGGTCTTCTGTTATTTGTAGTGGGAAGGCCGAAGAGCGGTGAGACGCAAGACGAAGGTCTTTTGAATATTTGTTTATCGTGCAACGCGGCTTATACTTTCACTTGGATTTTAACAGAAACTGTACGGACAAATTTTTGAAAAATTCGATATCTAGTTTTGGAAAGTACGTCGTTTAGATGACATCATTCCTTCCATTTATTTCACACGATCGAAAATGCTGAGTTGAAAAAAACTATTTAAATATCTGGAAATAACAGACATTGCATGAGTTCTTAAATCTAACTAAAAATAATTTTTGGGCTCATCCCAGGTACGAGAAAATCGAAATTCAATAGTGGGGTTGCCAGATTTGTATAAAGCTAGCGTCAACTTTTTGTTAAAAACCCATACAAATATATTCATAGTTCTATATTTATGGACTATCTAAGTATGTAACTTGTCGAGTCGGAGTTGTAAAAAAAAAAATCTGCGTTCAAAGAATCTTATGAAGCTATCATTCGGTATGATCGATATCTAGTAGCAGTTTGCTGGAACTCTGGTATATCCAAAACATTGAGAAACAACATGTTAAGGGCAGTTGATCGTGCGCTCATGGATAAGCAAAGACTGAAATACAATAGGTCTTGCGCCAAAATATAACAGGTCTTAAATCTTATCTTTGACCTTTGGCAACATTTTTGACCATGTTACAATTGATCGCGTCCGCTATAGCTTCCTTGAAAATCAGTTATCGACTTTTTCAACTCGATGCTTGATTCAGAACAAATACCTAGATGAATCAAAGACTCTATGTCGTCTCATTGTCTTCGGAACAACATTCTATATCCGTTAAATGCAGGATATTTTTTTAATGAAATTCCAAGCTAAGTGATTGATGCTGTATAATAATTATAATCATTTATTTTTTAAGTGGTTAGGTAAATATTATCAAACAAACTTTTAGAAAGCTTGATTTTCTTCTTGTGTACGTATTTTCAATTTTTGGAAAATCATATGAATTTCTCTAAAAAAAATTCGACGATTTTACACATTACGTTTTTAAAATTATTAATGCATTTTTGAATAATGTATTCGATGACCGGGTAAGTCCTTATATATAACATTGAATCTCACTACGAAAATATATTTAAAACTTGCAACTTTTCCAACTGTATTGCTCCATAAATTTCTTGTTTATCCGAAAGAAATTGAAAAAATTAAGTGACAAGTAGCAAGGATTCATTTCATAAGAGATAAAATGAAAACTTTTTCAAACAGTTTTTTACACCATTTTCCTTTCTCATAAAAGCCTCAACTTCATGATTTTCATGTTCATATTTTAATTTATCATTGTTTAAAAATAAAATTTATAAAGTGGTTATAGAAAATAAATATTTGGACGTGTTTAGAAGTGCTGGGCCTCTGAAATAAAATACGATTGCACACATAAAGAGAGAGAGAGAGAGAGAGAGAGAGAGAGAGAGAGAGAGAGAGAGAGCGTCGAGCTATCAAGATGTAATTCGGTACACAAGTTAATCAGAAATAAATCTTTAAAGAGCAAACGATTTACTAAGAGCATATAGATACATGACGCTTCGAGTACCGGAAGTTATGCAATATGTAATCGCCACGTGGTAAATCAAAACATATAACATATAGTGTTAAAAACATGCATCTAAATCTCACCTTTATCGATACACCTTCGCGTAAAATTTTAATATCGCATCAATAGAAAAAGCTTTTCAATAAACATCAACGTAACGGGATGTAATAAAATTAATATTCACAACGAGATTTGTCAGAGAATCGATAATTGTCTGATGCATTTCTTCTGACGATAAGTTGAACAAACGTGAGAATAATTGGCGCATCAGGCATCCCGACCCCGGCCCATGGTGCACGCTTATTATTCCGAGCGATTAGTCACGTTGATTATGATTCCGGGCGACGAATTGCTGCACCATTGTGCACCCGTCGTGTTGAACGTCACGTGCGCTCGGTGACAACACTTGCTCTTGCTCTTTCGATATCACTGATGATGTTTATATTTTTATTTCAACGAATAAATTAATAATTTAGGGAATCACGATTTTTTTACGAATTTATTTCTTGATGTTGCTTGAGCAAATGTTTCCAAACAAACAGTCGTTATTTCAACGACTTATCAATTTTATTTGGAACTTTTGGTGATGAGTGCGTCGATGACCGATGACTTTTCAACGAATCGAGAATTCGCGCGAGGACACTGCGACGTGATACACAAGAACGTTACGCTCGAACGGCTGCTACTGGCCGACTGAACGTCTGCCGAACCGGCCTGGAGAATACAGATACGGGAATCCGCGCCAGAGGTAGAGGGAGCATTCCCAACATAATCCCCCCTCCCGCCTTTCCGACTCGCCTTCCCGCGCTCTTCACACACACACACACACCCAGAGTTCCTGCTTTTACTTCCACTTTTTTCATTGTTCCTTCAAACTGAAAAGTTCTGGCTTGTATCGAAATTTCATGGATGAATATACTACCGCGTTAAAGACATATTAGACATACTCTTTTTTATCCATCGTTGGATTAAAGTGTTTGGAAAAGTGGAGACTTTTGTGTTTTCACCTAATAATAATGTCAATTTTCACTTTATTTTAAACTTTTAACTTTAATAACGGAGTAATCTCCGGTTTAAATTAAAGTATTTTCAACCACGGTAACCAATAGAGTTTATAAGAAGAAGCCGTTTCGAAGAGTTTTAACGGAAAAATGTATTTTTTAACTTACGAGGTCGAGGATGTCATCACTTGGCACACACGTGGTACAAAGACTTGTCGAATGAAGGCCACGACAAAACTAGTGTAGGCTACCACCACCGACCTATATGTATACATACGTACGTTGGGTAGAAAGCTTCGGGGATAGGCACACACCGCAACATCGGATTTACCTACCTATATACGTGCGGATATTGTAAACGGGACTGTGTGTTCCTGACGTGTCGATATATTCCCGCGAAGAAAAGCTCTGCCGTTGAAGCTGAGAAATAGCTCGGTTCTCACACTGCCCCCCCCCCCCGCCCCGCTTGCCCTCCGATAGCTTCTGTGCGACTCGCCACCTCCACCTCTTCTTCTACTCTCCTACAACTCCTTGCTCCGCCGCTGGTTTCTGTCCTCAGCGTCTGCTGCCCGGATTCCGATACTCTTGCTGCTGCAATACCCTGCTGCCTGCTTTAAAATACAACCACGATAGTGCAACGTCTTCTCGCAACTTCCAATAGATCTCCACTGGATATAAATCGTGACTCATGTCCCATCGCTCAATCTTTGCCAAGTCATTCCAAAAACTTTATCCATCTTGTCATGCATATCCACATTTCTCGCTGCACACATTTTTTCATTCAACTCCATTTCTAGATTCCCAGTTTCCATTCGCAACATACGGAGTACAAGCGGAAAATATGAAGATTTCGCAGTTTGACGATCCGATTCAAGAATTACACTGAGAAGAATATATAGTAGAATGATAGAACCGACTATACTGACATAGTTCCCAGGAGACCCGATCATATCGATTTTTACAGGATACTATGTATTTGTTTTGTTGAGCTATAATTATGTTTGCAGCTATTATTTTTATCATTGTCATTACTATAAAATATAATCGGCGCTCCTGGGAATTATATTGTATGGTATTAGTAAACTATTATATGGTAATAGTATATTTCGACACAAGAGGCCAAAGAATCGTTCTGCGTACTGCTCGTGTGAAGACAGGACGAAGCCTCGGCGAAGCCGAACAGTGCGCAAAACGCTCCTTTGCCCTCGTGTATCGAACCATATTTTTCTTTACGAGTGCAATGCAAAATCCGAGTTTGTCCGACGTTTACAGACATGCAAAATGAACTGCAACTTCAAGCAGTGAGCTAAATCCAGGGAACAGTGTGCAAAATGAGGGAGCCAGTGCGCAAAATGTTTTGCGCACTAGTGCGTCAACCGGCCATTTTGCATGTCTGTGAATGGTGGGCAAACGAGGATTTTGCATGCACGAGTAAAAGAAAAACACTCGCCGAAGGCGAGTGCTGTCTGTGGTACGAGTGCGGCTCGTGCAATCAACTTCACAACCGTCGTATGATGATCGCTCTCTCGCTCTGTATCGCATAATACTTTTTGTAACAAATGCATGAGAAGTGCTACCGAGTGTAATATCGCGCGCGTGCGAGAAGTGTGTGCGAGACGAGATTCCCTTGCGAGACGTGATTCCCGTGCGAGAAGTAAAATAGCATCGATGGCCGTAAAGCGCTACTTACGCCACGCGCGGCAGGCATGAGAAGTAGCACTTCTCATCCATGCGTTACAAAAAGTATAGTATTGTTGCTTTAACCATGTATTTTTCTCCCAGTGTAAGACAAATCGTCAAACTTTTATTTAATAGTCAAACTGAAATGCTCTCTACACCTCAATACAAATGATTTTTCATTTTCAATCGGTTGATATTGAATCCAGTGGAAATCAATAAGAATTTTGTAATTTTTCGGTTTGAAAATGTTCTATCTCAAACATATTGTACACATCGGATACATTTTTTCTAATTTTTTTATCACGAAGCCAAAAGAGTTCGATTCAGTTTTTCGTAGAGATATTTTGAAGCAGATAAAAAATAATGGGGTATTAATGTCTAAGGTATAATTGCGTAAGTGATATCGACAGTCCCAGTGATAGCGTGCAAATTCGCCAAACATTATCCACATTCCAGATCACATGCAATACGTGGACATAACAAAAATAATAATAATAATTCGATTTCAGATCTTTCAGTGTCATGAATGAAAGAAATTCCGGATTACTCACCCTCGGAAATTAAAATCAGAATGGGACAGTCACCGCGAGCTCCGTATTCCATACGACATGCACGACCCGCAGGCACGAAGAGTTTGCTCGTGGGACTGACAGGATCATGACGAAGTGCTGATATAATAATAATGATAATGATAATAATAATAATATTAATAATATAATAGTGCATGCGCGACAACGATATCCAAACGCGAATTCAATACAGATCTATACCTCCTAGTTCTTATAGTGAAGACCCAAAAATGGTACGAATATATAATAATCGGCGAAAAACCTTATTTAATAAGTAATATATTGATTCCATGAAACGTCTATTTTATGGAAAAGTGTAACAAGCTACTCGGGGGGTACCATGTGAGGTTTTCTGCCGATTATTATATATTCGTAACGTTCTGTGCGTGCTGTACGTTGACATTTATGGGGTTCAATTATCGTAAATACGTAAAAACGTAAAAGCCTGAAGAAGGCATACGAAAGTAATCATTAAAAAAATATATATATATATCGTAAATGCATCGGAAATATAAAAATTTACGTCGCGGAAAAAAAGTGTCACAAGGTTGTTTAACGGGACATCGGTATTTATGGACAATTAGTTATTGTCATGAGTGAAGCTTGGTAATGAGAGTCAAGCGTCGAGAGCATATAGTACATGTAATGTTTCTATAGGAATGTCTGGTTCGGCCAAACAATCAGATA
The DNA here is from genome assembly GCA_963970395.1 of Ephialtes manifestator. Classification (NCBI taxonomy): domain Eukaryota; kingdom Metazoa; phylum Arthropoda; class Insecta; order Hymenoptera; family Ichneumonidae; genus Ephialtes; species Ephialtes manifestator. Next base: position 173,585 of record OZ019971.1, read on the forward strand.
CATCGTATTGTAGACCTGCAAGTCGATCGTTCTATAGTTTTCGATGTCCGGTAAAGACAGAACTGTCGATTCATTAGACCGTATACTTAATACACTACGAGTAATAATCTGATCAATGTTGCAAACAGTAATTATTATGGTCGTAGTCGAACTTGAGAACACTTTCGTTAAGGTTTTAGAGAAACGAGGTCTGCCGCAATTAGTGCTAAACTTTCGTCGTGAGAGAACGTCGAGCGTTATACGAGAAATATAAAATATAGCGATATATGTATAGCTATATCGTAGAATATGCAGCACGGAGTGCTGGCGCGAGGTATAACGAACGTCAATTGCACGACAATCGATTATATTTCGCGGTGTTCGACGTGCAGCCGCGTGTAATTTACGAGTTATCTGGGAGGAATCGAGCTTCGTTCCCTCATACCCTGTCTATATCTCCCGTAGGTACACGAGTACATAGGGTCTCGTAGTTCTACAGTATGTCTATCGCGTACTCTATCCACGATGCTATGCTCGTTACGAGCAAAGCTACGTTTAGCGTATGAGGCTTTCTTCATCAACAGGGCTTTTTTTTTATCGACCTCTTCGAGATGTTTTTCGAGATTTAACAATTTAACAGTCTATACCATTACTCGAGAGACGCTTCAGTGATTTTTTAAACATTTAAAAATCTAAACTTTTAAGACCCTTACCTTTCATAGGCAAACGTCGATGAATATCATTTCCGACGTGTGTGAAAATTACAACTTCCGAGTTATTGTTACTACACCACGTCCGTGCTTTCAGGTATGCATACTGTAAATAAAATCTTTCTTACAATTAATATACTTGTATTGGAAGTACCATATGCATAAACTGTGTATTAAATTTCATAAACCTTTATATTGAATTTTCATATGAACGGAATTGGAAAAAATGCAGCTTTCGATAACATTACGGCACAATTGTTTCTGGTTTTTCCATCGCTGCAAGATATTTTTCGATGAATATGTTTGAAAATTCATAGACATTACTTTTGATATTTAATGACCTTGTATATTAAATTTCATAAACATGTATGTTGAATTTTCATATGAGCGGTATCTGAAAATTCAAATACATATGTATTGGAAATTTAAAATGGACGTAAAAACAATTTTTTAAAATATAATAATTAATCAGACATTTTTTTTTACACAAATGATGTCATCAGAAATTGTTGGGAATTGGTTTTCGCCACAGAACATTTTTCGCTTACACTGGGGTTTGAACCTACGACCAACCTACCTAAGTATCTAACAACGCACACACGCTACCGCACTGAGAAAAAAATATGGTCAGAGTAACCATATTTTTACTATAACCTATGTTTCCCAGAGAGGACGACAATATTTTTATGGTTATCGTAACCAATAAAAATATAGTTATCACGTGCCATATTTTCGTAGTTATGTCAACTATTTCTGTATGTTAGTTGCAACTATTCGTTCTTTTACTATTTATAACGTATTTTAAACCATTGTAGAACAACAAACGCATATAAAATATATAGTTATTTTCCAGTCATGTTTATTTATTCCTATCATCCTGTATAGACAATGATGATGATGTCCATAGTTCAACATACTTACTATTGTTGCTAGATTCACAATACTTTTGTGTACTATAACACAGACATGGTGTAGAGCGAACGCTTCTATGTGGATTTATATACCATGTGAAATGAGTTCTTGTGAATAGTATGTTTTACATTTATTATGGTCCACACTCACTATCGATTTCGTTGATAAAACGAAGTGTGTATGGCAATAACTCTTTTGTTTATAATTACAAGTAATATCTAATATTTACATCTTTACTATATCCACTGATAGTAGTGAATATAGAAGAGCGGGATGTCGGCTTAGAGTGACTTTTTTCCCAATACTCACTGTCGCCGCTGCTCAGTTGCGTGTCGGACGTCGGAGTTGGACAAAAATCAGAAGTGACGAAGATTGAATATTCCACCTCTTATATAGGGGCCAGATGACAATTCGCTTGCGAGAGAGTCCTATCCCGCTGGCCATCTATCGGAAGCGAGGGAACTAGGCAGCGCGTGAGACTTGCATCATGGACGCTTGTAATAATGCATAGTAGTTGCTGCAATATTTTATTGTTGTTATATTCAACATCATTATTTGTCCGCAAGCGTCCATGATGCAAATCTCACACAGTGAGGTGATTTAATAATCAAATGATGATTTAATAATCATGTGTTGTAATTTTCAATCCCCGGATTATCAAAATTCATATATCTGTATTAAATTTACTATGCAAACATATTAATTCCGATTTACTACACCAAGTTTTACAAAATTCATACACGTTTGTATAGGAAAAACGCGAACATTATTTACAGTGCAGTTAAATAAGCAAGAGAATTGTAATTGTGATCAGGCACTCGGTGTTTTGTTATACTATCCAGATGTAATGGAATGTTGGGTCCGAGATTCCCCGCCGCAAGTCACAATTCCCTCACTCGTTTTAATTTTATTTATTTATTTAAAACAAAAGACGATATTTCGTGTGAGCCCGGTATTTTCGAAATTTTCTCAAAAATCTGGTAATAGGAACAAACAATCGGCAAATTGTATAGCATGACAAAAATACTTGCAGCTATTTCAAGAGTTGCAAAAAAATTTTTAAGTACTCAACAGAATATTTTTGTAATCTGTATGACAAAACGTAATTACAAAAGAAATTATTTTTATTTGCAAAAAATCGACTTTCAACAACGATGAAATTATGACAATAACTGTATTCGATAAATAATGGCAAACTGCGGCTTCTTTTACTCATCGATTTTTGTTCTGTTTTGCCTTGATTTTTCCAGATACTATGTCTTCTGAAAAATAGTGTATCTTTATGGAAAAGAAAAAAAAAAGTGTCCTTATGCGTTCCTCCATTAATAGAAGAGATTCGAGGGGGCGTTGAAAGAAAAGCGGCTGCCTTTACAAGCAATGCTTCATATGCTTTAATTTCGAACACTTTGTTTAGTCTGATTAACAATACCGAGGACGTCATGAAACGATGTTTAGAATTTATTGTGGGTACCAACTCTTATTTTCTATACTTGACAACACTTTTCTCCGGTTCCCCTGACATTTTCAGATTTTCACTGACCGAAGTTTTTCCATGTCGGTTTTGCAGAAGCTAGCGTGGATTACGTCTACACGGAAAGCTCCAGAGCTCGATCGTGCCTGTGCGTCTCCCTCGAGTTTCCCGCTCGCTGTTAGGGCTCATTCGAATAGCGTGTCAACGCCAGGGAGTAGTTGATGCCAATAGCAGAACCTCTACAACTCTCTATGCAATATGGACTACGTTCCCTGACGAGATCGCACTCGTAGCTTTTCTCTACTGGTCATACACCCCGTCTGCTCTTTCTAAGCGGCATAGAAAAAAAAAAAACGTTACACCGACATAAAACGTACATTATTATATGCTTTATCGATAGAATAAACCGGAATAATCATGTATGAGGAATCGAAATCAACGAAACGAAACGAAAAAAAAAAAAAAATTAAAATAACACATAAAATAAAAATATATTTTTATTTTGTTTATCTGTAGCTTTAATTCCAATTGAAATGTAATGAAATCAATACTTTCTCTTTCTTAAATTTTACTAGCAGCGGATGCGCGCTAACCACGCTGGTACGACAGTCATTTAGGGAACAAATAAAACGAAAACAATACTTCTATCGAAAGTTCGAGATGTTTCACTCACTAATTTTTTTAGGATAAAAATTCGATACCTCAAGGACAAAAAAGATTAGGTTGTATTTTCCGACCGGAAGTCGAATCTCTGAATTGAGAAATCAGAGCGCTCATCCGCTGAGTCAGATTTGAGTTGGTATGAAGTGATCGATGGGCCAGTCAATCGGATGTATATCGGCGGGACAATTTACGATCGACTATTGGTAAGTTGTCTGAATATTGATGGAATTGAGGTAGATTTTTGGTGGGTTGACTGAAATTAAACTAAATATAACTTCTGGTCAGCTTACGGTCGACTTTTAATAACTTAACAGATTGTCGACTAAATCGGATGAGTAGGTCTGTGGACAGCTCCGCCAACGAAGGATTCAAATGAGAACACTTGATACACCTAATGGCAAAACATTTGGCAGAAGGTTGGCCGCGGGCGGGTTAAGTCGAAAAGATGCGCGTCTTGCGTTTTGCCGGATCCAAGGCTGAAGATGTTGAGCAGCTTCCTGAAGCAGATCTTCCACCCCGCGAGGAGAGACAGGCTGCTGCGGTTATATACCTACTACACCGACCTTTTTACTTCCAAATGTCCACGAGTGCACGGAGGGCTCAGAGAAAAAAAAAAAAAGGAAAGTGAGATGGCACGGATAGAAACCAGCTGAGGCACAGCTGGTTTCTAGCGTCGCGTCGACTTATGTTTTCCTCCATCGGAGCAATGCACTTGAAATATACATAGACGTTTATTACGTACACACTGTGTACCGCCTTACATGTGTCCGGCATATTATGCATGTGCAATTCGCATGGTCTGCATATGTCACGATACTCAACGAGACTGCACTGCAGGCTGGAATTTCCAAAACAAAATAAAAGACCCAGTAAAACCGTTCTATAGAATCGCAAATAAAAATCTTGAATACGATGTTGCACATTTTAAGAATCTAGTACCGTGGTCCAAGTCCGATAAAATGAAGAAAAAAAGCGGAAAAAACACGACAAAAATGGGATACCCTATTTTTCGTTCGTATTAAACGTTTTAATTCATTTTTGTTTCCTCGCGGAATTCTCAGAGCCTGTACAAGATAGATATAATTAAGATTGCGATGAACAGAGCTATACGGGTGTGATCGGACTAAAAAATGTAAACAGCTGATAGAGTACAAAGAGTATATTTATTACATATTCATTATTTATAGTACACCCTTTTTAACCTTACAGCTTAAACAGGTACATTGGAAAGTACGAGTTATCTAGATGTATAGTCACACTCGTAAGATTTTCTTTTATCTTCGCTGCGGTATGCATTACGTATGGTTTATTGTCGTCTTTTCTTCATTTTCATTATAGCCGATGTTTGTCCAAATAGGCCATCGGCCGTTTTTTAAGATTAAAGGATAATCTTCAATATGGAGCACTATCGGTCAGTACAGCGAGTTTTTTCCACAGGCGGATTAAGTACTGCTGCCGACCGAGGCCAACAAAAATTGCCACTTTTTCTGTTATATTTAAAAGCAATATTTCACACGGAGGTGGAATAAATAGATATTTTCCTTCTTTAACGGAGAACACTACAACCTCAGTTTGGATCTGGCCAGTGTATCTCGCCAACTTTCACCAAATGCATTGAACAAGCATTGCACTAAATTATCTTGCCGATGTTGATCCGGTACTGCACAGCTCAATTTATTATATGTCGAATTCCATCTCTACCATTTCAGTTATAGGTGACAGAATTTTCGAATCCCTGTATATACGCACGCGCACGGACATTTTTTCTAAACCACTTTTCTCGAGGTTTTGGACTATTTCGTCAAATATTCAGCCGATAGGAAAATAGGAAAGACTCGTGACCACAGTGAAAGGCATAATCCTCGTTTTTTGCCCGATGAGCGGTCGGGGGGTAAAGAATGAAAGACCTACTGTATTGAGAATGTTAGTAAACAACAGGTATTTTGTATTTACACTTTTGGTGTCTGACTTACCACTTTCGAGTTATATAAATTTTAAAAAAATGCAATAACCAAAAAATAAATGACATAAAAATCTTAAATGCAACATTAGTATATTACGCTACCAGAAAAGTACGGGATTAAATTACACGAAGTGAAAATCGCGATCCTTCTCGCATAACGTGCGACTCTGTTCTTCCGATTTAGCTAAAAAATATAAATATCGTCTTGCACGCAACAAGGGTGAAAAACCGCCTATCATTAACCAATGACTAGTTGGCATGCATACCGGTGATAGGTTAACAATCGAACGATTTTCCAACCATGTCGCTTGCACGGCATGCGGTTATTTTAGCAAGGTCTGGAGAAATAGCGCATTTCAACAGTAGGGAAAAAAATCACACGAGCTAACAAAACGCTTTTCTCTCGAATGTGGAACAAAACTTTTACGTACGACTTTTCTGGATGAAGTACTTAAAAATGTTTTTATTTCACTCAGTGTGTAAAAACGTGGTTTTAACCAAACCTTATTGACACACCTTGTGAAATAAAATTTTGTACGATACTCATGCGAGAAACTTTTTCTGAACAGAAAAAGTTTTTTCGCTCTCGTATCGTAATGTACTATTTTGTAACGCATGCATGAGAAGTGCTACTTCTCGCGACTACCGCGCGTGGCGTAAGTGGCGCTTTACGGCCATCGATGCTATTTTACTTCTCGCACGCACGTCTCGCACGCATGCAACATTACACTCGGTAGCACTTCTCATGCATTTGTTACTAAAAGTATTATGCGATACAGCGATCATCATACGACGGTTGTGAAGTTGATCGACTTCCCAACCTGCGTATAATGATCGCTTTCTCGCCCTTGTATCGCAAAGTACTATTTTAAGCGGTACTAAAATGTGGCTTATTACGAACGACACGGAGCGTTCGAAGAAAATTAGTTGAACCGACGGTGAATACTTGATATCTCCTCCAACAGTCACTTACTTGGATTTACCCATTGTAAAATTTCACTGCGTTTATGCCTAATATTTTAGCTCTTACGATTTATCCCGTGTCCGAAGTGCACGATGAATCCTCCGCGTTACTATGTTCATTGTTGCTTTCCGTTGACGAACTGTCGTTGCTTTTTATCCGTCGCTTGCGCAGCTTAGCGAACTGAAACTCCTCGACTGGAACTGTATAGCAACAAGTGAAGTTGTATGTTATTATAGATAATCTAGGGATTCCTGCCGCTGCGGTGGATGATTCAGTCATTGACCATTTCTCGACACTTTAATCGTTCCCGTGATACCGACTTTAAGACTTTTCATAACAATATTTTTAATTTCACACTTCTGCGAGACAAATAACCGGAATTCTTCATCAACTGGACCACTTTTTTTTTATTACAAATATGCTATCTTATAATATGACTTCGGAGGGAGTGTGGTGATGGATCAACGATTTTTTAAATACACAAATTGTTTATGAAATATCTTTTTCCTTTTAACTCCGCATACCCTCGTTTAACTGTGTCACACAAAAAATGTATATACTCATGCTTTTATTTTCTATATACCAGCCAACAAAGTTATAGCCATACTTTTTACTGTATCGAAAGACCAATATTGAGAAAAAAAGAAAAAATTGTACCAAGTCTTCAGCATCGCATGCAGACTCTGCAACAAACTACTAGCGTTTTCGAATCACGGAACATTTTCATAACATTTTTTAGTGGCGTCGTGTATTTCTTCTGAAATTACTGAGTTCCGAATTGTATACATTATCTACGTTTTCCGCTATAATTTATTAACATCGCGTTTCAAAATGTCAGTCATATCGTGAATTTACAAGACACACACAATGTCTCCCGAGTGAAATAGATAAGGACATTCGCGACACACATATTTCTCTCATTTTTGTCGTATGATTGTCGTTGCTGCGACAGTTGAACCGGTACGATTTAACTTTCATATGAAAATTATTGATAGTTATAGTGTGTAAAAATCACGATTTCCGTAGTACAGAATCATTATGTATTCACATGAAATGCAATACCAGCAATAAAAACTATTAATGTACGGGTGGACGGGCGCACACAGACAAACAGAAAAGATTTGATGATTTTTTGGAATCTAGGATATTTAAGTCATTTAAAAAATTGTCATTTTCCTTGTTTACAATTCTTTGGATTGACCAACAATTAAAAATATCGATTAAAATTGGCGACACAGAGGTTTATTCGAGACTTATCTTTATTCGGTTGAAAAGTCCGTCAACTTAAGTGATTTTTTATTAAAACTTTATTAAAACTAGTGACAAAGTTTGCCAGAGCTACTATAAACTTTAAAATATTGGAAAACATCCAAGTGGATTACTAAAAAAAAAAGTGCCCCAACCGATAAAGAATTCCTCGAGTACTGGGAAAAGTTTGAGTATCCGAATATCAACTCATATTACGATACAAGGGCGGAAAACCTTTTTCCAACGAGTATTGAACAAAATTTTACGTTTTTTTTAAGCAAAATAAATTAAGATGAGTTATACCTCTCTAGCGGTGTAATCCACTAATTAAGCATTTAAGTGCTTCGTTTGTCGGTGCAATGATTGATTCATCGACCTAATCAGATAAATAAAATAGTCATCGCGTACAAAACGAAATCAAATAGTGTATTTTTTGTTTTGTTTGTTTGTTTTTTTTTTTCATTCGCCGCAACACCGTTTGCACGGAGCGCCTGATTGCGATACAACGTATCAGTTATGTTACAGTCGGAGTGCAAGTTCGCCAACAACAAGTTCTAGCGATATTACCTAAATATCTACAATCAAGAGAATCTTGCGAATTGTGCGCTTCGACTTTAACATGTACAACGTACAGTTATTTAACATGGGAGCCTAAACAAGATTGTCAAGTAGGATGTCGCTGATTTATTTTGTCAAATCTATAGACACTTGACCGAGAGAGAAATGCGAAGGACGATTCGCTCTACGTGTAACTTTCATACGCTCGAGTTACGCTAAAATATGGCCTCAATGAGACCCTACAATGTCCCGCATTACGCCAAAAAATATCAGAGATATACATTTACAACCGTCTTTGATGATTCGCTGCTCTCCTATTACCCACGAACATCTATAAGAGTATCTCTTTGTTACGATATACTTTGAAATATTGTACAGCTTAATATTAGCACCACAGATATAATAAAACAGCCTATCAATTCCATTCGGTGTATCACACCAGCGTCTCATTATCTTACAAGAATTAATTTCAACATTTATACCATTTACATAGACGTTGAAGTTTGTGCTCTTGTATCAAGGCCATGTAAATGCACTGTTTTACCGTTTCTTGACTCAATCATTTTTCGATTAGTACGCAATGAAAGTGCTTCACATTTTCTTTTCTCATATTATTTAACTAAATATTACATAGTAGCCACTTGTTAAACGAAACCAGGCAGTTCTGAAAATGTCAGGGAATTGAGAAATGTTGAGGATAATCGGACGAGAATCAAGAAAATAAATATAAATGCAGAACGAGAAATCCATTGAGAAGCAACATTTGAAGAAAAACAAAGAGTTTTTTTCACATGCCAAGAATTAGTAATCACTGGGAAAAAGTGTCGAAAATTCAAGTACAGTTTACTATTGTCTAATTGAATTCTGTAGAATTTATATGGAGGCCACTTTTATAGAAAAACGTTGGTATATACTGCGAAAAATTATAATTTTAAGCCATATACGGTTCCAGCCATGACAAATTTTGCCAACAGTTACATTTAGTCGTGTGAAAATACCGATATTTTAATTGTCGGAATATATGTGCCCAGAGTGTAATGGATTGTTTAAAAAAATTCATCGCTAGTCTATCCGGTGACTACGATCCAACCTTTAAAATTGCACCCACAATTGCTTAAACTATGAGCTACAAGCTTCTCAAGCACCTAAGTTTGCATATTAACTTTCGATTAGAACCTCCTTAACATGATTCCTTAACCAGCGATGTTTATATGGTACTTGCCGCTTCGGAAAGGGTACACCTGCTTTCCCAATAAATAATATAATATAATAATTACCGCAAAGTGGACTTGAACATAAATACGTGCAGTAATGTAAGTATTTTCAGTATTTTCGCAGTATTTTCTTCTCCCGATTTTCGTATTTTCTACGGAAAAGCCTTTACATCGATTTAATTGAGTGACACTGAGAAAATAAAGGTAATTCGGAGACATTTGCATGACCTTGGACTTGAGAAAAGAAAAAAAAAGGAAACGAGACCAGGTAAAAAAAGAGGAGGAGGCAATTGACAGTCAAATTTCCCCTAATTCATCGACAATATGAGCTTGTTCCGTATAGCTAATAGTTTGAACGTTCCGTCAATTCCTACCAACGATTAAGTTTCGAGAACATGACACCAATCGAACTAGCAACATGACTATTTGAAGTACGGTTGGTTACCGTCTGAGTCTGGATCACCGTCGTTTATACCAGAGACTGGAACTGGTAAAGGTACCACCTCCGGCTCCAGAGGCTTTGGCCCTTGATCTATGTCTTCCACAAGTACTTCCTCCGCTAGACTACTCCTCACGGCGTCTGTAATTCAAAGTTTTTATATAGTCGTAACAGCCTTTGAATTTATACATTTTTGGTAATGCCTAAAAAAATAAGCCACGTTTTTTTTAACGCCGCGTCTAGCGTCACACACATTAGTGACTTTTGTATCAATATTAAAGTCACACACGCCGCTTGACTTATAGTTATTTACGAAAGTCACACACGATTTACGTGACTCATAGTCATTCGTAAGAGTCACGCTGATCAATCTTAAAAAAAGTTAGCGCGGTTCACGTCCTGATGCAAGTAATGCTCTTTCATGTTATGTACATAGCTCTGTAAAAAAAATGTATATGTGAATAGAAATTGATGCTTATTATTAGTTGGTAAATTCGTCAAACGCCACAAACATGATAAATCTGTATACTTATGTATTATATTATTAATGTGATGTGCTATACGTTTTTATCATTCTCTTTTTTTTAAATTCTATTACCTGATACATTACTTGCATCGGGACATGAACCACGCTAACTTTTTTAAAGATCGATCAGTGTGACTCTTACGAATAACTATGAGACACGTAAATATTGTGATTTTTGCAAATAACTATAAGTCACAAGAACTTTGTGCGATTTTAGCAAAAAAAAACTAAAAGTCACGTGGAGTGTCTGACTTTATTATTGATACAAAAGTCACGATTGTGTGTGATGCTACACACGGCATTTTTTTTAACTGCTCGAATATTTGTGTCTATGACAGACTTAATGTCATGATTTAATACCAACACAAATAAAACTATTGCATTTTCACTTTGAATGCATCTTTTGTAAGATATAAAATTATTTGAATAATTACCATTGAAGGCCTGTGGGTACTGTTGATTCAATTTGTTTTTTACAATACGTATCCTCTTGAAAATATGATCCAGATCGCGTTTCATTTCCGCTAAGAGAGCTGTGTGCTTCTTAAACTCTACACCGGCCGACTTTAGCCTATTAACCGATAGCTGATTACAGTTGGTAAGCATTTCATTGGTCTTCTCAAATCTCTGCAACCTGTGATAATATATACTTCTAGATTAAATAATAATCTTAGCATTTAATTAATAAAACATAAATAAATAAATAATTCTTCTGACCCCTTAAACAAAGATTGTTTACTATGTGGCAAAAAAATCCATCTATCGCGAATGAGCTGCAAAGATTGTTTTATTTTCTTTGCTTGTTCTTAGTAGTTTCAGGGTTGAAAAAGATATATTTTTCAAAATAAAATCAACCGACAGATGAGTGAGATGAATATCACGAATTTGGGTCTGAGCCTTAAGGTAGTCTGTTCACATTGGCTAGTCAAATCGGTGCTAAATTTTTAATCGTGTTTCTACACATTTTGGTAGTTTTGCCGACTGTTCTGCAGAGTGGCTTGCTCATCAGCATTAGTTCTGAATATATAAATCCATCCACAGACACGGTTTTAAATTAAAATACCCCGACACATACAAATGTCGGATGAGGTTGTTGTCATCCAGTTTTATATTAGAAAAAACCATAATTTTTGTGAGCCTTTGACGAACGATAGCTCATTTTGTTTATTAAAAGATGCTTCATTGATTGACCGGAGACATTTTCTTATAGTATTCTTTGTAAGAAAAATGCAACCGTTTTTTATCTACTCTAACCTATCATCACATTTACACATGCTTGTAACTTGTGAATAATTAATACTAATACAGAATTTGTCTGGTCATTCAACGAAGCATTTTTTAACAAACAACATAAGCTATTGCTCGTTATAACTAGATTAATATTGTGGTGTTTTTCTAACATAAAACTGGATGACAACAACCTCATCCGAAATTTGTATGTATCAGGGTATTTTTATTTCAAACCGTGTCTGTGGATAGATTTATATATTAAGAACTAATGCTGATGAGCAAGCCACTCTGCAGAACAGTTGGCAAAACTAGCAAAATGTGTAGAAACGCGATTAAATATTTAGCACTGATTTGACTAGCTAATGTGAACAGACTACCTTAATCCGTGACATAATATTAATTGTTTTCCTCACATTTGTTTTTGAGCCCGAATCATAGATTCTACATCTTGCTGATCGACGATGCCAGCGAGACCCTGAACGAAAACTTCTGGCGCTGTGTAATTTTGAAAGCATTCGAAACTTCCGGCATCCGATTCGGGAGTTCCTTGAGCTGCTGCCATACTTGTCACTTTTGCGGTTTTATTTTGGAGATGTTAAGGCCGCTAAAGGATCACGAGAATAACACCTTAATTGAAAACATACGAGCTTTCGTACAGGTTTCACCGCACGGCTCAAGCTTTCGTCCTTATCAGCACTGTTAACGACATTTATATCGTTTATTTCTGTAGCTTTTCCTCTTCTTTATTTCTCGGGCGTAAAACGATTAAACAATAAGTAATTTTTGCATTATTCAGTTTCATCGATCTCAACAGTTTCACGAGAAGCTGTCAACTGTTGGGCCGAACAAGTCGTAGCAGCAGTAAGTTTAGCGAGTTTCGACACTCGATGATAAAAATTGTGCGCGCCACTGACACTCAGGGTTGCCAAATATTCTCATCGGAGAATAAAACTAACCAAGTTACTACTGAATATGCCGAAAGCTGTGGCAGTCAATAATATGAAAACGCCGAAAAACCCAATTGCGCATTTCTTAACTGGCGTCAACTGCTGTTTTACTTCTATCAGAAGGGGATTAAGGCGATTAAGATGATGTAAGGTGTGTGTGAGTGCGAGAGAGACGAACTAGTCTTGCGACCGTAAATTTCTCCGCTGTGACAGTTCATTTTTTAAATAAAACACGAGACGTCGCTCTGCAGAATTCTTAGATCATCAAATACATACTCGTCATTCGATCCCAGCTACATTGCGGTTGTCAGATTTTGTAAACAAACACCGGCGTAAAGCGGAGACGATGACGACACCACGCGGCAGACATTTTTTTTTTTCGTATCTACATTCTCCACGAAATAAATCGTATGTAACCGCAAATTCCTGTCATAACAAAACGTTGTTTTTTTAAACATAATTAAACACTTCATTTTTCACCATTTACAACGATAATTATTAGTTTTTCGAGTGATCAGCTGGCCCAGTCGTAAATATCAGTGTCTCTGTTTTGAGATTTACTTTAAATTTACCGCGCTGAAACTCGCGGCGTTGCCGTCCCTGCGGTTCGCGTATCGGTATTCGGAATTCGTTAGATTTTCTAACAAAGTTCGCTAGTCGCATGCTTTAAAACCAAGGTGTCATAAATACCGCATGATTGACATTATTTACAATATAAATCCAAAGTAAAATAATAATATATTAACCCTACGAGGCAAGTGCAGTGTACATCCAAAAGAATAATGAAAGTGACAATTAAAAGTACGTATTTATAACCTTATTAATCTACTCGTATTTCGATATATTCCAAAACGTGATTCTATAAATGTTCACTACGTCTAAGTGCAGTGTCGATAAACAGGTATTTAATCGGCGCATCGATACATTAACGACAAACGAAACCGGTCCGGTCGGTCTCTGATAACGCACACTTTGATAGTCCGATTGTAAACAGAAATTGTTTAATAGGTTGGACCGGCGTGGCCACTTGGCGATGGATAGCAAATGACGACAATTGCGGTATCTGCCGAATGCCATTCGACGCTAGTTGTCCCGATTGCAAAATTCCTGGAGACGATTGTCCTTTAGGTAATATAATTCATAGTTATCATACCGATGTAAATGCTAATTTTCAAAAATATTATAGAATTTGTGCGTGTGCATTGGAAACGAAAATGTCATGTATCGATTTACGAATTAAAATATATAATTCCAGTTAAAATTTCATAGCAGACGAAAAAGGGCGAACGTCCAAATAATAAGAGTAGCGGTAGCGTTTCGGTCGTGAGGCATTACAAATTTTTCTTTTAATACTTGGCTTTATAAAAACTTGACATTTAATGCGAAATATTGCTGAAACAATTGTGGCTTCCATTGCCAATGTAATTGAATGAAACGACAAACAGTTTTGCCACCAGGCATTCCACTGGAAATTAAGTCTTTGTAAATAGAACTTGAATGTCCCTAAAAAGATGTACCATGGAAATATGTTGTCTCGAGTATGCAATATCTTTTTTTTTACTTTAGAAAATTATTATTTATCTATCAAAATTGTTGAGTATTAATATGCTGTAGTAGATTGCCGGATCATGTTTCTTGGCACATTTGAGAACAATGTTTATAGAGTCGTGCTATTTGTGCGAAGACAGCATGACAATTTTTAATGAGTCCTGTCGATGAGCACTAGTCGATAGGCTAGCACAAAAAAAAAAAAAAAAATTATTCCATTCCCCTCCCATAAATGTGCCTTGCCAGCTCAAATTATTCCAAGTAACACCATGAATGGCCCCCTGCCCCATACCCCTGGGCAGGATTTAAAACATATTTATTCTAGCTTTACTTTTTTCTTCAATTACAACATTTTTAAAAGCATTTTCTTAATTTTTAAAACGTTTTAATATTATAGCTGATGCCTGATGATTGCAGGTATATATTTTAAGGAATTATATTTACCCTAAGACATCATGTTTCTACATTGCGAGTTTGTACATACTCAAAAGCTACAGCTCTTTTAATGTATATATTTCCAATTGCGTAATACAATATGCTTAAAGTTGCAGAAATGTTATATTTTTCGTTACATCACATAACTTAACTGGGTACTTTTTAAAATCCTGAGTGGATATTGTTATAGCATAAAAAGATGGTTTTATGTAAGTTTACAAAAAAATGCTACTTGCCCATCCAGTTTCGTACATTAATCAAATAGAATTACATGTAGACCACGAAATGGCACTTTAAGAGAATTAAAAAAATAATTGTCAAGGCATAAAAGTACAAACAACATTTATTCCGAATGAGGGAATCCTTTTAACAAATTTATCGATGAAATAGTTTAAAAAGCGGGGGCACGTCGCGCGAATCATCGCATATCGCACTTGCGCAATCCGAAGAGAAATATCGATCGGTTAGAAGGGGGCGACATCACCGTCTGTCGTTGCTCTCCCACAGTCCCCCACGCACATATTCGGACGCGTGTTTGTACCGGCTCATATGGCCCGACGAGTTTGTAGGACCAAGTTCCTCGTGTCTCCTCCTAATACTCGGAAAAGGCATCTTATCGGTTGCCTCCGACTTTGCGTAGATCGCTGAAAAGGTCTAATCATTACCACCAACTTTTAAATCGTCATTATATCCACCTTACAGTGTGGGGACAGTGTTCTCACTGCTTCCACATTCACTGTATCATGAAGTGGCTCCATTCTCAACAAACCAGTCACTTGTGCCCGATGTGCCGTCAGGAGTGGAAATTCAAAGAATAGCCGAACCCTGCGTCAACGTCCCCCAGGTGTCAGCACGAAGCGCCGAATCAGGTGAGATATATAAAATTTATTAAATTAAAGAAATGTTATTAAATGCTCCGGGATAAATCCCCTAAGAAGACAGATAGACAAGAAAATACGTTACGAAAAATTGATAGTACATAAAAATGAAAAAAAGCCGTCCACTTGATGATAATTTGAACTATGTTCACCGAGTAAAGGTTATATATATATATATATATGTGTGTGTGTGTGTGTGTGATTAGTACTTTTGGAGGGATTTTAGGGCTCGACGAGCAACTAGATTTCCCAAAGCCCGCAAACTTTTGCCAACTTTTTCCAAATATTCAGTAGTAATATCCCAAGACCTCCAAAATTATCGGAATATTTCCCGATTGTTTCGTTGCTGAGCAACGAGAGGAAGAAGTTTCACATAATAAAATGCCGAGCGCGCGGCGCGAGGGATTTTTGTGCGATATTTATCCCGATCGTTGCTCAGCAGGGAAACTAGAGGGAAATATTACGATTAATTTTGGAGGTCGAGGGGTATTTGTCGGATTATTTTTCGGATCTGGATTTCGGCTAAGCACAGAGCAGTATTCGAGGAAACATTAACTCAATTTTTTACAGACAAAAATGTCAATACGAATGTCACATTGATTGAAAACAAGTGAAGAGCTACTGTGGAATATCCGGGTGAAATTTTCAGTAGTAATACCCCAAAAGCTTCAAAATTATCGGGTATTCCCCGATAACTTCGTTGCATACAAACAACAGTGTCAAGTTTTGCAGGTTAAAAAATCCCGAGCGCTTGCGCGAGGCAATTTTCTGCAAAACTTGACACGATTGTTTGTATGCAGGGAAGTTTGAGGGAAATTCACGATTAATTTTGAAGCTCGAGGGGTATTTGTCGGATTATTTTTTCCATCGGAATTTCGGTTCATTCTTCAGATCACGTTTCAGTTCTCGTTAGAAGTTTGACAGATGTGAAGAATTTTCAGGTTAAAAGTTGTTCAGAAATTGTTTTTATTGTTTAGCAACTTGTTAGGAAATATTCGAAATAAAATCGACTAGGTTCCCCCACATGAGGCCAAATGCGTCGTTTCTATTGGCTGAAATTTCGATGGGAAAAATAATCGATGAAATTTTTAACAAATGAACTCGATTACCAACAATACCGCTCTGTGATTGGTAGAAATCCAGGCCCGAAAAGTAATCATGTAAAAAAAGTTGAAGAGAATCAAATAAACGGCTCCTTTTCTTTTCAGTGTGTAATAGTAAATTTCAACACTAAGGAGAAATAATTTGCTTTAGCGAGATTTTGTATGAGTCGCAGGCGAATACTTGAACCACACGAGCTTAAAACAAATTTTTCTTCCGGGTGATGATGGAAACTTTTCAGTACGACGTGGGGAAATGGCAGTTTTCGCGAGCGACAGCAAAGATATTTTATATAAAATTTGGTTTTTTAAAAAAGGACAATGGCGTTCGAATGTTATAGAATTTTGAAACTTTATCTTATGATTTGAAGCAAGGTTACAAAGTTGTACCTTCCACATTGTTTCCTTTTTTTCCTATCTTTCTCCAAAGATCCTCTACGACAAAGCGGAATTTTGCAAAAATATACTTTCTTGCAGAGGTAGCTGCATGAGAAAGGTGGAAAACAACGAAACAATTTGGAAAGTCCGTCTTTCTTTATTTCACATTGACAGGTGTAAATAAGAGATAAAAGTGAGAAGGCATTACGGGTTAACATTTTTTCCGCATGGGTATTGGCAGCTTTTGGAGAAAAATTCGAAATTTCAATATTCATGGAAATGAAAAGATTATTGCGACGCACACGAGCCTGCAGCATGTGCCTGGACGGGCCCGTAAACAGCTGTTGTATAGCTACAGGTATAACAACTAATAATACAAAAAACACAGGATAAATAATAACGGTTCTAAGCAAGAAGAACCACCGAAATAGTTTGCGCGGTTTTGGTGATGGCAATTCACAAGGGTAGCTGATTCGAAAATCACTTTAAACTGCACTTATTCAGCGAAAAGGGTAAACGAAAATTGTTGTGTTGCATTGTTGGTCCTTGGTATAATACGTATAATACACTCGATCGCCAGTGCCCTCTCCCCCACCGGTTGTGATGATAATGATAATAGACTTGTACGTACGAATGTGTGTATCTCCGAGCGAGTGGAGAAGCACTAGCTCGGTGATTCGCTGGACTACCTGGCACGCTCGCCAAGACCCGACATTGCTCTCTCGCTCTCGGAGAGACAGTCACGTGGTTCCCTCGAACACGAATGCGAAGGATGTTTGCGTGTTTGCGGGATCGCGGAGTCAGTCCGAGGCGGTCTCTCCGTCGGGTACGAGGAGCGAGAAAGATCGTGGAGTATCGGCCCACCGGTGCTCGACTCCGACTGGTATCTTTTCGTACGCGAGTGCGAGAGCGAAGAATAGATAGAAAGGAATAAAAGGAAGAAGAGAGACGGCGAACGGGACCGAGAAGGAACAGGTCGGGAGGGACGACACAGACTGTGCAAGTCTTGGATATAGGTGCTGGAAGGCAGCCTACACGGGACACAGAGAGCTCGCGTAGCGCACACATCTGCACACAAATGTACATGAATAACAGTCCCGGACTCACGACCGGTTGTCGTTGCCAAGTTTTTTCCATTTTTCTTGTATATCGTGCATATACGGCAAAGATTTTTCCCGTCTCCAGAAACAACCGAAAATAAGTTACATAACGACAGTTTTTACAATTAGCAAATGTTAGAGCATGTTTTCCAGAGTTGTTCCGAGTAGTGATCCATGTAACAGTGAACGTTATACGTCCTAATGATCGAATATTACATTTCTAATACCGAAAATGATTTGTATGATGAAAGTTTACACAACAAGCGAATGTTAGAGCGTGTTTTTGAGAGGTTCTCCGAGTGATCCGTATAACAGTGAACGTTATACCAGTATCTTGTGGGAGTGAGACAGACCCCAGGTCTGTGAGAGGTGAGAGGCCCCAGGTTATATTGCGCATCTAGAAAATAGATTGCAATACTATCTTACGGTTTGATTATCCGTTAATCGACAGACCGAAACTTGATATCTTATCGAAAGTTACTCTCACAATTGCCGGTTTTGATGTACCATTGAATACTCGTGCCAACAGTAATGGCCTGACGGAAAAAAGATTTATTTGTGAATTGAAACACGCGAAACGTGAATATTTGTGTTGTCGATCTTTTTAGCAAAAAAAAAAAAAAAAAAAAAAACGTGTTTTTTGGAATGCCAAAGATTTGGGTGCTGCACTTTACTCGCGTGCTGTTTACGAGAGTTCGTAACCTTTCTCGTTGAGTAACGTTGAGGTGAAGAAAATCTCGTGGAGGTAGAAAAAGAAGAATCGGGTAAGAAGTGATCTTTCGGCACGGTATGCAGCTTGCGACGAGTCAGAGGCCCCATCCCCCACCCGTGCCCCCGCGACCCAGTCGACACGTTGTCGCAGAAGCTCTCAAGAGGACACCAAGACCACCCTGTCCCACTCGACAAGCACCACCACCCCCGAACACACGACCATGGCGCTTGGAGGACCACGAAACAGCGGCTGGACGGACCGTCGTTTACGAGTCGGCGCGGGGGGAACAGCAAACCAACGGTGAACAAGTTCGTTGCTCGAGCGAGCCTCGCTCATTGAACGAATTGCAACGACCGTTGGCCTCGCTGAGGTGCTGCAACGATGAGACGCTTGCCTACGGCAGTGGCAACAACATTACCGGGAACACAGCCGGTGTTGCCGAGAAAACAGAAGAACGCGACGGTGCCACCGACATTCGAGCTGCGAGTGAAAGGAACGTGGATGAAAAACAGCGGGAAAGGCATCAGCAACGACAACCGCTTATGAAGAATAGACGTTCTATTTCGGACGACAATATATTGGCGCACAATCAAACGGACTATTCTCAAAGGAAAAACGATGCAAGGTCTGGAGGAAAATACTATGAAATTCGGGAGGAGGAAACGGGGGGGAGAGTTTTGGATAAATTTATATCGAGGATAGGTGACGAATATTCCGAAATATCTGAGCAGGAGGACGAGTTACTGTTGAACGGTTGTGCGAATGAGGACATCACCAACTTGGAACAAGTCAAAAGAACGGAGATTCGTAACGAGGATGACGGCACGTCCCAAAGACGTTCTCCGACTTTTGTCGAAAAGGCGTATTCTCAGGGGGAAGCGACGGCGGGGACTAGGCTCTCAACGACACCTACGAAATTAGAAAAGAAGTTGAACGACAATAATCACATCGTTGGAGGTGGCAAGGTCGCTGGCGTTTGTAAGGCAGAGGAGGAAGCGATTAGCCGAGAAGCGGAGGAAGCGCAAACTCTTTCAGCGACCGATCCGTCTGGCAGCACGACGACTATTTCGAGCGATGACGGTGCTACCGTGGTCGTCATTGAAGAACCAGAGCGTAAAATTGCGTTCAACGACGACAACGATAACATCTATCACCAGGACTGGCTCGAGGCGGGAATCCGTTATTCCTCCACGAAGATCACACTGCCGGGCGATGATCCGTTTGATCGCGCCGATGAAATTGCTTCTATCGATGACAACCGTGCTAATGGTGATGACGAACGTCGAACATGCACTAAACTCGATCGTGCCAGGTACTCCAAGTCAAGCTTAAATATAGCATTGAGAGAGTTGTATCGTTGTCACACATGTCTGCCAAATTTACGAGTGCTGTTAAGGATGCAATACTCTTTATATTGTATTGTTAGTTTGGCCAAGTATATATGCTTATCTCAAGAATATAGTTAGTACAGCAGTTGGTACAAACTGGCAAAATTATTCTTTCGAAAAAAAAAAAACTTTTGGAAATGGTCAAAATTACTTTTCAAACAACCAAACAACAAGGACCTGAAAGTTGTTTATCTTGTTCGGGAAGCAATGTCGTTATCAAGGTCGTTATGACAGAAATTTATTGGTTCAAACGACGAAAAAGGAACTATCGGATACTTTTGGCTTGGATATTACGAAAGTCATTTTAATTATTTTCGAAAGTTTTGTTGTTGTTGCTCTAGTAAAAAGAAGCTTTTATTCAGAGTTATTTTTTTCATCGCTTTGATAGTCATCGAGATTGCTAGGGATATTTTACTCGCATAACATCAGCTTTCGATCAAAGTAGTAAATTGTGAAGAGCAAGGAAACAGACACGAAGGCATTTAGCCGCACTAGTTGTAGCAGTAGGACTACTTTCGCTCGCGTGAACAAAGGGAAAACGAAGAAACGCGGGCGCGATCGAGCGTACTGTGATGGGCTTCTAAAGTGCATCTTCGTGCGCTCTATTTCTTTCAAAGCTATCCACGATATTATAACGTTATGCATACAGACTTTCGAGAGAGCAATCACGATTGTCCATTAGCATATTAGCCTTGGAGCGTCAATGGAACGTGTCCGCTTTAAACGCCTAATGATCGCGCGACGACCGCTTGGCTCTTCGTGTAATTCGCTGGTCGATTAACTTATTGAGATTCAAGTTCACTCGAGCGCGTCTAGTACCTCTGCGCAATTGGGGAAACCGCTTTTCGTTGACACTTGGCAAATAATTTATTGCTATTAAGTCTTATCAATTAGAAAATCTTCGTGATTCGATACAACATGGAATTCTAGCTTAGCCCTAATTTAAATATTTAAAAAATGTCAACGCTCTAAAATTCCGAGTCCGCGTTGAGATGATTACGGTGTTGAACAAGAGTAGACAGTTGTTATGTTAGTTTTTTCTTTCCGATTGGTGTGTCCGCGTCGGTACAATCCTCTGACACCAATCTCGTAATTGAGGTTACGAGGAGACGTAACCGATCGCGTACCGCGGTACAATACCGAGCATATATTTTCGAAACTTTTTAACGCACGCGGGTTATCAAAAGTTAGTGCGAGAAGAAAACAGTTATACTTCTATTCATGGAACAGGCGAAAGGACGAGAGATCGTTGTCGTACGATGAATTACTCGTATTTGGCATATAATTTTAAAGCAGGAGGGAGAAATCAGTGAAGAGAGAATCGAAATTGTACGCTACTATGACAATATTATTCGTTTTTCGAACGTTTCAATTTTTTTTTGCAGCATACGCGAGAGAATATCAATGTCCTCGTTGCAAGGACTACCCCCCTTACCGAGGAGCCTCAGCGGCTTCAATCTGAGCGAGGGTCGCAGAGAATCGGCTGAGCCACCACCTCCGCCCACCAGGTCTTCGAGTAAAACGCAAAAAAATGTCAAATCAACACAACCGTCCAGTTCAAGGCCTTCCCCACCCGGTAGACAATTAACGACTCTGGACACCCAACTAGCCATACTACGAAAAGAAATGGTAAAACATTTTCTTTGAACCTACAGACTCATATGTTACCCAGCGTTTTTCCTGCATCAATTTACCGCATTTATTAACGTACTGCAAGATTTGTTGAATCTCCTGTAGGGATTACAAAAATGTCAATGTAGAGATTGCAAGAAAATTCTAATGTAGCTGATTCCGGTTTGGAAAAAAAAAAACGTTCACCGATTAGCATACTTTTTTAAATATCGTAAATTTGACGAAAAAGTGAGCGACCACGTTTTTTTTAAATTTAAAAAATCCATAAAATCTACATTTCTACATACATTTTTGTAAAATATTGCAATAATCAAAGACGTGCTCTGTTTGTATGCCTACGCGTCACTTCAATAGTCTGAGGCTGAGAAAATTTATGATAGAACCGAATGTACTTATCCCCAATGACTGGGAATGAATATAAAGTATTCCAGGTGTGTTTGTAGGTACGTGAGCATTAACGGAGCAGTTTGGAAAGTATTTTTCTGGGTGTTTCGTGTTTGCGCCGATAATCCGCGTACGTGTGTTCCCTTTTTTCGTTTTTCTAGTTCATGTACTTTTGTTTCGTTTGGTGCGATTCGTGACCCCGCAGCGACTATGCTCGAAATCTTCAAACTAAATGTGTATGAAATAATTATCATGAAGATAGTTTTATCATAAATTGTGTATTTGAAGAAATAATGGAAGCTTACAAGTTCGCTTTGATGGCAGAGACAGCCACGATGTGCTATAATGATTCGCGTCAAAGACGCGAATTGTGTATCTAATAGACAATCCAGACACGAGCGTATTACCACCACAGGCGCTCCCACGCTGCATTCCCTCAGGCGTGACTGCTCCTCGAGTTCCCCGCACTCCTCCCGGCGCCACATCACCTTCCTTGCCAGCCAATTCGATGGCCTTTTCATTCAATGAAATTGTATTTGAAATATATCTTCTTATAACAAATAACAATAATAAATTAGTATGCAAAATATTAATTCTTCACATTCATGCAATAACTATGAATAATTTAGGTAAATTATTCATAATTATGAATAATTTATTCATAATTATGAATAATTTATATTATGAATAATTTAGATAAATTATTCATCATTATTCTAGATAGATTTCAGATAAATTTTCGTTGGTATCTGAGAAAAATATCCTTGGGAGAAAAAATATCCGGCGGATAAAAGAAAGAACAGAAATAAAACCTTTAAATAAAAGCAGCTATGTCTGTGAGAGGGGGAGTATGAGTGTGAGTGCTACAAAATGGAAAACTAAAAAGTCGTGATTATAATGAAAAAACCGTGGACGCATAAAAACTATAGTTTTATCAATTGTTCTTTGGTTTGTTTTGCAAACAAGTGGAATCGCTGTCTATGATTTGTAAATTTCTTGTATTATCAACAAATACACGGGCGCTCCCACGCTGCATTCCCTCAGGCGTGACTGCCCCTCGAGTTGCCCGCACTCCTCCCGGCGCCACATCACCTTTCTTGCCAGGCCGGCTCTTGAGAACGTTCCTCGTGCTTACGAGTTCCCCGCTTCACATTTCTCATTCTCATTTTACGCCTTCTTCGCTTCTCGCTGTTTTACGTTTCCCACGATTCTAAACTGGTGAACGTATACGAGCACCTACGATATATATATATACATTTTTTTCTTCTTCATTTTCTGTACCTGCAATATAAGCATTACCAACTTGTGTCATCTCGTAGTATGCTTTTTAAAAAATTATTCACAAAAGTCTTTGGTGAATGAAATATGATAATTATGTAACAAGACTCGACTCAGAGAGAGAGAGAGAGAGAGAGAGAGAGCGAGTGAGAGAGGGAGAGGGAACTGAGGACAATCAATTCTGCTCATGATAATCTTAAAATTATTATTGGATTGATTTTCTAATTGTCAAGTATATTGTCCGATAACTAAATTTCACAGTCATATTGCCTTGTAGAGCGTAATACTAATTTTACGACAGTAATGAGACCAGAACGATAAATCATAATTGCAACTTTCCACGAGTACTCAGAATTAGAATATCAAGTTGAAGTATTTCCGGCACGTAAAGAAAAGTCGGTTAGTCTCGAAATACATGCAGGTGATCTATTTTTTAAATGTAGTAAAAGTTTATTGATTACTGTGAAAGAAAGTCACGTTTTTTATCGTGGTTTTAAAAATGATCTCGACGATAAACGCACGTATAATTGGAATTATCATTTCTTCAGGAACCTTGCACATCACACAAGCACACGCACAGAATTTTTTTCATGAAAATAAAGCTTTCTCTATGAGGACGCAAAAAGGAAGATAAGCAACGAAAACTGTATAATTTTAATGATTACAGTTTGGTCTCCGTCAGCTCGACCTCTCGTTGCTGTCGCAGTTATGGTCTCTGAACGAATCGATTCAAGAATTTCGTCAGTTACTCCAGGAGCAAGAAGACCGTGCACCGTCTCCATCACCGAGCAGTGAAGAGGGAGACGATAATTCGTACGGAAGTCATCCTCCGCCACCTCCACGAAGACCGGCACCTCTGCTACATCATCACAGGTAGAGATGTGACCGGTAATTTTACCGTATTTTTACCGTAAAATAACGGCACGTGACCGCTTTGAAGATTACCACATTGCTCATAAAATCATATGGTCTCATAGTGATTTAAAATCTTGGCACGACACAAGTTGAATTTACGAAAAAAAATTCTACGGTAATTTTACCAAAAAATATTACGGTAATTTCACAAATATATGTATAGGTGAAGTTTACCACCTTTTAACTGGTCATTTTACGATTATATTGGTGGAGTTCGCCACTTTTTAATTGATAATTTCACAAATATATAGTGAAGTTTACCACTTTTACATAAATTTACGGTAAATTTATCGAAAAAATTTGTGACCGGTCATATCACATGTAGACAGATGATTTTACCAGTTTACGGTAAATTCACGAGCAATATTCGTGATCGTATTTTTACAACAGAACATTAGTACAGAAAAGTGATAGTGAAATACGATAAAAATACGGTATTTGAACGGTTAATTTACCGAAAAGAAAAATACCGGTATTTTGACATCTCTTATCATAGGCCACCGAGACCGCCGAGACCGCTGCGACCTCCGGCCAACGACGAATCCCCTTCGAGCGAGGAGTATGGGGCAGTTTAATAATAGTTTATGTGTAGAGACACTAGTGGCGTACGTTGTTTCCCATTCGGGAAGGTAAAAGTGGAACCAAGAACGAATACGTGCCGTCATTGTTTTCAAACTGATTTTGTGCTTCGTCCGCGAATACCACGACATTGATCTCAGTAATCGATGGAACTAGAATTTAATCACTGCGACGTAGTGTGACTATGTTATCGCTCTGAATCCACGTGTTTGCTGTGTGCGTGTGTGTGTCTGTGTGTTGAATGCATTATCGCGATGCTACTTCTTTCGGTATCGCGTGTAAATTTTTTCTACCTAAATTCATAATTTTGTGTAAAAGTGATGATTATTGAATAAATACAGTCTACTTTAATGACCAGTTTATCGACGGTTACCAGTCAATCGACAGTTACATGCGATTGACATTTCGGATAAAGGCAAATTATTTAACCGTTCAAAAACCGATAAGCTTTTTATTCCGAGTCAGACCTCTTTCTCTTACACCTTTTTCTATCCCTGTCAAAGCTTATGTTGACGCGTTTTAGACTCGAGGGAAGAGAGTCAAAGAAACATCTGGTCAGGTTTTAGAATATTTTGATTTTTTTTTAAAGCTCTATTCCCTTCAGCTGTCGCAACTTTTTAGCAAATTGTCTAGACAGTTCTTTATAAATAAAGCAATCTTAAAGAACGATCGCTAATAGACGGCTTAGCCGCGGCTAATTTTTGGCCTGGTTAGCCGCCGATTAATTTTCGCTGGCTTAGCCAGCAAAATTGATGTCTCGTTAGCCAGCTTAGCCAATCGGACTGGCCTAACCATAATAGCCCTACTTGAGATTCTACTTACCCGTAAAAATGAACAGACCGATTACCCAGAGAACTGTGACTCGATACCAAGTGAAAGTCTCTACATTATATACGGTCGGTAAGGTAGATAGTGGCGCTCCAAGTGATAAGTTTTTCGCTCTCGTTCTTGCCAGTAGTCTAACACCCGGGAACGCTTATGATTTACAATTACTTACCACCAGAGTAGCTCTATCGGTGATTGTTACCTTAATTGACACACTTTGAAACACGTCAAACGCAAGTCCACTAACGAAGGTTTATCCAATTGATAAGAATGTCTCTTGCGAAAAAAATAAGAATTTTTAATTCCCGATCCAGTCGTATGGCATATCAACAGATTCAAATGCTACAAGTTCCCATTTTTAGATTAAATAAATATTCTTGATAGTTCGCACACGAAAGACACATCTATTGTGTAAAAAGTATTGGCAATGCATGTGACTTGTTTCTTTATAGTTTTTGTAAATGTAGCGCTAAAAATTGACTAAATCACGTGTATACGGCTTTAATCAAAAGGATAACAGAAGTTCAGACCTTTATTTTATTGACTGTGGATATGTTTGGAATAAAGTTGTCTCAAAATAAAGGAATTTATAGATTGAGACATATCTTCCTACGTCTCAGCACATCGACAAGATATAATAACGATAAAATGATTACGTTAAACTAAAATAGAAAGGGCCGGATCAATATAATGCCAGACTTATCGAACGCGACTGGCAGACGGAGAGGTCGTGCACCGATTACGAGAGAGCATCGTCGTTATCCAAAAATAAATGACAAAGGCTGTGTTTCCATGAAGAAATGCAGCTTCTCTCGCTTGTTACTAGCTTTACAAAGGGATAACCATACCTGCTTGAAAAATCTATTCAAGCTCGTGGAATTGACACAAATCCTATTGAAATCGAAATGGTTTCCAATGGAATGAATGAGGTTTCGGGGTGGGTTTTTAGGTTCAAAATTACTGAATGCTTATTGAATACGAAATAAGTGATTAAATTTTTTTAGGAATCCGGGACACTCGAACCATGTGTTTCCATCAAATTCTGAGTCGATTTTTTTCTTATTGCAATACTTTCTCTTTTACACATACTTTGTTACATGTTACGAGGTACGAGGAAGTAAAAAGGTCAGCATTGGGAATGACATCTCACGAGTTTCGTTGAAATCTTTGTGTTGATGGTTAATTAACGTGAGGCATTAATAATGATAATGTTGAAGGGAAAGAGGACGAGACGTAAGCTTCTATCAGTGGAGTAATTTTAATTTTTTGCACGCCTCGCCGCATCCTTTGCTCACCGGAGTTGAATAATTTATTAAATCTGTACGGGGTTTCGTGTGCTGCCGAGCGCGCGTAGAGCATATGCGCGCTCGGCACACACTTTTTCTTTCTCGTTCTACGGTCGCAAGGCTACCCCGAGGCGCGTTCAAAAGTTGAAACGATGCCGCGTGCATTCACCGCGGCCCTCTTCAATGTGTATGGGCTTGCTCAGGTCAAATCAACAGGTTCGTCATTCGCACGTTTTTCATTCTTTTCTTTGTTTTAATATGTTCACGAGTACTATAAAAAAGTGGCCTGCCAATTTTTTTCACTTTCACAGAAAATGCTTCATTCACAATCTCCGAAAACATTCATTATTAAAAATAAATGAATGAACCAACGAACGTTTATGAGCCAAAATTAAAAAAATATTATTTCCGTAAATTTCGGATTAATGTATTACGTATTTTTTAAAAGTAATGAACATATTTGATGATTACGACGAAAACAATAATGAACAATCTGAAAATTCGTGTGGCAAAGAAGATCGACATAAATATAGAAACAAATAGGCCGTACGGGTACTTACTGGCAATACGTCGTTTCTACAGAACCCGATTCTACACATCACCGACTCAACACCACCGACTCTACACAACGGCAATTCGAAACATGCCTCAATTCAACACAACAGCAACTGTACACATCACCAACTCGACACATGCCTCAATTCGACACAACCCCAATTGTACACAGCCCCGATTCTACACAGTCACAACTGTGACGAGCCAAATGCCCAACGGCAACACTCTACATAGTCCCGATTCTACACAGCCACAACTGTCACGAGCTAAATTCATCAAAGTCCCGATTCAACACATCACCGATTCTACACCGTCACCAACTCACATCCAATCATAGTGCGCCGATGAGTTTGAATGCTTGAACGACATACGCTGATTGGATGTGAGTTGGTGACGGTGTAGAATCGGTGATGTGTTGAATCGGGACTTTGATGAATTTAGCTCGTGACAGTTGTGCCTGTGTAGAATCGGGGCTGTGTAGAGTATTGCCGTTGTGAATTTAGCTTGTGACATTTGTGCCTGTGTAGAATCGGGGCTGTGTAGAGTATTGTCGTTGTGCATTTGGCTCGTGACAGTTGTGACTGTTTAGAATCGGGGCTGTGTAGAATTGGGGTTGCGTCGAGTTGGTGATGTGTACAGTTGCTGTTGTGTTGAATCGAGGCATGTGTCGAATTGCCGTTGTGTAGAGTTGGTGGTGTTGAGTCGGTGATGTGTAGAATCGGGTTCTGTGGAAACGACGTATTGCCCAGTCTATGTTCTTTCAGAACCCGATGAACCTTGTCGCCCTCTGGTTTCATCGAAAACAATAAAGTCGCGGGACTATGAGTAATCCGGGCCATACCTATGAGGGACTTTGAATATTGAATAATTCGTTGCAGGAGAGATGCTTGAATTGTGTCAAGTCCCTCGATTCTTGGAAAAACATGTTCGTTAACCGTTATCTTCCAGGGTTCAAATTCTAACATTTTTTTAAAACGGGTTTATCCGCGATCGATAATATGCAGCACCATAAGTGCGAGGATTTGGGCAATTTGGCATGGAATGGCCCATATACACACGCCTTTCTGTCTCTCTCTCTCTCTCTCTGTGTTCCTCTTGTTGAGAGTTGGGTGTTCGAAGCATTCTAGCTCTGAAATGTTATATGCATACATATACCACCACTACAGCGAGCGCTTTTATAATTAGGCAACGAAACGAATTGCGTCTGACATCCATATCGACTACCTAACTCAAACCTAACTAACGAGGCTTCGTTTCATTCGATCGAGCGCCAATAAATCTCGCGTCCCGTATCTCTGCCATTATCGTAAATCTTCCGACACCGCTGGAAGCCAGCGCGTTGCGGTCTGTCTCTGTGTGGGTGTTTTTTCTTTCCATCCTCTTTCTCTTCCTCCTTCTTCTTTGTCGTCGCTGCTTCGACGCGTACCTCCTCTTTATTCTCCCGGTCGTCTCGCTTCTCCATCTTCTTCTCCGCGCGGATAAACCTTTCGTTTAGCTATTTACATCCGTCATAAATCACGCGATATGCGCGTACGCGGACATTAAGCAGCGGGTCGTTTAAGCGGTTGCCACACGCTTCGAATGTCCCGTCGGCGCGCAAAGCCTTACTCCTATACTCGTGTTTATACTTCCTACTGCTGGAGCCGCTGTAACCAAGATGACTGTAGCTCCACTCCGGGATTATAAATGTGACAACGCTTTTTATGATCGTCTCGCGAAATTGACTTTCCGTCTCCTCGTTCACGTCAACGTTGTCAAAAGTTAT
Source organism: Ephialtes manifestator (assembly GCA_963970395.1). Taxonomy (NCBI): domain Eukaryota; kingdom Metazoa; phylum Arthropoda; class Insecta; order Hymenoptera; family Ichneumonidae; genus Ephialtes; species Ephialtes manifestator. The sequence continues at coordinate 203,167 of OZ019971.1, forward strand.
CGACAACTAAAAAAAGGTATTGCTGGAAAGAAGAGTCGTTGATGGCCGACTAACTTTAAGAAGTTGTAAACGTAAACGTTTTTCACTCCGTCATACACCGAAGCCCATCTTATGTTATTTTCATAGTGGCTCTTTGAGTTATAAGAATGGTGTTGCAACATATGCAACCATCGGTAACAACGGAGTACGATTTTCCGATCTATCGAGTCTTGTGAAAAATGAAGAAAAAAAAAAACTCAATCTTATTTAGTGGCGGTCGCCACGCGCGCTAGTATTGCCGGCTACGTTCATGGTGTATTGTATATGCCTGAACAGAACGTGGGTAAAAGCGAAGCGGCGTCACACAGGACTCGATTTGCCGTAACATGGCAACTGCACACGCTCGCAACTCGACACAAGACCGTAATCTTGTTGTTACCACTCGGTTGTGACATCCCTGTAACTACGTTGTAACAAGCGTTTTAACGAGCTTGTGTCGAGTTGCGACAAATTCTGTTCTGAAAATTAGACCGCTATGTTTTTACTTTTATCAAGTCGGTGAGTACCCAATTTTGTCGTGTTCATATTGAGTACATGCAGAATATCGAATTGTCGATTCTCATTTTCAAACTTCAAATCATGTAAAATAGGGTCTGTGTTCAGTTGATATACCGTAGAAGCGATGTATTGCCGCCTCGAGTTTGTGTGGGCGGGCGGTGTACGGGTTTCATTTATTCATCCGAGGTCGATATAGTTAATACCGTATAAAGACTTGACATGTCGAGAGTTAATACCGTAGAGCGTCAATCCATTGTAGAATTACATGTGTATAATCTCGTCCGTGTGGTGCTGTATCCTGTGGAAACGAGCTCCTGCCCACGAAACGATGGAACATTACGTACGGAACTTCTTAATCGCTTAAACACGCATACCTTGTACTAAGTATTCTCAAAAGATCGTTGTCTATATCTCAGAGGTTGGAGAATCGCGCCTGAAGAGCAAGGAACACATTGTGGAAATAAAGCGCGAGGCGGCGAGTAGCACCCTTTTACGACACCCCATAAACAAGACAAAGTATCGCGCAAAACTTTCGACATAGCGCGAGCTGCTGGTGTCTAGCAGTGACAGTCGTAACATTAATTAAAATGAAAAACGCGCTTGTAGAGGCGGTCAAATAAATTCCCCCTGACGTATGGCAATAAATTAATTGGCCGTGCTCGCTCGCTTGGGTGCGTTGGTTAACTCGTTCGAGATAGTGAAGAACAGAGAGAGAGAGAGAGGGAGTGAGAGAACATACTTGGTGTTAAAGCCAGAGTCACTGTGGTTAGAGAAGGCAAAAAGTAAACGTGGAGGTAAGAGTAGCGGAATAGCAGGTTTTATTTGTAAGCGATATATGAAGTATTCCATGGGAAGCGGGACACCCGAGTTACGCTTCATCTCAAAAACGGTCCATACTTTTTATGAAACTTGTTTACGGTTTCAAGAAAATTTACAGATTATTTTAGATTTTTCTATGGTAGCCGTCAACCGGAATTCAACACCGTTTTGCTTCCTCATAGAGGAAGCTTTGACGAGCATGCGCCTCATAAACTATTTCTTAACTCGTGTGAAAATTCATGCTCGTCGGAAAAAACTTTTTCCACACCTTTATCGTAATATACTATTTTGAAATGACATCAGCGCACAAACAAGGGATACATCTGCAATTTGGGTCAAATTCCCTCCCCCAAATGTATGCACCCATATTGAGACCCTCTGAAAAAAGGGTGGCCGATTTGCTATGAAATGCTTCATACAGTCAGAACAAGCAAGCAAGCAAGCAGCGAAGAGACTTGACTGACTAGTAGAGGGGAGTAGTATTTCTCCCGCTGATCCTCGCGCCAGAGCGAAGGCCCGCGCGCGCGAGCGTCGGCGCGCGGAGAACGAAAGGCGAGAGTTGTTACTGACAGCAAACATGGCCTCCACCTCTTCGGCCTCAGGCCAGGTTAACAACTTGCTCTCGCCCATACCGAGCGTAGTTCCTTTTTAGTGAATTGCTCGAGCATTATTAATCGCTTGATGTGGATTTCAAACTTATTACCACCGCTGACATGACAGACATTGCCGGGGGCGAGACTCGCTTACTCGTTCTTCTTCATCTCTCTTCTTCGCTTTTCAATTTCTTGCTCTCTTTGCTGCTCCCCGTGAAACAGTTCTGCACTCATCCGTCTCTCTTATTCCGTTTATGCGGGCTTCTATCGCATTGATATAAGGCATTCTCTGTCACTACAACCATATTTTTCGAACCTCTCACGTATTTCATTTAATTTGGAACATTAAATAGGAATAACTCCAAATAAAAATATAAAGGGTCAAACATTTATCGAGTTTGCTCCCATATAGTAACTCCCAAAGAAATGTTTGATTCTCGAGTTTGAGCTAGAGAAAAAACTAATGAAAAACTTTGATTCTGAATATAATGATCGTGTGAAAAAAAGGATTGATAAAGTGAAGAAAAAAAAGAAAGTGTTTATAAAAGTTATAGGGTAAAAATGGCGGACCTGACGGTAAATGTCTCGTATATGTATATTCTTGTTTTCTCGACTCCAGCTCGTAGACTTCCATCCAGCACTCTCATTTGACGTCCGATCCAGGTGCACGTCTAACTGCCTGACTCGACTCTCGCACGGATTTACCTGCAGATTACGTTGAAAGCTTGCAGCATCGGGTGCGGTCTCGCGAATCCGTACCTCGCTCGCGTTATTTCCTATCCCGGTCTCCACTCCCTCTGCCTCCCTCTCTTTCGCCGTTATCCGGCGTACCGCCACCGCCACCGCCACGATTGAAAGTAATTCCATTTGACCGTGGGGCTCTCGGAATATCTCCACCTACACTCGCGGTTGTACTCAAACTTTTGACTCCTCTTCCCACCCCCTCGATCTTCCATTTCCACTGAAATGGCAGTATACACGTCGAGTGCAAGCTCTCGCGGTATCATGATAGTCGGATGCACGGCCGACAAACCCCCGGGCATATCGCTAGCTATCATCGTACTTTGGTCTCTCGGAGTTACACTCCCGGATAATATTCTGCAGGTACAGAGATATTAATCCCGACGAAAGACGTCTCTCGCACGGAATCCTAAATGGTTGAGAATTATTTCCTTGGTGCCTCAAGCGCAACTGCTTTTACACAAGACTTGGTTCGGCAGCATTTTCGATCCTTTGGGAAATTATCGAAATAATCAAGAAGCGTCAACGACAAAGTTATCGGTAGGACATTATTGCTATGGGATACAACTGCTGTCATGAGGCAGTTGAAATAAAACATTTACTTTTTGCCAGAGATAGAAAATCAGATTTACGCAATAGAACGAGGATGAAATAACTTTTTTTACTACGGTCGTACGAATTGATGAAATTCACAATAAATAGTATTATCATTATAGTTTTTACTTTTTTCCGTCTTCCACGTAAATCCACGTAAACCACGAATCAATAATGGGTGATGCTTTTAAAAAAATGTTCATAATTGACTATAAATAATCGGTCGGATTAGGCTTTCATTGTTTTCATATGTAACGTCCAGAGAAGCCACAACGATAATTTGAATAATGTCCCGGTTCATCCGTTATCACTCGTTACGATTCGCCCCAACTCTGCTCCCTTCCCCGTGCGCGTCACAGGGAGTTGTGCACGAGTGCGTTACGGCTTGTCGATTTTGCAATGATCCCGCTTGTATGAGCTCTCGTAGTAGCCGCCGCCGCCGCCGCCGCCGCCGCGTGTGTACAGACATCTCGCGTTTGTATTCCAACTGGATTATTCACACGCCAACGGGTCTCGCCTGTCATCGCGTCCAAGAGTTATGTTGTGTGGTTGCTATACACACTATATTCATGACATACTATAATACGTTCGAAGGAAATTACGTGTCGTGGGAGAAGCCTCTATGAACTGGCGTGCGCGCGACTCTTGAAACGAAGATCTATATTTCCTATTCGGTTAGAGTGAACAACTTTTGGTGATAAAAAATCATTCTTTGACGAATGCAAAGTCGGTACCAAAGTTGGAATATGATTAATATCAAGAGACGCGGTAGTTTTACAACGCCAGGTAGCCAACAGAACAAAATAGAACCTTGCATAGTACCTCCGCGGTATTTGTAACATTTTACAAATCTACCTCTATGAGAAAGTATGTTTATCCATTTTGGCTTTCTTATAGAGAAAGCTTTGTAAAAAGATAACAATAATGAGGCAAGCAGATTAAAGAACGGCTTCTGCATTACTTGTGTCCTAAATTTCAGCGGTTCTAGAGTTACAGACGATTGAAATATTGAAACCCTGCGCACACGCATGGAATCGCACACGCATATGCACATACATACCGACATTTTTTCTAAACTACTTATCTCAATGTTTTGGACCATTCTGAGTGCTCGGGCATGAAAATCTCACAATCATTTTAGAAACAATGAATGACGATATTATTAAAATATATATTGTCCACTCTAGAAAATCGGTACGGAAGGCAGCTGCGGTTGACGGTGAACGCAGCTACACTCGGTACATATCGTGGTAGAAACGATAGTGAAACGGGGCCCCGTAAGGTGGTGCCACTGCCATGTGTTATCTTACGGTACGTAATACATCGCAGTGTTATGCAGTTAAAATAATGTAAATATAAGAATTAGAAATAATTGAAGAGTGATGAGGTTGAAAATTTATTATAAAAAGTTTTCATTATAAAAATAATGGGAACCAACATATTGGTGAAGCGAAACCGTACGTTTGCAGGTCGAGATATTTCAACAAAAACTTGTTGTACCAGCACTGACTAGCTCACGTCCATAAACCATTGAAATAAATTTCAGAGAAATCTTTTGTTATATCGATAGAGAAAAAAAATCGGAAAAAATAAATTCTACCCAAAAGAATGATTGAGAACCAGAAAATCCACTATGAGTTCAAGAGGTTGGCCACTCGCGGAATCGTTGATTACCTTTGGCAACACCGAAATAAGTGAATATTCCGGATGCGGAAAGCTGCCTAAAGCTTCTCGCTCCTGTTGGCGATACACTCTGCAGTTATATAGAAAAGGAATATCCTCCTGTGCAAACCGGTAGATACCACAATGCCGCTTACTCGAGGATTTCTATGGTGCGCGAGGACATTCCTAATCCACGAGAATCTCTCCGCCGTATGTAAGGATTATGGGTTGGTACGGGAGTCGACGTAGCCAGGTACTATTCTCTTCCTCCTGGACTTGTTCTCGTGTCTCTTCTTGGCTTCGTGCGCCCCGGAGGCTAAATCCTCGGGGTAGCCATTAGCCTCGGCACAACGATGACGACGACAGCGAGCATGGTATACCTGGTGCTGCCGCGTCTGGGGTGGTGTTCCTCCACACAAGCTTAGAGACGCTATCAGGGTCGACTTAGTTCCGGCGCTCATTCTTAGATTCGCTTGAGCTCGGCTTCTGCGTTGTGTCCTCTTTCTCGCAAACCGCGTGACCACCGCCGCTCTTTCTTTTATCTTATCCTGCGATCCAACTAGTTGGCAATGACGCAAAGCTCACGGTTCTTCGCTCTTTCTCCCCCTTTCTTCGCTGTTATACCATGTACGTATGTACATTGCTTCTCGATCTCTCGATTTCTTCTTCTTGCGATCAAATTGTCACCCGAAGCCTTGCGCGTTTACTTCGCGCGCCAAGTGTAACGAGCCGATCTTATCTTCATCTGGGAGACACTATAGTATATACGCTATTACCTCGGTTGGAAACTGAACGTCGCTGCCGCTCATTGTATTCGCGGTGGTCGTCGGCAATGTCGGAGATATTCGTTAGCTCCCTCATATTGACAATCCGAAACTAGAAGGTGAACTACTTTGGTATACTTAATTTTTTACTCACGGCTCCTCACGGCTCGTAAAGTCGGGAGAATCCGTTTACACTGAGAATAGAGTTTATTCACTACAACAAAATATATTTAGTTGAACTGTTTCTTAAAACATTTGTTAACAGTTACAAAATTTATTAACAGTAAATAAAAATGAGCGTTCTCATAACAAAGTCTTATTCTGACGGCATTTCCGTCAAATGAAGGATTTGCTTCAGCAATTTTTTTTACATAAGTCGTTCGATGTTTGTTATAAATAAAGAACGATCTGGTACAACGAAATTAAAGATAGTCAGGACAACTTCGGATTTGTTAATAGTTACCAAATCATTATTTGCCGTTACGCAGATTTGTTTATAGTTAACACATCTATATTTGAGTAAAGTACCGTCTGTTTGGCGTGATTGTTACGTTTGTTTACAACCGTTGGCCCTCAGAGGATTCGTTCGTTCTCGCGCGATCCTCGACGCTATTACGCTATAGTTGTAGTTTGGCAGTGCGAGCGAAACAGGGCATAAGATGGACGACCTCCTCATTTCGTGAGGCTTGTACGACGGATTGGAAAAAGTCTTCGAACGTAAGTACAGAAGCAATGTATTGGTTTGAGCAGATACAAGTAAGGAAGTCTAACGTTGCCACGTTACAATTGCAGCTTACATATCGTCTTTTAAGCGAGATGGGGATTGCCGATTCAATCGTTGTCGGACGTATCATCGTAGAACTACTAATCGAAAAGGTTGAGTACGTCAATTTGCCTGTTATTGAATCTCCAAGTTTCGAGGTAACATGGCTTCGAGTAAACGCATAATTCGAAATGTAACCATTACATAAGAAACAATTACACTGTAAAAAATCGGCTGTGTAAAATGCAACGATGTGAGTGGTGAAAGAAACCGGTGTTAGATTTAACACCATTTTGTTGTTAAAAATACACCCGTCCTGTGGTATACAGGTAATGCGGTGTACTCTGACAGAAATTAACACCAAACGGTGTGATGCACTATGTTGACCCTCAATGGTGTTGTTTTCCGTAGAAGCCGTCACAGTTTGGTGACAAATGCTATGAAGTCTTACATTTAACCACCATCCAGTGTTTCGATTATGCTTTTAACGGTGTTAAAGCTACACCGATTGATGCCCTCGCTTGACTACATAGTGGTGTGGAAATTAGCATCAATGGATGTTGATTTGTAATACGTCGGTGTTGCGCATTGACCCCCAGATAACGGAGTAAGACCGCAACACCGAAGTGGTACAAGAATAAAATGTCAACATCAGTGAGTAGTCCCAATAAGTCCACTGCTTTTTGGTGTAAAAGTAACACCGATAATTGGTTCCTTGTTTCTGGATGCTTATTGGCTCCTGCATGTCTTTGCATGTTTATGGCTCAACGGTTGCCGGGAAGCGCGTCTTTCTTCAGTATCTCGCTGGATGGATACGTGGCCCGACGTGAATACTTAGAAATAGGACAATGTCCAAGCGCGCGCACACGCCAAGCCCAGGCGCATTGTCAGAGAGTCAAAGAGTAAAAAATCTTCGCGCGTCCGCTCTTGAAAAGTGTGAATTAAGAAAAGTGTATTTTGAAGACGTAACATCGTGGCCCAAAGTCCCCTGTGGAGAGATCGCTACGTACGATCGATTCATCGACGCAGCTAAGGCAAAGAAGTGATATTTACGAAGTCGTGCAGGAGTTAATAATATAAGAAATAATATAAGAATGTGGATAAACATTCTTTGTTCAAAGTAACACCGATTAATGTTCGTAGACGCAATTTAGTGCAGTAATGAAATTAAAGAGTATAACTGATTCACGAAACTAGCAACAACGTGAGTTAATTCATCGGTCATAAAAGACCTTTTGACCATAAAAACAATGACCTTTCGTAACCGTTGAATTAACGCTCGTTGTTGCTAGTCTACTGAATCAGTTATAATCTTTAATTTCATTATTGTAGGAAATTGCATCTGCGAACACTAACCGATGTTACTTTGAACAAAGAATGTATGTCCACAACTCCTGCACGACTTTGTAAATATCACTTCTTTGCCTTATCTTCGTCGATGAATCGGTCGTACGTAGCTATATCTCCACCGGGCTCTTGGAGCCACGATATTACACCTTCAAAATGTACTTTTCTTAATTGACATTATTCGTGAGTTGACACGCGAAATTTTTTTTACAGTTTCACTCTCTGAGCCTGGCCTGGCGCGGGCGAGCTCTTGGGCATTGTTCTAAGTGTTCGCGAAAAGAGCTTCGAACCACAGCGCTGTCAAAAAAGTATTGCATTCATCACATGACAGTGTCACATATTGACATAAAAAGATGTTAAAATGTCATGATATTATCCCGAACAGGTTACTCCAATAAAGGTTAATTGCGCACTATTATAAGTGTTACACTCCGACTTTTTTCCGGTGTGTAAATGCATGTTTTCTTGTGTTACCACTGACACTATAATTTGTCACTGTTATGCTATGAAATTCTATGATATCGGTTCACTGTTCAGTGTCATTTACTTACCACGTAGCAGTGTTAAGGGGAGGGAGTCAGGTCAAAATAATTAAATTTGTAAATTCAATATCATCCAAATTCTCTTGCATATAAAAATGATCAATGAACTATATTGTTGGTTCTCGATGAAAGGATTTTTTACTGCCATCTGACTTGCGTATGCCTTTCCATATTATCTTAAGCAAAACTCTTAGGCTTTCCGCTCTGCGCGTGATTCAGACCAAACTGCTAGGCAGATTGGGCTAGTTGATGTCTCATTTTCTTCTTCATAAAAAGATACACCGGCTAAATGGAGCAAAATATTTTTTTTTTCATTGTGAAAGCAAAGTTAATAACTGATTTAGAAAATAGCATAAAATTTATTTAGTAATAATTATGTCACTTGAAAAATATTACCTTTTATTAACTTTTGCTCCATTTAGCCGGTGTATCTTTTCATGAAGAAGAAAATGAGACGTCAACCAGCCCAATCTGTCTAGCAGTTTGGTGTGAATCGCGCGCAGAATAGGTTTAAAACCAAGTTTCGGCAAATGGCATCTAAAGCTTACCACTCAAATAAAAATGTTTATGCTGTTTTCATCTTTGGGGCACCTTAGTACCTTTAATGAACAAAATAAAAATATTATTTGCAAGTCAGATTACAGAATGTTATTAATAATGTTATTAATAAATGTTTTTTTTACAAATAAATAAGTAAATGAATGCATAATTTGATAAAAACCTGTAAATAATATGGGGATGATCACTTTTATTGACAACATCACTGAAAATTTATCCAGTGTTGACATATTGCTGCACAAACATAAAATCATCACTTCATAACAAATGATACATATCTGATCACTTCTGATGATTGTTGATTCTGTTTTAAACACTATTGATTGAAAAAAGACCGTAAATGGCCAACGGAACCAAACTAATAACATAATATGAACGAAAAATAAAAACGTCAATTCGAGGTTATGCGTCTCGCGTGTAGCAGAAGTAACTTCTCGGGGCAGTAACACGCCGCGTATGCGATACGCGCTAAGATATCACAGCGCATGTCCCATTATTCGCGCGAATTCGAATATAATGTAAGTGTTACGTGTTGCGTTGAAGACATCACACTGTCATCGCATCATTTGTATCGCGTTTCGCTACCTGGTTTAAAAAATGGTAAACGAATAAAAATTTATTTACAAGTACGTAATAAACTTTTTATTATATAGAAAAAAATCATTAAAAAACAGGCATACTGCAGAAATCGGCCATTTTTCGGCTTCAGGTCTAAAATTTTGCAGGTTCAGAGGTTATACTTAACTAAACGAAACTGCCGAAGAGAAAAAAAAAAAAATATATTTGATTTTTTTTTTTCAACACCCTTAATTATTTTGTGTGAACAAAAAATCGGCCATAATGTCTGCATATAACAACAATAAATAAATAAAATAATTTAAAATTCAAATATAATATTCTGGTAATCTTTACGACTTTTGAGAAAATGAAATATGAATGGTACCGTAGAAACTTAGCCAATTTTGCGAATTCCGGCTTATAACTTTACTAATAGATAGATTACATGGAAATGAATGTTTTCACAGAAAAAAAAATAATCGATTTTTTTAAATTTTTGACCTGGCTCCCCCCCCCCCCTTAAATGGGTTCCACTGTCCGGTGTAATCAATTTGAGTGTTAATCAATAATACTGATTTCCTTACACCGCTCTTTTACTCTGTTGTTTACACGAAATGGTGTGGACCTATTGGGACTACATAGTGGTGTTGAAATGGTGTTAATTTTAACACCAAATTTTTTATAGTGTACATTAATGTAAATGTAACCGTCTATTATATTGTTATAACCGAATCACAACAATATTTATTTATTTATAAGGAAAATGTATAATAAATATATCTCTCATTAAATATACGTTTATTTATTTGTAGTTTTACCTTCACTTGAACCAATACGATTGGAAAGCACATCGAACTAGATGTACCGTTCTGTCAAGATATGCATTAATTGATTCAAATTATTATAATGGTAACTGTTAATAAGTATTGTATAAATTGAAAGCCAATTCAATATTGCGTCAACTTAATGTTCTGTGGACACCAACAGGGGAAATATTCATTCAAGCATAAATTTATTAACTATTAATACATCATTATTTGGACCAATTCAGGAGTTCAAATGTACGTTTATTAACTGTTAATAAATCACTATTTGTGCCAATTAAAAGGGTCACATAAGCGATTTTTTAATTATAACAAAATATTCATTTCGCCATATTTAACATTATGATTTTTTAATAATTAACAAATCCTAGCACCCACAAATAAACTCTTCTCAGTGTAACTGGCATTGCGCTCATATGTCGATTTCTATTGGTAGAATGTTCTCCAAAACGGTTTGAGATGTCTCAATAGAATTAGATACACATAGTCTGTGTATCGTAACCCGTGTATTTTTTTTAAGATTCTATACACAAGTATTATTTCGTTAAATATATCTTGTCACACGTTTCATATATAAGATACTGCAGCCATTTGGTATGTGAGATTTGTATAGACGTCGGCACAGGATTGCATATTTTTATACCCTATCGCGATTGAATATCGACAATGTGATTCGCGGAGCGGGGGCAGAAATATACATATCTATCGTAGACACATATAAGCTCGAAAATCTCTCGTTACAATCAGAGCCTGACAGCGTCAAGCTTCGCACGCCAGTCCCGTGGCCCGGTCGTTCGTAGAGAGGGCGTATAGTATACGGCGACCCGTTAATTTGATTTTCTTCGGTACTGCCGCCGACGCGCGTTTCGGTTTCGAGGACAGCAGCACCAGAACCAGCACCAGCGGCAGAGCACAGCGATGTCGAGCGTAACGTGTCTGCTGCGGGAGACGGGGATCGGGCAATTTATCAATCCACTGGCGAGAGAGAACGACTCCTGGCTGGGCGGGTAATTTAACAAGATTGATGCGAAGCCGACATGCCACAGTTAGCCGGGGTCGGCAACGCCAGCATAGCCATTGCGAACAAGGCGCGTATTCGCTAGCGCGCTCGCGTCGACGATGCCAACAGGAAGCATCAGCTACGCAAACGTGTGAGCGACTGGTTATTAGGAGTCCTCATCACGAAGTGCGCTTCGAAATCACGCGCGGAACATTAAAACCCGTCGTGAGCTCGTTTGTGATTAAACTGGCCATTACTATTTTCTACAGAGGCACGTGATGCACATTGTATCTGTGTAGACCAAGTTGTCTTCGTGTTTGTCGTTACATTTTATTTTGTACTTTCCCATGTATGTTAACGTAAAGATTCATTATTTAGAGGTCGATAAGAGAGCTTTATATAATGTTAACAATGCGAAAATCTTGTCCGCGTGTACTGAAAAATCGTCGCTGCCACCGCTGTCATATAAAGAATCGATCACTCGGATGGGTGAATGTCTCTGATCCTGATTTTTCCAAATCTCCCAAAGGCCGCCAAGCACTAATTTTTCCAAGTCCCCCAAGAGTTTTTTGGCTCTCATTTTTCCGCCTAAAGTAATTCCCGTAGGACGCGATATTGCATCGACCCTTGTTTCCAAAAGCTACCAAAAACCGCATTATTCCACCTTTCCTGTAGACTTGGATCGTAAGGGCGATACTGCAACGCCCCCACGACCTATTCTAAATTCTATTGTTTGAAATACCGTATGCGTTATTTCAATGACCCTGGTATATCCGCTTATCCTTTACCTCATCTTCGTAAACGTTTGTAGAAGTAGTCGGTTACACATCGAGCTGATTACATCAAAGTCATCGCCTCGTGTTATTCACCAGGCTCTGACGCTCGTTCGGTATCTGCAGAAAAACTAAGATAAACAGAGGTTGGACTTGCGTATAAGCGCGCGCAGGTCGTGGTATCCGTTCCAACCTATATACCAACCCCTGGCCGCTAAAATACGTGACGTATTTCTGAATACGTCTGAATTATTTAAAAATATATAATTTTATTGAACAATATGAATACAGTCGGTATTTATACCTTAGACGGAAAAAAAAGTTTGGTTGTGGCAACTAGGTTTTCGATTTGCTGTACACAATGTCTAAAAAATTAGTTGCCTCAACCGTATCGAATAGTAACCTCAACTATTCACGATTAGTTCTCGATTGGATTAGTTAACCTAACTAGGTTACTAATTGTTACCTAAGTTAACTAATCCAACGATTGGATTAGTTAACTTAGGTTAACTAATCCAATCGTTGGGACTACCACTCGAATAGTTGGGACTACCGTTCGAATCGTCGGTATTATCATTCGAATCGTTGGTATTAGCATTTGAGTTGCTAGGGAAATAGAATAATCGATTGGTTGTGTCAACTCATTTCTTGGTTATGGCAACTAATCTTTTTTTTTTCCGTGTAGTGTTTATCAATCTTTTTGTTTTCGAATTTATCAATAAATTTCTTGCATGTTTATTATTATTGAAAATGAGTATTTCTCGTATCTTCAATGACGTTGATTGTTTGAAGATGTTTGTTAGAAGCTCCGGTAGAACGCAGGATTCGATTGAGAATGGATGTACGAAGTATCCTTAAACCCGGTCTCTTATCGGATTGTAAAATAAGCGAACGTTAGAGATCATTATTCCAGGGCTTTCACCACTTTTCGCAATGATCACAGGTACTAGCAAGGATAAAACGATATCCTCGTATATAATCGGCCTGAGGCGCAGAGAAAAGAGTGAGGCGCGAAGCTACAGGTCTTAAACACGTTTTCTTGTAAAATTGGCAGCGATATCTGCGTCAATTTATCGCGGTTTGGAGCGGAGAGTCAGAGGACGCGATGAATTCACTATACGAACGCACAACTTGTTGACGTAGATCGTTGAACGACGTGCGCGCAGCAATGTTCGCTCGCGCTTGCACGAGAATTTGAATAAATCTGCCGTTTACAAGCGAACTTACGACGATATACCGAGAGAACGGCTTACAGTAATGGCCGCTACTTACCATCGACGCGATGATACCCCCGTTCGTTTCTTCGAGACACACACGCTTTTCTCGTCTTCTACTTGTTTCCCCTACCCGTTTTGCGGCCAGCATCGGCAGTGGCAGCGGCAGCAGCGGCAGTAACATCGATGATCGTAATTTCTCTTCGTTATTTCTCCTTTTCCCGCGTCTTCTCAATGACCCTACTGCTGAAACGACCGAGCAAAATTGTGCTACACTGACATTACGAATCCAATTTCGAATTTGTAAATGTAATATATGTTTCCCCCTGTTTCGTAAGTCGTAAAGGAACCGCTGAGTATCGATGGGAACATAATTGTTGGCGTTCGTCAATTACCTCGATTGAAGCGTGCACATCAATTTTATTACTACTGCAAATTACTATTTAACGAGGCTGAGTTACCTGGAAATCATAAAAATAAATTTGTGTTGCAATTTCACATATGGAGTCTTACGTCGGTATAAAAAATATCACTTCACATGCGTGAAAGAGTAAAATATTTTTATATAAAAAATTTTATCGTTGCTTGTCGGTCGAACCATTTTCTTCAGTGTAAACGTATTCATGAATTTGGATTTCAGCCAGTCTCCAAATTCGCGTCGCACTCTTTTTCTTCCGCATACTCTGATCAAAGTAAATCGGTGGTAACTCTAACCGTACCGTTTTCAAGGGTTTGCAGGGAGTCACCTTGAGAATGGTTTTATTAATCTAGCACGATCCTTTATTTGTACCAATTGACACAACTGTCAAGATCTGATCAAACTTTATTAGAATAAAAATATATCAACAAAAGGACCGTCAGTGTCGAATTTAAGCTGAATCTTTAAGGAAATTCAGATTTGAGAAGATTTTCAGATCGTGCTGTAATTGACGATATAACTCCGAGCAGTTGATCTCACATTTTCTACAGGGACGTACTATTACTGAGCGGTGGTGGATACTAAATTTGGTAAAAAGAAATACATTGACCTAGTTCCAATACCATAGATCTAGACATAAAAAGAAAATACATAACTCGTCGCACTATGTTCTTGAGTTAATCTTACTCCGAAGATTCCAAGGCAGATGTATATCGTTCTCCGTAATGCATACACCAAATAGGATCAATGATTGTACTTTTGTGTCAATGGGCATCGAATATATCAACGTAAACAACGTAAACGCACCCATAATACTATAAGGTAAAGCGAAATCGCATTCGATGTCGACATTCCAGGTATCGTGTTTAACTAAATTGGAATATACGGTGCTATATAGAGAATTTTGTTCCAGGCCGTTAAGACACTAGATTCCACTTTATCGACATTGTAATGGTTATATAGCCGTTAAAGTTACCCTCTCATACAACTTTTCCAATCTTATCTTTTCGCGCGCGGTCGAGCGCTCACTTCCCGGTGGAGTTGGGGATGCTATGTCGGACCTCCTATGTGCTGCTTTGAAAAGACGATCGGTTCGGTAAGCCAGTCGACGAGAAAGGAAAAAGAGAGGATTTAGTTAAATTGGACTGGCCAGCGAGGAGTTGTCGACGAGATTTGTTCGGCATCAACGATTGCTGACCGTTGTAAAGGTGCGGAATCGCCGTACCGTAACGCGCTCCACTTTTTTAAATCTCCCTTTTTTTTCTATTTCGTGTAAGGACCAAAGCAGCATCGACGACGACGACGACGACGACGGCGACAACGACGATAACGGCGCAGCAGCAATAGCAGGAGCAGTAGTGGTAGCACCAGCTAAAGGGTCGCCGTTCTCGGCTTTAGAAAGAGGGACAGAGAGTCCGTAGCCCAGTCCAACGGTGACCAGACTGTCGATACGTGCCTGGCATCTCTACAAGCCCATATTCTTTACCCCCGGTAAAAGCTTCAAGATTGTCCGGCAGTTGAACCCTCTCACGTCTCCCTATACTCCCATCTATATACTGTACGATCAAACTTTTCTCGTCTCTACTTGAATACACCCTCGAGTCTACTCTTGGCTTACCGGTGAAAGCCGGTATGATCTTTCCTTCTGCTTCGGTGTCGCGTTATCGGTTATACCTTAACAGAATAATATATCCTCGGGAACAACCCTATATGTAAAAAAGCACTTATTAAAATGTATTTTTTCTCGACTAGACCGAAGTAACTTCATTACGTGGGCGTAAAGCGGGAGCAAAATCGATAATTTCGAAAAGAATTTAAAAAAAATAAACAAATCAGTATAAAAAATTCAAGTATCCGTAATATGTCGTATTGGACTACCGGATACTTGATACTCCGATTCGAGTCTGAAAGATATTAAAAAAAAAGTATTGAAATAGAAAATTCATAAAATCTTGTAGTGTTGAGGATTGAAAAAATGAAATATTAATTACTGATAGACGATCGGGTATTATAATACACATGGTTAGTCGGTATAAGCGTGAACCGTCGGCTGGCTCTGTCTCGAGCTACATAGCCACGAGGCTCGAGCGAAGAGGGGAGGAGAGGAGTTCTAGGCTAATATCATGCTGGTCCGGGGCAGTCCGCTAATGGGGTGAAAATCACTTAACCCCTCGTCAGCGGCGTCTCGCTGGGAATCACGTTATTCAATTCGCGATCTCTCTCCGTACGCGAGCCCTCCCCATAATAATAACATCAAACCAGCGGCGCGGTGATGGCAAGGGCTTGGCGTGGCATGGCTGCAACCTACAGTATACGACGGCTGCGGCGGCGGCGGCGGCGGCGGCGCGAAGTCGAGTGCTCTGACGCAGCTCCAAGATTTACGGGCACGGTCGAGGCATGCATCCTGTATGAATACCGGGCAGCTTGCAATAATTCAACTCGGCGGCCACACCTCGACCACTTCCCGTCTCGAGTCTCGCTGCTCGCTGCTCTCGGCAACCGCTCTGAGCTACACCGAGCAGGTCGCTTTGAACGCTGCTCCTCTATAGCCTCTGTTATGGAATATCTACAGTGAAATGCTTTAATAGTCCTAGACACGAAACGAAGCGATCCCTCAAAAGCTCGATCTTACGGAAGAGAACGATCTAGTTAAAACTGCCTGTATTTCGTTAAAAAAGACCATTAAGTTGTTTGCTAGTCAACAAAATTCGGCATAATGTTAAGTAAATTTAAACCAGAATATCCAGTAGGGTAGTATATCCTACCACCTAAAGCATTTTCCTATATTTGAAAGCTCGTGGTTAGAACCGGATTTGTAAAATGTTTTAAAACTTATATCCGCATCTTCAACGTATATAATACCGCATCTTTGGCATACAACTATTAGTACGCTTCTAGAAAAAACAGAGAAATCCAGAAAAATGTATAATCGCCATTTTACCGGTTTTTACCATTAAAGCAAATTCAATACATCCATTATATTAAAACTTGACTCAACTCATTTTTCAGTGATGTTTATCAAATAAAACCATATTCTTATATTAGGGATAACTGTTTTGGATCCTTTAATACCATCGTCATTCGATGTAAATATTCAATATCATATTTTTTTTACACCACTTTTCTCCAAGTTTCAGACAGTTCGAAATATACCGATATGAATATATCGAAACAAAAAAGTTTCACGAAAATAAAACTTCCTCTGCGAGGAAGGAAAATAAGATGTATAAAATAATAAAAATGGTATTTTTATTACGATAAAATAGGTAATCAACTTTTTCCCTTACTCCAGGATACCTTAAATCTATTACAAATCACTAGCTTAATGAATAATCCAACTTGAAAATGTCCCTAGAGCCAGTTAGCCGATACGTCTCGATCCTTTAATCACTCGCGTTCTTATCCACCTCTGCCAGCATCTCTGATCTTTCTCACTGTCCCGGACGACCTCGGTTACACCCTTATTTTAGACCAGAAGCATCGAGAGCACTATCGGTGAAGAGGGGCGAGAAAGGGTGGGGAAAGACGGGCGATGGAGCAGAGAGCTCTGATATATCGGTCGCACACATTGCACTGGATGGAACGCAATATGTCCGCCGAGAAAGGCAATAACCATTAGGTCCCGAGAAAACTGCCCCATTTCAAACGACACGAACGGTCGAATATCAGGAAATTTATATCTGTAGCCGGGGTGCGCGGCACGCCCGCAGCCTCTCTCCTTTCTGTACTTCGCGACCGCACCATATATAATTTTCTTTCGCCACCCTGATGCGCCATATCCCTCTGACGCTTCGCTTCGCTTCGTGTTCTACTCTCGCACCCCTCGCGAACGAGAGCTCGGTACAATTGCAATTTCTTGAATAACAATTACAAATTCCACCTGGCTTTAAGAATTAACACTAATTTTAATATCAATTCCTGTGGAATTTCGGATATTCAATGTCAGTTGCGCCACCATTTTCGTAAATTATTTCGAAACTTGGGATTTAAATTTCAATTAAATCGGTCGAATTAATGACCGCGATGAGATGATCCACAATAAAAAAAGAATATTAATTTTTGTCATTTTTTCCAGGCATGTCATATACAATTACCGATTAATCAGATAGATTTCAAAATAGCTAGCTACAATACTAACTGCGTAATTTTCTGACCCTTCAGAGATTATGACCGGTTAGCTCGAACGAAGCCAGCTTTGGTATAAGTGGTTAAGGAAACCGAACGTCCGACCAACCCACGAAAATTGCTCTCGTAAACGCTGAGACGTGCTGATTTTCTACTGGCCCGGCAGTTCTATTCCACTTACTACAGATATATATATATATATATATACCCCTTTTTCATTCTCCACTTTCATTTTGCCTTCGTCGAAGTCGACCTGAGGGCATTTTCGCAGACCGACGATCATATAGAGGCGCGGAAAAACCAGGAGGAAGAGGCGGTCTCCGGATTACCAGAAAATTAAAGGTTACGCTAAGAGGTGAGAGAATCGAGTGTAAGATGGGAAATAAGAAGATGAAGATGGGGAAGAAGAAGAAAAAGAAGGAGGAGGAGGAGGAGGAGGAGGAGAAGAAGAAGAAGAAGAAGAAGAAGAAGAAGAAGAAGAAGAAGAAGAAGCAAGTTGCTAGAGACTCGAACCCTGCTCCTAGTCCGTGAGGATCAGTGCGCAAACGGACACCGGACGGCCACACGAACCATACTGCGTAGTCTTCTGGGCAGCAGCTCTTTTGACCGCTCGTAGAAATTGCTTTTCCCATATAAGGTTACATTATAACAGCACCATCTTGTACGAATGGTTCTCCGTAGAACCCCGAAAGCGGCCAAATTTCCGGCTGCTGCTGCGTCTTTTGCTCGTCGTGCTTCTCTCCACTTCTTTGTCATTCTTTCGTTACGACTTCGATTGCACGCTCCCGACTATCCGACTTTTTGGGAAAAAGACTAAGGGATGGGTGAACAGCGGCCAGCTGTTAGAATCTAACCACGATTACTTCGGAAAATTATTGTCCTTTACTTTCTTTTCATCGTTCCTAGCTACACCGGAGATGCTACGCTTTGTGCTGATATCCTCGAGGAAATGGTTTTAGCTGTGATACACAGCACGCGGATATCACGAACACAGAGCACAGAGTATTGTATTGCTGAAATATTTCCACCATTTCATTACGATTGAAATATTAAAGCAATTTTGTGGACAATTGTTACAAAATCTTTCGTCGCAAAATTTTTTAAACTTTCTTAAGGAAGCACAGTCACCTGGAAATTAATTGTTTTCATTTAGCCGCAATCTTTTCCGCATTTGTCTGAAAAATTTTAATTAAATATATCGTTTATGGAATTGATCGCAGAATTTTCTAGAGTTTTAAACTCAAAGGCAACCATTTTTTGTCTTTGGGTCTTAAAACTAATTCGGGAATACGAGCGGTCGGTAAGGCGGATACCTACACGTTACGAAGGTGTGGATATTCGCCGGACGATGCCGCCAAGTGTTAAAAGTGCTACGAAAGTGTCGTAATAATCGAAATATCGAAACCAGTGGCCCTGCTCATTAGTGAGTTGCCTTCGATGCATTCGGTCTTATTCCCGATCATTTATTTATCAATCGTTTGAAAATACAGCAGAAAGTAGAAATTGTGAAAGAAAAATGATTATACGTACTGTTAGAAATATTTGAAATTTTAATTCATTGGTATTGAAAATGTTTGTGTATAAAATGATATGTATATTAAATTTGTGCTATAAGCATGATGTAAAATTACAGTACTTTTTTTTTATTGGAAAATACTTTTTAGAACGTTCTGCATCGCCATATATATGTCAAGATATACAGAATGGTCCAAATTATCCAAGTTGGCACACAAGTGAAGCAGCCGCTACGATTTAGGTTTTTCTTGATTTTCCACACTCCTCCATAGATTAAGAAATCACACTGAGTCTTGTATTTTGAGGCTGAAGTTAGCCGCGACGGCTACTTTCGCCAAGGCCGGATCATAGGAAAAAAGGGGCGCCCGGTTCCTCTTGAGTTTTGGATTTTTAGCGACGATCAAATTTTATTAAATCATTATACGAAGTGTTGCCAATGTGTAAGATACACGGAGAAAAAAGGTTAGTTGGGACCACTCCCATTTTATGAGTTGGCTATAAATGAGTTGGTAGAACGATTTATTTAGTGACTATAACCATTTTGTGAGTTGAGACAACGAATAAGTGGTTGTCCCAACTCACAAATGCGTGGTTATATGGACTAACGAAAAGTGAGTCCGTGCAACTACTTTTTGAGTGTGCCCAACTCATTTTTTTTTCTCCGTGTACCATTTCCCGAGGAGACGAGGCTACTTAACGATTGTTATAAATTATCTAAGTTAACAAATAGTTAATATCGTCTCGCATTATTCGACGCATTTTTTACTTGAAATTAAATACAGAGGTTGTACTGAGCATGCCTGACACGTAGGATCCAATTTCCCGATGGGACGAGGCTATTAAACAATTTTTATAAATTATTTAAGTTAACAAATTGCTAATATCATGATGTATTACCCGACGCATTTTTTTTTCAGACTTGAAATTGAATACGCAAGTTGTATTGAACATGCCTGTCACACAGGATCCAATTTTGCGAGGGGACGAGGCTATGAAACAATTTTTATTAATTATCTAACTTAACAAATAAGCTATATCGCATTATTCGACGCATTATTTATCGAATTTCAAACTTGCTACATATGTTGTAATTAGGATGCTGAAAATGTGGGATGCCATTCTGCAAAAGGACGGGGCTATTACACTATTATGAATAATCGTTTGAGCCTAGAAATTCCAACTGAAGCAGAACCAGCTGCCGATTTGTTTCGATTATCTTTTTTTATTCATCTACTCATACGTCTCACCTCGTGACGGTTGACAGCTGGATTTGCTGTTTTTTTTTTGTATTTTTAAAATTTATTAAATTATTTGAAGATCTCGTCCCCTCACAGTTTTACTGCGAATTCATTAGCATGACTATTAGCTATGTTTCTGACTCGTTATAAAAAATTTAGCAAAATGCCTCGAAATATTGTATCGAGAAAAGTCTCCCGCACATATAACCACTCATTAACAAATTGTTAATAATTATTTGAAAATCTCGTCCCTTCACAGTTTTACTGTCAATTCATTCGCATTACTATTAACTATGTTTCTGCCTCATTATCAAATATTTAGCAAAATGTCTCGAAATATTGTATCGAGAAAAGTCGCCGGCACATACAACCACTCATTAACAAATTGTTAATAATTAATTGAAGACTTTGTCCGCTTATAATTTTGCTTCTCATACTTTTAGAAGACTGTTATCTACGCGTATACAACCTTTTAATACTCTACAAAGTTTCGTCGAAAAATTGCGATGCCAGGTAGGGCAGGCCCACGTGGAAATAAAGTATATTTTAAATATATTGAAAAATATATTAAAAATATATAAAATATATCTTGTTCGAAAAATTGTATGTGTTGAATATATTTTTGAATGTACCTTGAATTATATGCAAAGTATATAAATAAATACATTCGATATCTGTAATAAGTATAGTCGACGTTTACAACGAATATAGTTTCCATGTATTTTTAAATGTAGCTAGAAATATATTCGAAAGTATACTGCTAATTACATTCCAAATATATAACAAATACATTCTACATACATTTTGAATATGAGTTTCATGTCATCGAAGTATACCTGGTATGTATCTGAAATATATGTACTTTACATTCCGGAATATATTTCGAATATATGTTCAACTTACTAGAATATATACTCGGAATTCATGTTTCATATACTTCAGAGTACATCTGGAATATATGTTCGATATACTTCGGAGTATATCTGGAATATATGTTTGATATACTTCGGAGTATACCTAAAATATATGAGGTATTCTTGGCCAAGTCACTAAGCCTTCAACGCTGACCCTTTCCAATTACTCAATAATTTTTTTTTGCTCTATGTGTTAAAAAAAAACACTTCAAAATTTCTGTAAAAAAAAAAAAAATTTTATGAATCAAAAAAACTGTTTTGGCCCCAATTTAAAAATTCCAAAAAATTCTCAAAAATTCTGTGTCAGATATGAAAATTTTCGAGCTTTGAGCCAGAGTGGGCAGACCATTTTGGCGCGTAATTTCTTCGAAAAAAACTTAAAAATCGATAAAAATGTCCATTATTATCCATAATGCAAGAATACTTTCGACTCTAAGTCACTCTGACTCAAAGCTCGAAAATTTTCATATCTGACACAGAATTTTTGAGAATTTTTTGGAATGTGTAAATTCGGGCCAAAACAATTTTTTTTTCTCAAAAATTCATTAAAAAAATAAAAAATAAAACGAATTTTAAAAAACTTGGGTTTAAGGCTTGATGACTCGGTTAAGTTTTATTAACTATTAACTTATGTATTAATTGCATTCCGAGTTACATCTGACGTATACGATGAATATACTACATATATATCTTAAATATACAATGAATACATTCGGAACTACATCTGACGTATACATTATATATACGACACATATATCTAACTTATGTATTGAATGCATTCCGATTTACATCTGACGTATACAAAGAATATACTACATATATATCTTGAATATATAATGAATACATTCGGAACTGCATCTGACGTATACATTGTATATACGACACATATATCTAACTTATGTATTGAATGCATTTCGAGTTACATCTGACGTGTACGAAGAATATACCACATATATATCTTAAACATACATTGAATACATTCGGAGCTACATCTGATGCATAGGTCGAATATCCGACATATATATCTGAAATATACATTAAATATATTTTTCGAGTATACTTTCTGTTCGAAAACTTAGGTGTGGCGAATACATTTTGAATATATTTCCTGTACAAGTAGTGTACAGTTCGAATATATTCGAAGTATATATACATATACCAAAAATATATTCGACATATATTTTTTATACATACAAAAATATATTTTTCAATATACTTTATTTCCATGTGGGGGCCCTCCAGGAGAGCGTTTCGGCCCTGGTGCAAGCGGCGCAAGTGCAGCTGTGTGAGCCGTCGCGACTAACTTCAGCCTCATCCTTGTATTACGAATCGTCTTACAGTAAAAAAATAAGATACATATACAATTTCCCAGGACACCGTTTTTCCTTTGATATAAATTAAATTCAATAAATGCTAGAGTTTATTGACGAAATATTGTATATTGGAATTGAGTAGTCGCACATAGATCTTTCAATTGTGTTCATGTCTACAATTGAATGTTCTGTAACGGGTGTTCGAAATACTTGAACTGTTTACATATTTTGTAAGTGATGTGGATGTAAAAATCTGAGAAATAATATGTTTCTATGGTAATGCACTAAATAACAGGAGGGAAGTTTCGATCGAATTGCACGCGGCCAAGCCGGAGGGTGAGCAAAATATCATGGAATCCCCGATATACTATACGGATGCAATATACGTAAAGAGCAGTCTCCGCTCTCAACGAACCGCAAATAGTGCCGTTTCATCTCTGTCAGCTCTTCATTACTCACTCGCAAAGCCGCACACACAATGGTGGTGGTCGTGATAGTAGTGGGAGCTCGTTTACGTTGAGAAACCAGAGGGAAGTCCGCCGCTCTGTTTGCAGCTTCTGTGTTACGGTGCGAGCGACGTGCCAACCGAGGGACAGATAGAGCACCTTTGCAAAAAGGATTTTTCCCCGGATGCATTTTGCCCCCTTCGCTAGAGAGGCAGAAAGAGTGTCACCGCTCTCACTTGATAAATCATAAAAGCTCTCTTGGGTTGTTATCCATTTGAACTTGACGTGAAATTATTAGTTCACTGGTTGACCGTGGTTGTATGTGAAATGCGAGCACCATCGTACGAAACGTATCGCGTCTAGTGCAGAAATTTCGACAGGAATCCAGCTGGTTCGTGCCTTTCGGTATTCCCACTTCAAGCCTGCATTCCAGACGGTCATCGGATTGGATTTCAGACACGAGATGTAACGCTTGTTAATTGGATTTCGACCAAGATCTCCAACTTGGATCCGATCCGATGTCCGACTGAATTCTCGTCGGTACCTATTAAGGACCTATATAGGCTTAAAATCAGACTTCCGTATACAAGAATTAACATCATTTTTTTCTTTAGGCTTTATAGGAACACACGGTATGACGATCGACAAACGAATTCTTGATATACTTCACAGTAAACGTGACAGAAGAAAGTCTTGACAGAACTTTGACTGCGAGCAGACGTGCGAACGAAAGCGATCAAGATAAATAGAACTCTTTGTAATTAATAATATCCGCCCCACAAACAAATATCCGGTTTATTCATTCGTTCGGTCGTAACAATATTATACTTATGAATACAGATTTTCTTTAATGATATCTGTCAAGAATAAATTATTTCCGGATAAATAAATAAACGTCGAATTAAAAGAAAAAGATTAACTAGCTTGAGACTCGATAAAATGTGTAACATATCTCGTTTTTTATACTGTTTACTCATTAGTGTACAAAAATCTCTTAACAGATCAGTGTTTGTACGGTACCGGTTTGTTCTGAGATGTTTTCTACTTTACACAATAACCCGCAAACATTATTTTACCAGCCCACTGTGTGCATTCTCAAACTTCAGTTCGCTATATCGTCTTTTGAAAGTTTTCCAAGAGGAACAAGGAATAACGAATCAAGTCTTGCAACGCTGGTGCGTCGAGGACAATGCTCTGACTGTACTACAACGGATGATACACAACCCCAAAAGAGCGATAAAGATGAAGCAGATAAAACGTACGATGGCAAAGAGTTTCTCGAGAAGCATCAGAGATTCAAGTGTTCGAGACAAGACACAAAGCGAACATGAGCGAAGAAAGATCTCGGGAATAAAGGGAAAGATGAAGGGCACCTCGCAGGCATAGCGAAACGACGTTAATATCTTGCCGAAAAAAATTGCCGACTCCATATCCTTCCATGAAATTAAATTAATGGCATCATTTGGCAAAGTTTCTCCATTCCGCGTTGAGTTTAAGTGGAGGCCTGTAGTAGCGTTCGAGCAATATTGCCGTGGTTAGGACGTGGTAGACAACGACGACGTCTCTCCTCATTTTATTCCATAGATGCTGCCAGACAATTCACATCATTTCGTCTCTGCACAGAATCTTTCTTACCCGCGCAAAAAAGAATTAAGAAAGTAATGGAAATGCGGACTGACCCGTGATGTATACGACAAAACAGCACTGTAATATCCGGAAAAGAGTATAAAAATATAATCTCAAGTGTTTTTTAGAGCGAGACATGTAATATAATTAATCGATTAAACGAATTCAAATGCCATTTTACAGCATTGGAAATCACCAAACGTGATTTTCAAATCCCAGTCACCGGCGTCACCGACTCCTGGCGTATTTTCAACACCAATTCTTTCACAAGGTACGACAACTTGGGTGAACATAAAAGGTAGAATTTGCTTCGAATCTGACTCCTATTGATATAACCAACTACATACAGTGCGATGTCTGTGTGTTGAATCGTTATCATATTTTCCGTCATTATACCGTTAAAAATAGTGAATTATTTTGAAATTGCTGTTGTCGTTGAACAATGATTCTTCTATACGGTGTGTATAATGTAAAACGTAGTTCATGACGGGTATGAAGGAGGAGGGGTTTGACTTTGGAAGATTGAAGGGTGATGAAGGGCGGGCCCCCGCGGTGATCTCCGCTGGGTTCGAGACGGGTGGCACGGTCCTAGCCCTGGGACGAGAACACTCATATTGCGACTCTCGATCAAGTTGAAAGGCCCCGGAGGCCCCGCACAAACATCAAGGCTCCCACAGACTCAACATTTGCACGCACGCACGCACACATGCATGCATATGCATGTATAACAAATGAAATCTTTATACGCTGTATATGTACATAATATATAAAGAAGACTAGCTTGACGCCACACAGAGCCTCCTTCGAGGTGTTATTAGCCCGCATTGTGTTGTATGTACCTATACTCGAGAATGCGAACGCCTGAACACGCGTCGCCCGGACAGCAAGCAGGGACGAGGAGCGAAGCCATACTTACTTACCGATAGCCGCATGAGAGCTAAGGACGGACGGGCGGTCGGGCAGCAGGCGTGCGCGTTAAGAGTTATATCGTGACACCCGCTGCGCCGTGAGATCCGCGATAAGGTTAATGATGCCGGCGGTTCAACAATAAGCCGCGTTATTTACAGCCAACTCGACGGGCTCCGCCGCGTGCTGCACACGCTTGAACTGTTTTCAACTTCTCGGACGTCGTACTCATAGCTGTCGTAACTCAGAGTAAAGTCTTCTTACGTTCTCGGCACGAAAGCACAGAGGATAGCAGGATGCCGACTATAATTCTCAGTCTTTAAGAGGACCTACCTCACTCAAGTCCTCATAAAAATACATATATTTCAGATATGATAGAATCGTGAATAAAATTTGATTGAGCAGTACATTAAGTTCACATTTGAGTTAAATGGCAATCAAATTAGGAAAACACGATAAAGGATGATACAATGCGAAGAATTCAGGATCCGAATGTTCCGAATTATTGCATAGAATGAATGTGTTTCCACTTCAAAGTGGTACCCTCGAATCGTTAATTTAAGCGGATGCAAGACAAATAAAAATTGACGACGAGTTGACTTGATTGATTCAAGAATTTGCTGCTTTCTCTCCTTCACAGGGACGTTTATCTTACCGCTTGTCAGTTCGTTAAGGGATTGCTGCAATTGTTCAGCGCTAAGATCGTTCTCCTTGTCACCAGTTACCCTCGCCAATCTTTCTTCGCTACTTGTGTCTTTCTCCTACCCGGTCCAAGTCATTCTCAAGCGCAGAGGGGCGGGAAAAGCTTTCGTGCACAGAAAACAGGGGCGCAAAGACATCAGGTACTAGTGCGCTCTCGTTTAAAGAAGGGCGTGAACGTTATTAACGGAGCCCTCGTAGCGTACCTTGCGCACGTCTCGACTCGGAGTGGAGACTCGAGAAACGTCGATCCTTCTTCGGCACTTGAGATTCCTTGCGGAACGCCCACATTTCTCTTACGATTCTTTTAATAAAGGTCTGTCTGACAGCCATTAATGATCGGCAAGACGCAATTTTTCAAGTGCTTCCACTTCTTGTTTCCTTACAGAGAGAGAGAGCTTTGTTTCCTTGACATTTTGCTTTCTCATAGAGGAAGTTTCCTTTTCAAAACAAA
Source organism: Ephialtes manifestator (assembly GCA_963970395.1). Lineage (NCBI taxonomy): Eukaryota > Metazoa > Arthropoda > Insecta > Hymenoptera > Ichneumonidae > Ephialtes > Ephialtes manifestator. The sequence goes on from OZ019971.1 coordinate 230,110, forward strand.
ATTTTTGTTACCTCGCTAACTATCGGAATTCTAATTTTTTAAATTTAAGGCCAACTCTACGACTTTACGAATTGTAAAAATGATTTTTTAATTAAAATATTTCCGTTTCTGATTCCACAATTCACAGATCCGTTTTCCGGTCGGAAAATCCAAGCGACATTTTTTTTTCTTCAAGACATCGAATTTTGGTCTTCACTATCGTACTCAAGTCGTATATTCTACTTCAGAAATACCGGTTACAAAACTTTGTACCATAGTTTTAGAAATAGTAAGATTGATTCAAGTGGGAAACACGGAAAGCAATGTTTGGTTGTGCCAACTACGTTTTCGATTTGCTGTACACGATGTCTAAAAAATTAGTTGCCTCAACCATATCGAATAGTAACCTCAACTATTCACGATTAGTTCTCGCGAGATTAAGTTAGGTTAACTAATCCAATCGTTGGGACTACCACTCGAATAGTTGGGACTACCATTCGAATCGTCGATATTGTCATTCGAATCGTCGGTATTACCATTCGAATCGTTGGTATTACCATTTGAGTTGTAAGATAAATAGAATAATTGATTGTTTGTGTCAACTCATTTCTTGGTTATGGCAACTAATCTTTTTTTTCCGTGAAGATTATTTGCCCACACAAAACAGTATAAAAGATCTTATCTGTTTGATATTCATTTTACAGTCAACCTTGAAAGCACGCCAAAAGAGATCTTAATCACGTTCTGTGCTTGACGCCTTTGTAAAAAAAAATACGTGTGTCTATTGACGATATTAAAAGTAGTGACATAGATGGAGAAAGATGGCAGAGGAGCGCTTAGCAGCTGTCTCTGTTAAAAGAACGTTTTAGTCGGGTTTCATCTTATCGGAGAATTTGTGGATAGCCCGGTCTTCGAAAAGAACGGCAGGAATCAAATGTAACCGCCGCTACTACTACCATTACTATTACTACTTCTACTTCTACTTCTACTACTATGGTGTCATCCCAAGCTCGTCGGTTCAACCAATTGGCTCACTACAAAATTAATACATTTTAAACGTCAGGGGCCTCGCGAGGTACGCCGTAAATCCCAATTAATTGCCAGCTGACTCTCGTAAACACATTGGGTACGTTGAAAAAGTATTTTGCCCGCAGGGGCACTGCGGTTCTCGGCAATGGAGGTTCTCTCACCACCGATCCTTGGAATAGTGAGAGCTGATTTTTCGTTCCTCCTCTATATGTGATATTTTTCGCTTACATTTGGCCAACTCAGTCATCAACCAAGCGAAAAAGGCTCGGAAATTCCTTTCCGAATGTACCTTGCGGCACTTATACTCTTCCAGACTGTCTGTATATTGTCTCTTTGTCCGAATTGCCATCTCGTAACAGTAGCAAAGCACAGCCGACAGCAGTTGGCGCCTTGATGAAACTAAGTGGTCTGCTAACTACAGGCTTGTTCGGTCGACATTTCTTCACAGGATGTACATTTAATACGCAAGAAAATAAATACATACACAAGTTTCCTGAGTAGCAAAGTGGTCGTGCCGCTCGTTACACGGTGCTGATCAGATTGAACGTAATTATCAGAGACTCAAAGTATCGCAGGTGTCCGAATAATTTTGAAAGGAAGCCCCGATTATTTGAAATTATTTTTGCCCGACTAGTTGTTTCTTTATAATTTCAAGATATCCCATATGTGCAATCCTACTCGGAATAACGGTATAATTGTAAATCGTTAGAGATACAGATGATACAAATGTTACTCTTGTCGGAAAAGCACGATTCTATTTGATAACTACATAGTCGCATCTCGATACCTTATGAATTCTCGATTCGTCATCCATTATCCCAGTCAAGCATATTTCGGCTATTTCGTTGGACTGCAGAGTTACACCCGTGCGAGCAGCATCCCTTATTCCGTCCATCCATTGAAAATTTATGTGCACGGGTGTGATTAATGGAGCGTTCGCCGCAACGTCGGGACATCTGTGTTAATGATGACGGATGGCAGGGCTAATGGCGTCAACCATGGACTGGCAGAACCCTCCGCGAGCTCTCATCACGATGCAATATTCTCGCTGCCGCTCGTAGCCTCAGCGAATTTTTAACGTCATAATAAAATCCAGAAATCGAATAATTTTTCAGAATTCTGGTAGCAGCCATGAATGCCGGACCACACTGAAAGCTGAGGGCATGCACTTGCGACGAAGCGACGAAAAAAATTATGACCCAGCATGGCCAGACGTGTGTGTTGGCATTGCCATACAAGGAAGGAAAGACACGAAAGAGTGAGGAGGTTGAGTCGGTGCTCGTAAGCGAGTAAAGCCGCTGCTGGGTCTCTGCCGTTGGCTGCTGGAGTCGGGGAAGAAAAGCAGGCAGGCAGGCAGGGAGGCAGGCAGGCAGGCAGGCAGGGCAGGCGGGCAGGCAGGCAGATATTGAGCTCTATATTTCCATAAGCTGATATTTACGCGGCAATATACGCGGCTGTACCCGCTACTTTATGGGCCTCGTAAATATAGCGGGGCCGCCGGGAATTGGCTGGCAAGGCGGCCGCGAGTATCGTTCCCTGTGTGCCGCGTTCTCCGCTGTATGTGCTGGGTTCCCTCCGCTCTGTCTGTCTCTCTTCCTCTCTCTCTCTCTCTCTGCCCGGGCTGCCTAGCCTCCCTGCTCGCCTGCCCTCATCCGGCCCAGAGACATAAATCCCCGCCAATTGTAAATATCGCACGACGTATGCTGATCTCCGTGCAGCGTTCGTACGCTCTCGCGGAATACTCGCTCACTCGTCGGTATACGTACTCTACGTACGCGTACCCCCCCGCGCTGCTGCTCAGATCACCCCCGTCCATGTATACGCGCATGTACGTATAGTTGAGCTTGGCAAATATATACTTGCAGTCCATGCATATCTCAATGTTGACGGGCACAAGTTTTCTAAGCCACCTGCAGAAATCATGTGGATCATTCGTGGCATTGTATGTGTCACCGTAGCGATTGCCTGCTCTGTAGAACGTACCACTTTGCTTCTTACTTTCGTATAGGCAAACTTATATATATTTATTCATTTATTTATTCCTTCTTTTTTTTTTACAAAAAAAAAACGGCATTTTTTTTCAGCGTGTTACAATGTGTATATGTGTGCGCTAACACTTGTCGAGGCTTATTCTACTGTTAAATATCATAGCATGTTTAAAACAGACATGGAAAATAAGGCCTTGAACATTTCTTACTTATAATCTCTCACCTTTATAAAGAAGCCTTCTCTTAATATGAGAAGATGAACCCGGCAAAATATAACTGAAATGCGTTTCTTGCTGTAAGAAAATGTTGAAAGCGCCTCGCTAGTTGGTAATGTAAGAAGGTAAATGGACTTGTCTCGAGACGCTGCTGCGCGCCTCTTGATACCCAGGTGCGCTGTAAGAGATGGGCCAGCGTCGAAACAATATATTTTACGGTGGCAGCACCCCGATTCTACAGAATTCAAATCTACACGGATCTAACTTAACACGCGTAGTTGTACAACATTTTTTTCTAAACACACCCAGTTCACCACAACGATATCGTACAATATGAACATAACGTTGTAAAAGTTGTCAAAGCATTAGCACACTACTGGGTTTTCAAATTCAGTCTTACGATTGAGAAAAATCATTTTTCATTAAATGACAACTGTAGTAATGCGCCTATAAAAGTTATACCGCTCATTTAAATCATACTTTTAGAGTTCTATATGAAAACCATACGCAGACTTTCTGTCAATGGTTTTCTGAGTATTCCGAATATTTAGCTACCGTACACGAAAAGAAATGTTTGGATGTGGCTACTACCTTTCGATTTGCTGTACACAATGACTAAAAATTTAGTTGCCTCAACCATATCGAATAGTAACCTCAACTATTCACGATTAGTTCTCGCGAGATTAGTTAGGTTAACTAATCCAATCGTTGGGACTACCACTTGAATAGTTGGGACTACCATTCGAATCGTCGGTATTATCATTCGAATCGTCGGTATTACCATTTGAGTTGTAAGTAGAATAATCGATTGGTTGTGTCAACTCATTTCTTGGTTATGGCAACTAATCTTTTTTTTCCGTGTACCAGAGTACACGGAAAGAAATGTTTGGCTGTGGCAACTACGTTTTCGATTTGCTGTACACAATGTCTAAAAAATTAGTTGCCTCAACCATATCGGATAGTAACCTCAACTATTCACGATTAGTTCTCGAGAGATTAGTTAGGTTAACTAATCCAATCGTTGGGACTAACGCTCGAATAGTTGGGACTACCATTCGAATCATCGGTATTACCATTCGAATCGTCGGTATTACCATTCGAATCGTCGGTATTACCATTCGAATCCTTGGTATTACCATTTGAGTTGCAATGAAATCGAATAATCGATTGGTTTTATCAACTCACTTCTTGGTTATGGCAACTAATCTTTTTTTTCCGTGTAGATTGTTTCGCCTGATGGTGGAACGCGGAAGCTTGACGACTATTTTCCGAGACATGACGTAGTATGCGATTACATCAGAGCCGAAATGTTTTTCTCTTCAATGCTCTCGCATCACGCCGCACTTCTGTGTAGATGGTTGCCTTGCGAGAAAAGCTACGAAGGTTATGGGGGAACGTCGGCACCTTAGTATCTTTGCGCTGAACACCATCGGACCGTCCTGGAAACATGAGTTACGATCCGGCAAAGGTGATCCCCCCGTGCACCAGGGTTGAAAGCACTTTGATTTTCACATATACAAGGGATATGCCACTTCTATGTATATATTACACTCCCCTCATGTCGCACGGCCATGTATACCGCACTGTCGTATACTCTGGCAATTGGTGTAGAGCTGATATGCGCATATACATATTTTATGCATATGGGTAATTCCTGGTCAGATCCACAGGATAATATATTTTTATTATGTGTTATCCATTTTTGTATTTTATTAGGCAATATGACAAAATGTTACTAAGGAATTTTGAGATTTTTCATCGAAAATTAGTTTGATTGTAATCACCAAAGGTGTCAATTTCTAGAAAATATGTGTCATCACTATTAATCAAAAAATATACTGTAGATTATTTTTTGAGAAACTAATTTTTTTAAACTGATCTGTATAAAGATGTGAAACTAGTAGCGCAGAAGGAGTAGTACTTTGGGTTACAAGTGTAGAAAAACCGACTTCCAGCGAAGGTTGTGAAAGTGGTTTCAAAATTATGAATATTTTGTTTTTATACTGTTTTTATTCATTTATTTGTTGGTGCTATCCTAGTTTTAACTGACCTTCGGCAAGAGTCACAGCAACGATTCTGCTTCCTAACTATAATAATTAAACTATATTAACTATAATAATTTAAAGAAATCAATGACTTAGTTTTAAAAAAAGTAAAAATTTTAATGAAAGTGAGCAAATGAATTTTCATCAAATCTAGAACCTGGTGTAGAGTGTTTTCGTGTATTGTCAGCGTCATAAAAAAATCAAAGGTCACACCTTGTTAATTTTACTTGGAAAGCGTTATAGATATATATGTTCCGATAGTTGAAACAACATGACATCTATGTATTCGTGACGAGTGAGTTACCGTTGCCGTCGGTGAAACTACCCCGTTCCGATCGAACGGAGCTGGAGCGAAGACATTATTTTGCGAAACGCCATGCAGGCGAAACTCGATGCTATTATTGTTTCTCTCGTGCTTACGCTCTATGTGCACATCTACTATATATAGCCAAGTCTGCACACCACCAATACTCGTACGAAAACCCATATGCGAATGTGTATAACGACGTGAGCGGGGTTTGCTGCCGGCTTGTTTCAACCAAACATGATTTAATGCTTGTTTCATCGTACACGGTACTACACCCGCACTCCCCTTCTCTCTTTTCCTCTTTCTTCGGCCTTTTCTCTATGCTTTGACTTTCGATATTTCGACCGAATTTGTTTGTCATTGACGAATTGAAGAAGTAGCAAAAAATATAAAACCATATAAGTTTTAAATAAAATAAAATTATACATGTCAGCCCAATGTGAACTCCCTGTCCCATAAGATTGTGTCAAAAAATTGTATGCAGAACAGTATCTCCGTGTCGTTGAAAAATTTTATACAATTTTTTTCAGTATTCTCGGCTAAAACAATACCGCAAAATTACAACATTTTTTGGGAGGATTGAAAAATCGGATGGCTGAATTGGTGTGGAGTGTCTGAAGATATATTTCCACACGGGCATGTCTACTCTCCTTCGTGCAATTAGCCTCCCCTGGAACAATAATCATTTATTCGAAATTCTCCTAGTGCAAACAGGCGACATTGATAAAATTTATTGCAGATTACCATTTCTGTCGGAATAATTCTACACTGCAATTGGATGATTATAGATGAAGGAACGAGGAGATCTCACGGCGTACACGTTGTGGCAGGACATACAATGGTTGAAAGTCGAAGGATAGATAGCTATGGGTCGCGGCGATATCCTTCCGTGTCGCAGAGCCACTTTATCATCCGTGCGTGGCGCGCGCGGCTACCGCACCGTGTGCTTTGGATCGTCCATCATTCGCAATCACTTCCTTGCACGATCGGTCTGGTTCGTGAAAGCCCCTATCATCCCGTTCCGTCTCATTCGTCCTTCTCGCTCTCGGGCACCGAACCTCAGTCAGTTCCGTCCCTTTCCTCTTCTTTTACATATAGAATCCACGCAACGGTGGTGGCAGCGGCATCTTCGTCGACATTCCGCGCGCAATAGACGGGGTAACGATATGTTCGTGATGCTATTCACAATAAGACAGCATTGCAGGATTTTCGTTCGTTCGTTCGTTCACTGTCATCGTCCTGCATCGTTGAGACGATCGATTTTCTCTCGTTTTTTTTCCTTCAAAATACTCGGCAAGCGCTCAAACTTCACCGATACTCGGATGTTGCGGCAAGTTTCGTTATTGATAGCTTTTTCTCAAGTACCCGGTGAGCGACGAACCAACGCCTGTAGAATGCCGAAAGTGACAGTTGTATAGATCATGAAGAATAATTTTTCGCTCGAGTGACTGCTCATTGAAGTTAATGATAATGCGTTTCCCCAAGTCAAACTAGGACAAAATTGTAGAGAATGACGGATTATTGAATAGTAATTGATTTCAGGCCCGCTGGTGAGATGATACATAATTCAGAAAAGATATGTCGAAGAGTTTGAATTTCCAAGGAATTCGAATTTTTCTTCATTATTTCTTGACGCCAGAATTTTTTCGAAACTTCAGTTTTTAAAAAATCGGGTTTTTAATTCATTCCGTTACTGTCTGCTTTGCTTCTACTTTGCATTTTTGTTTTTTGTATCGCTGAACTGACACGTAATGTCTCAAATATAAGAATGATTTACGTTCATACGGCAAAAGCAATCGGTATTTTATATTGATGCCAGAATTGTTGGATCGACGCAGCGTAAAATTGCGGAGTACCACCATTACTAGACTGAGTTCCAAAATCATTGAAAATATTACGTTCCCCTACTAGGCGAGGTTGAATTTACGATGAGAAGGAAGGACCGACTGGTCGAGGGCATGTGGTGTGCAAGAATGCGCCTCGCCTCAGCTGCGTACAGATTTTTATTGGGCGTAAAACCTCGCGCTGGCGTGCATGTAAAATATTACGGGTTACGGTTTTCCCCTCCTCCTACTTGTCGGCCTGCGTAGTGCCGTACGAAATGGAACCTCCACGGGATTCTCGGCTTTGAAGGCTCATATTCAGACGCCTCTTGTTTGCCAACGGCACCACCGCATTGTGCGAGTGCAAAGACATTATATTTATGTATTCATAACTTCATAAAAATATACCACGAGAGGGAATCGAGCACTCTGAAATAACCCTGAAAAATGGGGCGCTTGATGTCCGTTGCGTAACTCACATGACGGCACTGAGTTATCCGTCGGTAAGTTGAATTCCTTCGCTGCCGTCATGACAGATTGTAATATTTTTATATGTATGGAAAAACAATTTACTTCACCCCAATTTTGCTTGAGATTCACCGGTTATGGCGCTGCGATCGATAAATCGATATATTTTGAACGCTCTTTCGCGTTCACTTTTTTTTCTCTCACTATCCAAGTATGTGTGTTACATGGAAAGTCGAAGCACGAACTCTGGGTTAGAAGGTCCCTTTGGATGTTGATAGTTTGTCACATTTTCAAATTTCTGAGATATCGGTAAGCCAAAAAATTATAAAGGTTGATAAATTGTACACAAGGAGAATTCTTCCGCAACTCCCGCAGAGTTGCAAATTCAGGAAATAAAAAAAATGTTTAGGAAAAGCCAGAACATTTTTTAACTGGTCAGGGAGAAAAAATGAAAACACGAAAGGCGTAAAAAATGTCTGAATATCGATAAATTTGGGGGTGAGTTAATGATTTTCTTGCATTAGCACTAATATTTTGAATTTCAGTCAGGGGGAAATTATAATTTGGTCCAGAAAAAGTCGGGGAATTTTTTTTCTCCATTTCTAGTGGCCACCATATGTATGTACAAAATATTCTTAAAATTCAAGAAGGAAATAAAAATTCAACTCAATTCGGTATCTCGAAGTACTTTCTCTCGTCTTTCCCCCGACTACTCGGTAAATATCTTATGACAACTTATTATCGTCCCGTGTGTGCGTCCACAACTCTTAAAAACGATCGTGCTTCACAAAGCACGTGTAATTCTACACCGGCATCAATTTTCTTCGAGCTGGGGAGCTCAGTGGACGAAGCGTGTGCAGTATATAAATTGTAGTGTCTGGTGAACGAGAAGCTTGACGCTATATTACACTCGACATTTGAGGAAAAAAACGTGTAGGGTCGAAAAGATGTGAGTTTGAAAGAGGAGCATCGAAAAAGAAAAAAAAGGAAAGGCCGGTAGCTTCGGACAATATCTCACGCGTATGCTTTCGCGCAATGCGCCAGGATCATCGGGGAGACTTGTGATCTCTTGCTGCGCCGCAGGTCCTTTGCCAGTCCTTGGGGTACGATATACGGTGATAGCAGAACAGCTGAAACAAAGTCTCGGCACTGTAAATCTCAAGTGGGATGACTTAAAGTGCCTCATACGTGGAGAATATCCCCGAACTAGCGCGGTCGTTTCTCACTCCTCGGCACAGCCTCGTTCTCCTCGTTTTCGGGGGCTGTATAACGGCTTAATGCCCTCACCAGCCGAGCAGAGTCACAGGCCGCGCTCTATAAATTATTTCATCACTGTTGTTAGTTTTCCCGGACGTGAGATTTTTCGACAACTGTTCAACTTCTGGAAACAAAACCACAATTTTTATATTTCATTCCCCGCGCTGTAATAAATATCAACTTGACAGTTGTCGTGATATGACTCTGTAATATAGTCATCGGTTCGAACGGACGCGCGCAAATAAACTATTCGAAAAACACAAACCGGTTCCACATTGAGAAAGCTTTATTTTTATTCGACAAGTTATTTTATATTCCAACCCCTTCGCTGTTCACTGTGGAAAAGAACATTTCATGCCAAAAGTGTTTTGGGAAGAAATGGTTTTAAAATCGCATCAACTTTTTCATATAAAGGTTTTCGAAATGGCTTATGAAAATTCGAAATAATGTTGATATGCAATAAAACGTTAAAAATAATGAGAAAGCAATATGCAAGGATCTACTTTGTATCCTTTTGATATATCCTAACATAAAAAGCACAAAAATAATAATGTTCATGGTGACAACGTTTTTTCCATGAGGGAGAAAAATAATTATACCACCAAGTCGAGATTATGTCACTGTAGAGTGTATAAAGTCTCGCGGTGATCCAGAAGTGCAGCGCTAGCTAAAAAGTACTAACGACGAGTGCCGTAGCGGACGAATTATTTTACGAGGGAGCTGTACGGAGGGAAGTGGTAGAAGGCAGCAGACCTGGAACGGGGATGTAAATGAAGCCGGGAGGTGTTCTCTCTCATTACCATCATCACTCGTTGTCATTCCTCTTGTACTTCGCATCTCCTCTTAATGATCAAACAATTAACTCTCCCTTCGGAGAATTGCCGTAACGTTTTATGCTGCAAACACGACACGCCAATGCTCGTGGGTAACAATGCCAAATCCATTCTTTCCATTTTATAAAAGAACGTCGTGACAGAGCCAAAACGCTCATGCCAAAACTTTTAGATTTCTATAAAGTGAAAGATATTGAGGAAGCAATGTTCTACTTTATGTTCTTTTTATTTGCGATTTAACCTTGCACAGTTCATTAATTCGTTACTCTTTTGACAGAGGATCCGTTGTCGAGTGTACGACAATATTTTTTTCTTGGAAAGATGAACTGCGTTATGGTTAAATGCTATAGCTCGGTATTATATATATCGTCACGTAAGCGTCATGCGTGCTCTATAGCCGACACAGAGAACATTTCGTCGAGTCGTCGTCGAGGGAAGAGAGGACTTTACGACTGTATACCGTGACGATTAAATGCATGCGGGTTGCGCTTGAACGGAAAGGATAGATCCGAAGCCGTAACGGAGTACGCTAATCCATCGCATGACCCTAGATAGAACAGCTATAAGGTTTCCAGACGCCAGCTGATCGAAAGGATTCATCAAGATTAAGTGTAACATCGTTAGGGCTCGACATAGTACCGACAGTTCGTTTGTCGAAACGACCAAGCATATATATTCTTAACGACGCGACACAAAACTAAATTCCCTTCTTAATTACGTCATTATTCGCACATTTATAGGGTAGTCGATATAACCGTTTCTGATAATGACGGAGTCTTGGGTGTTATTACTTTGCTATTCTTGGACATTCACACGATCATCGATCCACACAAACGGAATACCTAAAAAAAAAATACCGGGGTTGCCGATGACCCCAGCTGGATTGATAACCGTACCACACGAAAGCCAACCGATAAATGACTATGCCTCATATTTACATTATGCTAGAGTAAATATTCTGCTGGGCACATACGTTTTGTCGTATTTTAGCATTTTTCGATATATCGAGAGACCTTTTAGGAATGAGAACACAGTGTCATACAGCGAGTAGCACAGAAGCCAGACTGTTAAATATATCGCGACACCCGTTATGATGGTTTCAGATCTTCAAGTGTGTAATGCTTGTCGCGAGCAGTCGAGGCGGGTGGGCGAACCGGCGAGAAACTCTTTTTTTTCAGTAGCCACATTCTAATTTATTACAAGTCTCCTCTTTTGTATTTCTTACACTCTATTTACCGTTATATCCAGCACATTCATTCTCCCTTATAGCTCGCTGCCGCCGCCCGGAGAATTCTTGCTTACCATTAGTTCCCCGCCACTTAGCTCCGAAAGAGCGAAAAAAATAAATGTCAAGACTGCTAGAGATACAGCGACAGCGAGAGGTATATAGCAGCAGGGTGAGAAGTTTGTGAGTACACGTTGGCCAAATAGAGTTGCTAAACATAATAATTTTTACCACCCCGAATGTTGTATTCTCTGCTAAACAAACTGGGATAAAAAAGAATTTGGTTTTCCTTAAACATCAACTACGGGCCTACATTTTGTGCGTAAACAAAATAATATTCAGGTGTATGAGATACATCATTTGGTGGAGATCGGTACAAGGGCTCGGATTATATAGGAGCTTAATTTTTTCTTTATTATTTATCAACGATCAAAATCTCGCTAAACTTCATTTTTTCAAATTTATTTATACAGCGTGAGCGAGAGGTGGCAGGGTGAGAAGTTTGTTCGTACACGTTGGCCAAATAGAGTTCTTAAACATAATAATTTTTCCCACCCCGAGTGCTGTTGTGTTCTCTGCGAAACAAACGGGGATAAAAAAGAATCCGGTCTTTCTTAAGTCTGTATGCTTGGTTGTTCGTATGAGCGCGCGCCATGTGCGCAGCTGTTCGTGATAATTTTATCGGGTATATCTTCGTAACGTTGCAATAACTGTCAGAAGGAAGCAGTTGAAAAGCCTGACATAGGAGTTATACGACTGTCTGAACTCCGCGTTGGTTCCGGAAATCTCGGGCGGCACCCGGACGGCTTTTCTCCCGCTCTCTCTCTCTCTCTCTCTCACACACACACACACACACACTCAAATTCTATCTCAAAAATAACTATCAATTATACAAGAGAGAAGTATAAGCACGAGCTGCTGTTGAACTAACCTATACTTTTGGCTGTATAGTTGTGCTGACGATAGAACGTTCCGGCGAAATGGCTGCACGTTGGAGAGCACGTCGTCGTCGTTAGCACTAATGTCAAAACATATGGCATACTTGTACAACGTTCACTCAAGTCATCTTGTTATATACAGACAGCCTTCTTGCGAACAGTAAAAAAAAATAATAGTAATTGATGATCGAGACGTGCGTTACTATCGAGATACTACATTACGTTTGTTCATTTTTATTTTTGACAAACTGATCTCAGAGAAACCTTATCGATTGACGAGTTGAATAACATATCTATGATTTTTCGTAACAGTCGTATGCAATTGGGTAAACATGGTAATTCCGGCAATGAATACTCTACCCCGGGAAATAAGATCACGTGTACCGTGATGACGACCTCATAAACACTTTTATATTCATTACCATAATCGTTATAAAAAAGTTAAGAGAGACTTAAACGGTACGCTGGAACCACTGGTTGGCTGCACTGTGCTCTCGCAGTTCCGACGATTTCTTAACAAGAACAACAAGTAACCATTTACCATGGGGCAGCAGCAACAGCAGCAACAACAGCAGCAGCAGCAGCAGCAGCAGCAGCATCAGCATCAGCATCAGCATCAGCAGCAGTAGCTGTAGCTCCAGATTCTCATAGTCTCCACTCGATCCAGGCGTACTCGGAGCTCCCGGAATGCATACAGATGAGAACGATTACGCCACATCCAGAACTCTGGGCGCAATCCGACAGTGAGCTCCGTTACAGCCCTTCCTCTCTTGCCCCGTTCCAGCGATTATTTGCCATTAACATCCGCAGGCCATTTCCTTGCAAATGTCTCGGGACATTCGCTCGACTCACGGCCCGCTTCACCTCATTCGCTCAGTCGTTCACATACATCTTGGCTGTTCGGTCCTCACTGTCTGTAGAATCCTTCGATGCTCAACTTCTGGGTTGAAGGTACATAAGTATCGTATGGTTTTTTAATGACATAGCACAAAAACAGCCGCGACACAGTCTCAGCATACACATTGCCGCGGGTATTCTCAATGAAATTCGCAATTCAAAATTTCGCTGTCTTCAACATTTTTTTAAAATCAATTTATTGCTAAAATCAAATAGATATAATATATAAATGTTGCAAAAATGCGCTAAAACGCGCTTGTCGTTCAACTGTTAAAGTGGTCAACCTCTTAGCGGTAAGTAACACTTTCCCTTTTTGTTGTGTCAACTTTATCAACAGCTAAGCGGTATCAGCTGATCTACCGAAAATGCCATTGAGCGCAATCGCACAAAGCGAGCGTGACGCGGTGCTGATTGCTATGCTCACATAGCGTGTACGGTTTGACGCCATTTTAGCTTCTTCGAATGTATTTCGGATAGAGACCCCATCCTCGTCGCTTTTCTCGCTAACGATGTGTCGCGAGATATACGAGGCTGTTTGTTGCGCTTACTCGGGCTCAAAAATAGGCTTCACTCGGCACACGCTTCATCACTCAGTCAAGTGTGTTGCCACAGAGAACAGCAGCAGCAGCAGCAGCAGCAGCAGCCCTGCAACAGAGAGAACAGCGAGAAGCAGTGAGTCGACGGATTCCCGACGATTGCTGGGTTCTCTGGCTCGAGGATCCAGAGTTTCAGGCACTCGCGCTCGATCTGTTTTGCTGGCATGCTGCACGGTAGAGCCATTAGGCCAGGCATCACGACACTCATGCTAGATTAACCCTTCCCCTCGCGTTTCTAACCGACGGAGCTCCCTCGTATTTTACTGCTTGTATAACTACAATTCTTTAGATAGCCACCATTTTTACTATATCGATATATACGAGTTTAGTACTTTTTAAAGATTTTTCCAGTCTCCGACAGCAACCCTACAGAAGTTATATATACTTTGAATGATAGTAATGTATCGCGTAACTGTAAGACAGTAGTCCTCTTTTAAAAAAGACATAGCACATCGAAAGTCGAATTATACTTAACTCAGTTAACTTAACTTAAAGATCTCTCGTCGTTGACGAGAGATCCTTAACTATAGCCTCAAATTCTTCCCTTATGTGCCGACTATGGCGCTCGCACATAAATTGGCGGCATCAACGCAGTCGAGCCGATGCGCTAATTAACACGGAGCGATTGCTAATCACGCGAGCATTGAATATCGTGCGTGTGAACCGTGTCAACACATTTTCCATCAGTGAATCCATCTACTGCTAACGGAATTTTTATTTACATAGACGTTTTCATTAATATTACTGTAATCTGCAAACTATCTTATGAATGTAGTACGAACGAATATATCATCGTAACAGTGATGTATATGTTCGCAGTCCATTTCAAAGCCTACATATCATGATCAATGGAAAGTCAATTTATTTTGTGGATGTGTGCGTCATTGGTCGTTGCGAGTGATACATTTTTCATCTTCATCTTTCATCTAGCACTCTGGTGCTAGATGGTTTGATGACTGAGTGTCGGTGTGTTACGTACAAGTGAAGCCCGTTCACTCGCACTATAGAATCTCTTTGCGGTATGCAGATGGCTTGCGTCCGTCACTTAGGATGCGCATCAATCTATCAAGTCCAACCGAAACATGTCGTGACGAAAAGACAGATGCCTACGTGGATAGGTGACCTGGCCAAGAGCCAGACAGCGTCAAGAGACATGAGAGAAAAACGGTGAGGCGAACGAGTGAAAAGGCTCGACGAGTATCTTGGCCAGCAGTTCACTGCCAAAAGACCTGATTTTACAATAGTATTATGGTACTCAGTGTGAACTACGATACATGCATTTACTACTGCACTATATCGCTGAAAATAAAATAATCCTTCAACGCTTGGCGGTGGTAAAAGTACCAATACATTTACTATTAGAGTCTTTTATCGTATATGGGTTATTCACGGGTAGTACGCCGGATTTTGGCAAAGGGTTCACGAGTCCATTGAAGAGTATCTAGTATATTTGCCCGCTGGTGTTACTGAAATAAATATATTCCGTTGACCTACGAAGCAATTTTTTTTTCTTTTTCACCCGTAGGTCTACTTATATACTTTTTAAAATACGTTTAAGTTAAGCTTTTCAACCACACTCTTGGATACAAAAATCGGTGAGAATGTTCTTACATTTAAACTTTCATGATCAATCGGCTAAAGCATCATCATCCTTCAATCTGGCCATCGTAGAATATATTTATAGTAGTTAATTGTATTCCGGTTATAGATCTGCAGGAGTATCTTCCTGACATTGTCTGTTTGTTTCAAAGAGACTCAACTTTTCGAAACTTAACTTGTAAAATCATCTACCGAATGTAAAGTTTTGTCGTTCGTAGGGAGTCAAGTTACATGCTTCCTTACTGTATTAATAACAGCATCGCAATGTGTCCTGGAAGACGGAAGTGCGGCACAGAACGTAACGGGATTTAGCCAAAAGTCGTCGAGTGTGATTGCATCCCTTGGTGGTGACGACAGGCTCGTGTTATATAAGCCCGGCGGCGGAGTCTTGGGCTCACACTTGTCTGTTGCGGCGGCGGCGGAAGGATGACGCGGCAAATATCCAAGCCGTCGCCTCTGTGACACTAATGTCTCTTCCGTGTCCCTTATCGCACCTCTCCGGCTTGCTCGAGCCCCATCCGGCACTCAACCAGGCGTGCACGCTGTCGACGACGTCAGCTAGTAGCGAGACGACTACGTCTCGGAAGGTGACGTCGTTTCAATGTAAACTTTGATGCTGGTGCAGCAAAGTGTATACGCATATGTGGAATATACCTACCCTTGATGTTATCTGATAAATTTCTATGGTGATGGAAAAGTGCGCTTGAAGATGCGTTTTCCTAAAATTTTAGGCATTTGCTGTACGTGCAAGGTAAGTCATGAAAATTACTAAGGTACACGGAAAAAAAAGATTAGTTGCCATAACCAAGAAATGAGTTGATACAACCAATCGATTATTGTATTTCCCTAGCAACTCAAATGGTAATACCAACGATTCGAATGATAATACCCACGATTCGAATGGTAGTCCCAACTATTCGAGTGGTAGTCCCAACGATTGCATTAGTTAAGCTAACTAATCCAACGATTGGATTAGTTAAACTAACTAATCCAACGATTGGATTAGTTAAACTAACTAATCCAACGATTGGATTAGTTAAACTAACTAATCCAATCGAGAACTAATCGTGAATAGTTGAGGTTACTATTCGATATGGTTGAGGCAACTAATTTTTTAGACATTGTGTACAGCAAATCGAAAACGTAGTTGCCACAACCAAACTTTTTTTTCCGTGTATATTCAATAACACAGAAGCGACTCAGCTTCTGTCTAAACAATTTTTAGCTGAAAAGCTACATAAATATCTATGAAGTACATGATTAAAAATAGAATCAATTTTTCAACCCAGCTTCATATATCATTTTTAAGAGTATTCAACTGGGTTTTTACGTAAATGGCTCAATTCAACTTGGCTCAAACCCAAAATTGCAATTCTCCTCTATCACGTCTGAGACCAAAGACCTATTTGTTTCTGTCCACTATACGCTTATATAAGCAACCAAAGATATTTTCAGGGTCTCCTTCTAGTAACTACTCCCTAGCACCAGAGCGCCAGCGAAGTGAATGATTCGACACAGGTGGACGCGTGATTGAGTGAGATCATTCCGCGTTACAAATTCGATTACAAACATACTAATAAATCTTCTGGCACTCAAGAGTGAACGATCGAATTCCGAAGGGGAGTGCAGTCTACTTGTGGGTGTTTAAAAAAAAATGTACGAAAGATTTTTGTCTCGCGAATGCAGCAATTTGCTTACGGCGGCAACCCTCCAGCACGTACATCTATATATATATATATATATATATATATATATATATACATAGCGTATAGGTTCTCTGCAGCATCGCTGCTGGTAGCTACAGTAGAGCAATAAAGCAGAGACCGTTTGCATATCCGGCTTATGTTTCCATCGAGTTCCATCAATGTGAATAAACACCGGTACGTGAGGTAGCACCGTGCCGGGCATTAATATGTATTGGCAATAAATCGATATCGATAATTAAAATCTGCGCTCAGAAATATATAGGGGGGTACAGGAGGGGGGGGTTCGACGTGACTGTGAGAGGTAGTCATTCATACGTATGGTATTATATCGTCGTGTAGAGCCGTCACCGTGAGTTGCTCGAGCGTTTATATAAAAGTTCAATTTGTTATATGTAACTGCACGAGATGACTATAAATATTGCGTTACCCTTTTTAACTGGGGATCGTAAATCCGAGTGATTTATGTCCACGCCGCGCGTCGCCCCGAGGAAGAGGGCGAAATTGCTAGCTGGCTAGCTATAGAGCAGGGGCTACGACGAGCCGGTGTAGCTTGGCAGGTCACAGTGCCGTGACTCTACCAGGACTTTCGAGTCCTTTACTTCTGTTAGAAAATATACACGGTGAATTTGCTTTCTTTTTCTGCTAAAATTTTATTCAATTACTTATTTTTTGCTGACTACGTACTTTGCTCAAAGAAATAAATATATGTGACAAGCCTTGCATGGCTTGGGAAATATTAATAAAACGATCTACAGGATATAGTAAAGAACTTTGTAAATCATAAATCTATCGGTCACGACTAATAATCAAAATAAAAAATTAGGAAGCCGTGTAAGAGGTTCTCCTTTGCAACTTCTTCACAGTTCTTTCATTATTTCCATGCTTTCCAGCTTGACTTCGATGTGACCCGGTTCTAATAATTAAGAACGCGACTGAAAATTTGAGACTTGTCGCCGAAATGCTTGGGACTGGTAGATCAAATAACAGAGTATTGAAAAAACTGTCGGAAAGACAGTGCGAAGAAAGTAGGTGTGGGATTATGCAGAGGAGTCGAAAGGACAGAATTCGCCGTTTGGCACGAGTTGGTACGAGCACGGTATTGTACTGTATTCGTTGCCATGAAGAAAGACGCACGAGTTCCCTCGCGGGTAACCAAGACATACGAGCACTTTTCCCGAAAAAAGTGTTAAAGAATTATGCTCGGGCGAGTAAATGAGATGTGTCTACGCCGGGACATATATCACCGAGACGCCATCCATTCCAAGCGCTCGCGTGAAGCTGCGCAGGGTGCGAGCCGAGGAAATAAATACGATCGTCTCGTCGCAAAAGAGCGAGGTGTCGGATGGTGCTACTGCTTTTGCGAGAGAGTCGTGGAAGGGGTGAGTAAAGACCAAGACGAAGAGGAGGAAAATCTTTCCGTCTAGAGCAGAAGAAACGAGAGAGGTGGTGGATGAAAAGAGAAAATGCGAAACTAGGGTGCAAGTAACGGGGGTGGAAAAGCTTCGGTATACCAGAGAAGGAGTGGATGATAGAAGAGAAGAGGAGAAAGGCGGACAGTGAAATCGTCTCCTGGCGGCCCGCATCCCGCAGCACATCTTTCTCGCCGACAGCCGAGGGATCTACTAGCCATTCCTCTCGGCCGCTATATCCACCACTACCGTGGATATCGCACGGTATACATGGGACATTTCGGGCCAAGACGAATCGGCGTTGACACTCCTGTTTGTCCAAGTAGTGTGTCCTACAATATCAATAAACCACTCATATATATATATCTCTCTGTATTATAAAAAGATCTCGCCGCCGCCGTGTCAAGAATCGAGGGACTTGGAATAATTCGGGCTAGAAGCGGTCACCCATCCAAGTACTGATCCCAAATCCTTTAGGGCCTGTAAGGCCTATTTTTGAAAAAATTTAGTCTATTTTTGAAAAATTTAAGTCTATTTTTGAAAAATTTAAGTCTATTTTTGAAAAATTTAGTCTGTTTTTTTTTTTTTAAATTCGCCTTTTTTTTTAATTTGCCTGTTTTTGACAAAATTTGCCTATTCTTGACAAATTTAGGCCTATGTATGACAAATTTAGGCCTATTTTTGACAAATTATACCTATTTCAGAAAAATTTTGGTGTATTTTTGACAAGTTTCGTCTTAGTTTTGAAAAATTTTGGTGTATTTTTTTAACTTGCCTATTTTTAAAAAATTGTCATATTTTAAAAAAATTAGACCGATTTTTGAAAAAAATTGGTGTATGCTTGAAAAAATTTGCCTATTTTAGGAAAAAAAATTGCCTATTTTTGACATATTTAGGTCTATGTATGACAAATTTAGGCTCATTTTTTTAAATTATACCTATTCTAGAATAATTTAGGCCTATTTTTGAAAAATTGTACCTAAGTTAGAAAAATTTGGGCTTATTTTTGACACGATTACTTATATTTTTTAAAAATTTAGGTGTATTTTTTTTTTCATTTGCCTATTTTTGAAAAAATTTTCCTATTTTTAAAAAAATTTAGGTGTATGTATTACAAATTTAGGCCTATTTTTTAAAAAGTTTTACCTATTTTAGAAAAATTTAGGCCTATTTTTTAAAAAATATACCTATTTTCGAAAACTTTAGGCCTACTTTTTATAAAATATACCTATTTTCGAAAAATTTAGGCCTGTTTTTGACAAGTTTAGTCTTATGTTTGAAAGATTTAGGCCTATTTTTGACAAGTTTAATCATATTTTTGAAATATTATGTCCTATTTTTTAAAAATTAGACCGACTTTTTAAAAAATTTGCCTATTTTTTTAAAATTAGACCGATTGAAAAAAAAAATTGCCTATTTTTGACAAACTTAGGTCTATGTATGACAAATTTAGGCCGATTTTTTTGTAAGTTTTACCTATTTTAGAAAAATTTAGGCCTGTTTTTTGACAAGTTAAGTCTTATTTTTAAAAAATTTCGGTGTATTTTTGTTTAAATTTTCCAATTTTTTTAAAAAAGTAGGGCTATTTTTGAAAAATTTTTACTTTTTTTTTTTTTTTTAATCCTATTTTTGACTAATTTAGGTAGTATTTTTGAAAAATTTTGCCTTTCTTTTAAAAGTTTAGGCCTATATTTGATAAGATTAGGTCTATTTTTTAAAAAGTTTGCTTATTTAAAAAAAAAATTAAGCCCCTCTATAGCCCCCAAGCCCGAATTTTTCTAAGTCCCTTAAAGGGGGCGGGGAGGGGGGGAGGGGGCGTCAGGTCAAAAATGTAAAAAAAACGAATTTTTTTTCTGTAAAAATGTTCATTTCCATGTAATCTATGTGTTAGTAAAGTTGTAAGCCGAAATTCGCAAAAATGGCCAAGTTCTACCGTACCATTTATATTTTATTTTCTCAAAAATCGTAAAAAATTATCAGAATATTATATTTAAGTTTGAAACTATTTTATTTATTTATTGTTTTTATATGCGGACATTAAGGCCGATTTTTTGTTGACAAAATAATTAAGGGTGTTGAAGTTTTTTTTTATTTAATAATTTCCTTTTTTTTCACTTTCTGCAGCTTTGTTTAGTTAAGTGTGATCTCTGAACCTTCAAAATCTTAGACATAAAGGCAAAAAATTGCCGATTTCGGCAATATGCCTGTTTTTTAATTATTTTTTTCTATAGATAAAAAAAATAATTACGTATTTGTAAATAAATTTTTATCTGTTTACCATTTTTAAAAACAATTAGTGAAACGCGATATAAACGATGCGATGACCGTGTGATGTCTCCAATGCAACAACTAACATTTACATCATATTTGAATTCGCGCGAATAACATGCGCTATGATAGTTTGTTGCGTATCGCATGCGCAGCGTGTTACTGCCGGGAAATTGACTTCTGCTACACTCCAGCGGCATAACCTCTAATTGACGTTTTTATTTTTTGTTCATACTATGTTATTAGATTAATTCCATTGACCATTTGCTGTTTCAATCATTAGAAGTGTTCAAATATGTATTATTTCTTTTGAAGTGGTAATTTAATGTGTTTGCAGTACAATTCTGAATGTTTCAACACTCGACAAATTGTCAGTGATGTTGTCAATAAAAGAGATCATCCCAGTGTTATTCTCAGGTTTTTAAAAATGTGCATTCATTCACTTATTTATTTATCAAATAAATGTTTTTTTTAATAAAAAAAACATTTATTTGTAAAATAATTACCAATATTATGAAATCTGACTTGCAAATAATATTTTTATTTTGTTCATTAAAGGTACTAAGATGCCGCAAAGATGAAAGCAGCGCAAACAATTTTTTTTGAGTCATAAACTTTAGATGCGATTTGCCGAAACTTGGTTTTCAACCTATTCTGCGCGTGATTCAGACCAAACTGCTAGGTAGATTGGACTGGTTGACGTCTCATTTTCTTCTTCATAAAAAGATACACCGGCTAAGCGGAGCAAATGTTAATAAAAGGTAATAGTTTTTAAGTGACATAATTTATAATAAATTAATTTTATGCTATTTTCTAAATCATTGATTAACTTTGCTTAGCCGGTGTATCTTTTTGTAAAGAAGAAAATGAGACGTCAACTAGCCCAATCTGCCTAGCAGTTTGGTCTGAATCACGCGCTGAGTGGGAAACCTAAGATCTTTGCTTAAGTTAATACTCAAAGGCATATGCAAGTCAGAACAGGATTTGACCCGGTTATCGGTAGAAATTGTGCGTATTTATTCAAAATGCAATGAATTGACGTATAGTCGATAAAATTAATAATTTGACGTTATGCTTGATGAAATTGATACGGTTTGGGGTTACAGTTGATATGGCTAATTCAGTTTGAGATTACAGTTGATAAAATTAAGACGGTTTGAGGCTATAGTGTTCGATGTCTTATTTCATCTGTCGAAAAGTGCATTCTAAGATGAATGTGGCAAATTGTCTGTGATGTTGTCAATAAAATAGATCATCCCAGTATTATTGTCAGGTTTTTAAAAATATTATGCATTCATTTACTTATTTATTTGTTAATAAAAAAAAACATTTATTTGTAATCAGTCCTGTCTATCGATAGCATTTCTTTGCAAAAATGTCCATTGATAGCAATTCTTTGCAAAAAATGTCTATCGATAGCTTTTTTTTTTTACAAAAAAGTCTATCGAAAGCATTTATTTGGAAAGAATTTCTTTTGGCAGCATTTTTTGCAAAAAATGTCTATGGCTAATAGCGATGCGAAACTTCACGAAAATAGGCGTTCGCCACACTTCCGTTATCACGCACGCTTCGATTAAAAGAAAAATATTTGGCTGCGAGTGCTCGTTGCGTTGGTTTAAATTGGTTGTGCGGTCTCACTGATTAGTTGGGCGAACTCACTAGAGAGTTGGGCGAACGCACTTTTCGATGTCACGATAACTATTCGAGATTGTTATAGGCACTAAGTAAATAGTTGTAGCAACTATTTCTGGCCAACTCATTAAAGCTGTGTTGGCCCAACTACTCTTTTTTCTCCGTGTGCATAGTAGA
>OZ019971.1:945990-1235990 GCA_963970395.1 Ephialtes manifestator
CCGTTAATTCATTTTTTAAGCCTGTTGCTGTCTACCCGAGTAGAAATTTCATCAGGCATACCTGCTGTCACACGAAGTCCAGATCAGTTTTAGGTACGGTAACCTTATTTGGGGCCGCCGTAAATTCACCTGCTCAGGTTATGTAAGGCTGAGATATGGCATTTGTACTTAATAATGTCGTCTTTCCACCGGATCAGGCTGATGTCAGGCTAGATATGGTAACCTTACTTAGGGGTCGTCGTAAGTTCACCTGATCAGGACCATGTACGGCCGAGATATGGCCTTCTACCTTAAAAATGCCGTCTTTCCACCGGATCAGGCCCATGTCCGGCTTTACATACGGTAACCTGATATAGATATGCCCTTCATTGACCTTATCCGTTTCGTATAAGGTCTTCCTGTGGCATTTGGACCAAGATTTTGTCCAATGTACCTTTACTTTCCCAGGTCAGATTCGCATACGGTCTTCGTATGACATAGTTTTTTTTTAATATGCCGTAAATTTACATTATCAGGTTTGTGTAAGGGCTAGATATGGCATTCGTTAAAAACATTTAAAAATTATTGTTATGCAAAATCAATCTTTTCAGCACCTTGCGTGTGCTGGATTTTTTCACATCTTTATCCCATCGAGAATTATTCGTAATTTTCGCTGAAACTCACGTTTTACGGGACTGTACCGCTAGAATTACTTTAAAATCTATCCAGGTACTGTCCGTCAAACGCTAGTACCTGGATGGGTGACCGCCCCATCATGTTTGAATTTTGAATATTTCGGTCGTAGTCACAATAAATGGGTATACACTCTTGACGTGCTTTCATTTTAAGTATACTTCAAATAGACAATAAATATATAAACTTTCTAAGATGTCAATGGCCGAGTGGGCTAAGGCGCAAAATTGTCATCCAGAGCATCAAGGTTCGATTTCCACCAACGGCAAATAAATTTAGTTTTTTCAGCAATTGATATGTACTGGAAACTAAATAAGTCCGAATATCCAATAGAGAGTGCAAAATAAATCGAATTCGATGAGCGTAGATCATTATTTTGTAATTTATTTGCCGTTTTTATAAGTAGGGGCTTACTAGGGCAGCCTCTATCCGGCCATTATCTGGAAAACTTAATCCGGCCCTGATCATGCGCTGCGTTACTTTCCTGCAAGGCCCGTATAAGGTTGCCAGGCAGGGGCCTTAGACTTGATATACCCCGTAGCTGAATTTCTACTCGGGTAATTGGTATCATGAAATTTTCAACTTTATGTACAGAAGATATTTCTTTATTCGTGAATAGTAAGTAGAGATTTCTTCTCTTACTCTGTTCGTCGCTGCTATTTTAAGTTTCGACGATAATTACTTCACCAGTATCGATTTTTCGCAGAGGCACATTATTACACAACACTTTTTTTTCGTATCCCAATAAATTCACGTCACTAACAAACGTGATGAGAAAATTACGTTTTTCGAATACGCCCGTAGCAATTTTTTTTAAGTCACAAAAATCAACATAACAGGTTAGTAGGCACCTTAAAAATTTAATAGTTGCAAACGTTAATCATAAGCATTGTCGTATGGTCTATGTATAATTTATTCAATGCATAAATCTGATTTGAAAATGTATGGTTATTTTTTCTTCATTAGTCTCGATTCCAAGAAATGTTGATCATTTCACATATAAAAAAAACAATAAGCAGTGACGTCATTTAACTATATTTAAAAAATCAATTAACACTTGCGCAAAATAACTATAATTTTGTATTTCTAATACACCGAGACAAAAAGTTTCATCGATTCACGGAAATCTTTGCCAATGAAATGAAATACTTGAATTTCAATAGTATCTTTTCTTTGAATGATCTCAAACTCAATGAAAAGTAGTGACATTGATTCGAAGAAACATTTCTTTAAACCAATGAACCATTTTCATTGATTTCAAAGATATCGTCGCTGATTCAATGAAACCTTCTTCTTACCAGCTAAAAATTTCGAATCCTATTTTTTCCTGAAGTACGCGGCAGATAAATTTCAAATTTTGTGAGTATGTAAGGAAGTACGGCAGAAATCGACTAAGCTTCGGGCTCCTCGAAACTCGAAGCCGTTCCTTCAGGAGAACCGGAAAACAAAAAAGTGAGGTCAGGTGCGAGAGAGAGATCAATGAAAACGTTTCTTTCAACCAATGAAAACGTCTCTTTAAAACAATGAAACTGTTTCTTTATTATATGCTCGCTAAATAAATCTTTATTTTCAGGCAATGAAATATTCTCTTTGAAATTCAAATGTACTCTTTGATTGAAATCAAAGAAATATTTCGTTGAAATCAGTGAAAAAAAAAAATCAATGCACCCATTTCTTTGCCGTCAATGAAATCTTTTCTCTCGGTGTAGCTGCAACACATATTTTTTCTGACTTATATTTCAATGCAAGTTTGTCATAAAACTTTATGGGAAAAATCAAGATCGAACGAAC
This sequence comes from Ephialtes manifestator, assembly GCA_963970395.1. Taxonomy (NCBI): domain Eukaryota; kingdom Metazoa; phylum Arthropoda; class Insecta; order Hymenoptera; family Ichneumonidae; genus Ephialtes; species Ephialtes manifestator. The sequence goes on from OZ019971.1 coordinate 948,454, forward strand.
CACCAAAACTCCATAATAATATCTACGTATAATCGCAGCCCGATCATACTAATTGCGAGCGTTGCTGTCATTGATCGTGATCAAGTAACATTGTACGCAGGTCAGGCATTTAATATCGTTTATTTGAAGTGGCGAACATCAGAGCCTAATTACACGAAGGCTAGAAACTATCAATCAATGTTCCTGCGGCCAAACGTTATGCACGAAACGTTCTCGGGAAAGCTCTCATATTATCGCTGGGGCTACCAGGGTTTACGTCCCTGTGCGTGCGTTTGTATCCAAGAGATATGTCACTGGTTTGCATGATCGTGCACCCTTCTCTTCTCTTGCTCCCGTGCAATACATTGGCATCTATTAATTATCTGTCGTTACGCTTGCGCTTGCGAGATGCTTATTAGCGCGACTATAGTGCGCAGTCATCGCGGACACTTGGAATACACCAACAACTGCAAATATATGTGTATATATATATATATATATATATGTATGTATAGGCTTCGACCAATTATCGAGTAATATTTATTTTGACTTAATGTATATTTAATAACGTAATACTAACGTAGTTAAATATAAATATAGACGTAAAATGTCTAGCAAAATGTCTCTTATTTTTCTAATGCGGCTTTCTCATTACGGTTATTTAGGTAATGCGTACTTCACGGCGGAAAAATAAAGAAAGTTGACAAGAAGAATTTTGTTCCTCGGAATATTGCACGATTTTGAACAAATTTCAGCATTCTAACCAACTAGTTACCGAGATAAATAAATTATAGATTTGGTTTACTCTGAAAAGGTTAAGGAATGTATTGACAGTCACCGTTATTTATTATTTTTCTATATTGAAATATTAAAACATATATTATAAAATATATATTAATATACCACATTAATGATTTTCACTGTATAAGTTATCATAATTAGCATCGATTTTTTCATAGGTTCCCGAGAATCTCGGCGAGAATCACGGTTGCGCGCCGAACCGAGATTCTTTTGAAATCTATCTGAGAATCTCGATCAGCTTCTTCTGGAAATAAAAAGAATCTCTATCAGAATCTCGCTGAGATTCTAGATAATCTCGCCCAGCGAGATTCTTTTCTTTTTCATTGAAATGAATCTATATCAAAAAAGCTCTTTACCAATATTGAAGGACTGCTAACACTAATTAGTTGTTATATCAACGAAGGTTCAACCCCTCCTGTGTAGTCGAACTCAGAAAAGCTTTCCAGTCTTATATATGCGCTGAGGCTTCAAACCACTTGCGAGAAACGCTCCGTCCGTTCGCCGCCACCTAGTGACATCATACAAAACACTGGTGGACGATACTCCGCTAGATGGCTTGCTAAGAAGCTGGCGGAGATTCTCTAGAATCTCGGCGAGATTCTGATAGAGATTCTTTTTATTTTCAGCTACTCATTAACGAATCTCTATCAGAATCTCGCCGAGATTCTCTAGAATCTCAGCGAGATACTGATAGAGATTCTTTTTATTTTCGGCGAACCCCTAAAGAATCTCGGTAAAAAGCTGGCCGAGATTCTCTAGAATCTCAGCGAGATTCTCAAATGGATTTAAAAAGAATCTCGGTTCAGCGTGCAACCGTGATTCTCGCCGAGAATCTTCTTAAGAATCTCGGCCAGATTTTTTTTTCTACGCGGGTTAACTACGCTCCAAGCGACAAAATTGGTTGGGGCAATAAATTAGTTGTTCACAGAAACAAATCAGTTAGTTGGGTCAGCAAATTAATTGGATGTCATAAACAACTAATTTGTCGGACCAACCAAAAAATTGGTTAACCTAGAAAACTTAGTCGCTTCGAGCTATTTCTCTCCGTGGAAATAAGAGAATTCGAATTCAAATGGAAACTGCTTAGCATATAATTGATATAATCTGACGAAATGAGAAACAGAGAAATATCTTTCGTAGGAGCCTGTATTTCTCAGCCGATTGTCTATTGGAACGTACCATTCTGGGTAGAATTAAGTCATAAGTAGATTCGAGCTGCAAGCAGTGCTCAGAAAGGGTTCTCCAATTATCTGTCAGATTCACGATTCTCGATTCGCCAAGTTAATGAAATTTGAGTGCAAATGGATATTCCAACGTGGTACAATTGGGTTCCATATCTCTCAATAATAACGGATCGGATATCCTCGGAAATATACAAAATTGTAGAATCTAATATCGGTTATCGAAATGAAAAGACTGAGGACAAATGGGGAGGGCCAGTTGTTTCGAATAAATGTTATATATATATGTATATATAATAGTCGATAGTCAATCTAGTTTATGACGCTGGAACGCTATCGAATTCGTTTATTATGTAAATTGATCTACAAATAAAAATACCAAGATTGGCGTAAAATTGATGCACAGCGAACCGTAAAGTTTAGATAAATGGATCAAGGTTTCTATCATCATATCGATAAGTTGATTATCTAACTCAGTTTTGTGGAACATGAACTTTGACTTTTATGTATGAAATCATCGAAACCTGATAACGGAAGTTTTGTTATTGTCACTTAATTTCTGTTCTTCTCAAAAAAATGTTACTACCAATGTGCTCCAGCTCACTTAAGCATTCGTCGATACTGATAGACCAAGAATTTTCTCACAATTTTCAGCAAGGAATAAAACCACATTTTACGACTGAAAAAATCATTTTCAGAGCAATTAATGATAAAATACCATACACCAAGGCACAAATTTCCTACGCACAATATTTACCAAAATTTAGAACGATTGCACAATAAACATTGAGATCCATATGCTAAATAATAACAATAAACACTTCGGTCGATGGCAATATTTATTCACTAAGAGAAGAATACATGGTTGAAACAACGATACTATACTTTTACGATACAGTATAATTCCCAGAAGGGAAGATTATACATTATAGTTACGACAATGATAAAAATAATAGCTGCAAATATAATAATAGCTCAACAAATCAAATACATAGTGCGACCTACTATTCTGCTATATTTTTCTGTCAGTGTTCCTTGTCAATTGTAGTTTGATCTTTGTATAGAATTTAATTGTAAAAATATGTCAAATGCACACGGAGAGAGACCATTTGTTGTATTAACAAATCAGGACAGCAAAGCCTTATTTCCTAGCCTAACAAAAATTATTTGCTTGGCTTGTCAAAAAATTCGCTAGACCAGCAAAATTATTTGTTAGGCCAGCAAATACATTTTCTAGGCCAACAAATAAAGTTTGCTGTCACTATACTAGCAAATGATTTTTCTCCGTGCAAATCTTGTCAATAAGCACGTGTACTACTACTACTATGATAAAATATAAATACACAGCTGATACGTAGCAGTAGTAATAGAGGAAAACTTATATGTTCGGAAATAAGCAAAGAGAAAGTTTTGTTATTCACGATCGGCTGGTCGTCTAGTCCATGTCAGACAGGATGGCGATGTCGTTCGAGAGAGCCTATCACTCTGCGAGACGCGTTGCAATTGGCCAGCAAACTGACTTGTCCTCCATTAGATCTTAATTTTTTTATTTTATTACTTATATGTATTAACCGAGTTCATCACGAGAGCGGACAGGACGCAGAAGTGAAAAGCTTGAAAGACAGAATTTATGGGAAGGAGATTGCAAATTCTAAATTCACGATACGAACTTCAACGCCATGTATTATACGACGTGTCTGCTACGTCCTGACAATCTTCTCGGGTGTGAAAGTTCCTCTTAATCTCGTTCGGTTCAGCAAGAATTTCAATGGGAACGAACCTACTTTCCTTCACATTTAAATCAATATGCAGTTGCACTGTGAGGGTAGAAGAAAGTTCATTCAATAAATGGATCATACATAAGATTTTCAAGAATGGCTAGAATTTCCTCAACTGCTTCCAAATTGTGACTTTAATGTCATATCCCGAATCGACACTTTTTTCTCCATTAACCTGATGAAAATGATGTTAAACCTTGATAAATCTGAAGGACGAGTACAATTAGATCATCAACAGATCTAATAGATTTGAATTACCGTTACTTGATTTTAATTCAATTGGATATCCATTGGATCAACAATTCCGCTGACGAAGCATAGATTTAGTCAGATTTGCTTTAAATAGCCGAGGAAAGGATTCAGTGGATTAGCAGAAGTCCAAAGCATCGAGACTCAATGGGAAATGTGATGGATAAGATGTATTTGTTGATTGATAATTGTGTATAGATAGGCGGTCGAGAGTTTTACAAGATGTATGTGTGTTAGCGGCTACATTGAGAAAAAAAATGTAGAAATTAACTAAACCGGCGTTTGCCCTCGTTCAAACGAATTTCTCGTTTAGGACAACCAAATGTTTAGTTTCTTCAATAATTATTTGATTCAGTTGTCTTAAATATATCTGCGGTAATCAAAATATTTATTATACCAACTAAAAATTCATTTGAGTTTTCATCATCAACCCAGTTTTCAGCAAGAGCGAGAGGGACAAATTAAAACAATTTTTCCCCAATTGTAACGTTTCGGTCCTGGATGTGGACCCTCTTCACTTTTTTTTCTCTTTTTTTTGTATAATAATTTTTTTCGAGATCACACGGAGAGAAATTTCTGTGTTGTGAAAACATAAAACGAGGACAACAAAAATTACGTTACGTTAGGCTAACAAGAAAATTGATCAGCCCAGCAAAAAGATTTGTCAGTTGAACAAAAGATTTGTCAGCATAGCAAAACTGATTTATCAGCCGAACAAAAGATTTGCCAGCCTAACGTAACGATTTTTGTTGTCCTCGTTTTATGTTGTCACAACACAGAAATTTCTCTACGTGCACTAAAACCTTTCTTTTTGTATTATATTTGTTGAGACCACCAATAAAAAACACAGTCCGAAATGTTACAATGGGGGGAAAAATTGTTTTAATTTGTCGCTCTCGCTTCTGCTGAAAACTGGGAATTGGTCGGCCGTAGCCGCTAACACACATACATTTTTTTGATTGATCCAAGAAAATCAGTATCAGACATGAATCTGGACATTCACTTCAACCCTTGGGATCTTTAAGTCTCCAAGGAGCTAAGAACAACAGCTCACGATCTTTTGTAGTTGGGGTGTCCTCTTCACAGTCGCTACCGGTGATTCTCTTTGCTATACGGTTGTAGTAGTGGTGATGCTCGTGTGGACCGACCTTGGCAGTCAGGAATCCGGTTGAACAACATGAATCGACACTACTCACTGGCGCAAAGCGTTAAGCCTTTATTTTGTCGATGGATTAGACCATTTCTTACGTGTCATTTGCTCGTCACACACTGAGAAAAAATCATATCGTTGATTTAACGATTTCACATGATAAAACGAATATAGGAAGGCTTGCAATGTTTTATGGTTGAAGCGATGATAATATGGTTCAATAAACGGTATTTGCCAGGTTATTGGAAATAAACGTTGAAATCGTATATGCAAAGAAACGGCATATTTGAAACTATTATCATTTTGATGATTGTTACTATAATTATATTCGCTATAACCATAAAATAGAGAAGTTTCTCCTGGAAATTACATTAATGGTTCATCCAATTATTTTCTTATATTTGCTATAACCATAAAATATAGCAATTTAAACTAACAATTTTTTTTTTAATTACCACATTTTTCTCTCAGTGCAGAAATTAAATTCTTGATTGACATAATGACGTTTTGTAAGTAACACGATATTTTTGTTATTCGTCAAATCATATAATGCCTCAAAAAAATACTTGATTAGTATTTTTGAAGCATTATGTAATATATTTATTTAACCCTTTACATCATGGTGGGTCACTGAGCGATCCGTCTGTTTTCGCTCAGATTTAATTGTTTTACATACAATGTTGACAATAATTGATGATTTTCGTGAAAAAACTGTTTTTCCTGATTTTCATCTTAGGATGCTCAAAATGCTCCAAAATGGCGAGAAAAATAATTTGTACGAAATGTCTGTATGTGTGTGTGTATGTTCGGATTCTTGATATCACGATGGCGCTCGCAATTTTCAAGATATCGCTCTCGAATTTGGTACACATATATAGTGTGGGTAGATAAAAGCTGAGTTCAAATTTGGCACGAATCCGTAGAATGGTTCCAAAATTATGATAATTTGAATTTTTTAGAAAATCACTTATCACGCTCTTACTTTCACATTTTTAAAGATATTTGGGTCAGGTTTGGTCTACGAATGGACTACGATAGACTGACTAGGGGATATTGTGACTCGCGTGCTCGCTAAACCTCGGTTGAATATCACTAATATTTTGTTTTTACAATTCCATCGCCAACTTGATACCACTCGCTCGAAATTCAATGGCCAATTTTTAAAGATGTTTTTGTAATGTTTTTGGGAACAGTAATTGAAGGCATTTTGGTAGTTTTTTTTTCAAATATCACAATCACAGTTAATAGTGTTCTGAATATACAGGATCCAAAACTGAAGGGAACGAGACGTTCAAATAATTATTAAAGATTTTTTAAGACGTTTTATTAAAGTTTTTGGGGACAGTAATTGAAGGCATTTTGTTAGATTTTTTTCAAATGACACAATCACAGTTAATAGTGTTCTGAATATACAGGATCCAAAACTAGAAGGGAATGAGACGTTCAAATAATTATTAAAGATTTTTTAAGACGTTTTATTAACGTTTTTGGGGACAGTAATTGAAGGCATTTTGTTAGATGTTTTTCAAATGACACAATCACAGTTAATAGTGTTCTGAATATACAGGATGCAAAAGTAGAAGGGTATGAGACGTTCAAATAATTATTAAAGATTTTTTAAGATGTTTTTGAAATGTTTTTGGGGACAGTAATTGAAGGCATTTTGTTAAATTTTTTTCCAAATGACTCAATCACAGTTAATAGTGTTCGGAATATTTTTTTAATTTCGGAAAGGAAAAATGTATGGCTCAAAGTGTTCATAATAATTTAATGATGCTGGCTTAAGTCTCTTGATTAATTTGATTCGATATATATTTATTGTATTTAGTGACTTTTTCATAGAAGTAATAAAGCGCGAAGGAGAATAACGACGTACGCAGAGGCAGCCAGGTGGGGTTCTTAAATTCTTCGGATAGCCAGACAAGAATGGGGAGACGAAGGGGAGAAAAAAGAAAGAGAGACCGGACGTTCGAATAATAACTCGCTGAGGCCAGTGATTCTCCGTTTGAAGCTGAAACGCTTCACCATATAGAAACCATTTCGTCTTAAAATCGTTTTTTAATTAAACATACACTATTACAGAAGCGAATACATTTTTCAGATGAACAGAAGAACATTCAGAAATCCGACGAATAGAAACAGAAACAAAGTAACGAAAGTTCGTTCCTGTTACTCAATTAGATTTTCTTATTCATGGTAATTGAATCTATGTTTCACTGTTCTTGGTGCACAGGAAAGCCAATTGTATTGCAGCTGTGGAAAAACTTTTCTTAACTTCTATTGTTATAAGAGTCTTTGGAACAGCAATAAAGTTTGATATGTAACTTCCATTTTTAGAACTCGGACACCCTAATTTTTTATTCTTATAACTATAGCACACGCCATATTCACACTCGGAGAAATCGTGGAAGTCCTGGCAAGTATAAAGTGACAGCTATTCATTTTTGTACAAGCGACTATTTTTCTAATAGTTATTGTAAATATATTAATATAGTTGCAAGAACTTAAATCGTTAGTAACACTAAACTTTTCTCTAAGTGTAGAATTGATTGAAAGTTGAATGGCAAGTTTTGGAAAGTTACATTTGAAAAGAGTTACCGATTTTCCGTTAGATAAAATATAATGAGCTCATTACTTTTTTTCTTACGATTTAAAAATGTTGATTTTAAGCCAATTTGCACTAAAGCTCGCATAAAATAAATCGAATGTGCAATAACAGTAACGAAACTAATATTTCTCAATATACAAAGTTGACTAAATAGAAAATTTAACAAATATTACTTAACCAAAATATAAATTGAGATAATTATACAAATATACTGATTGCCTTGGTTTGATTATAAAAGCAAACTGGATTTAGCTGATATATTGTATAATAAACTTAAAAACTGGAATAAACGTTCGGTAAATATCCAGCAGGTGATTTTTATGCACGTGAGAAACGATAGAGCTTATGTTTCGATTATTCATTTACAGCCTCACGAACGGAATACACACTGTTCACATAAGTATACACGAAAATATGTGTGCGAGACACAACCTCGAACAGCTGGCGCGTGAGCACACCTGAGCTTAAGGCCGTTCAACCCAGCAGAGTCGCGAGTGCAGGTGAGCGTGCGTGGGCGTTGAAGCTCTGCACGTTGATCTACCATTGCGTCAAAACATCACGTCTTAGATCATGCACTAACCTTGGAATTGATGTCACTCAATTTTCCTTCAATATCAAACTGCAAGCCCTCAATTTCCACACGGAGAGAAAAATCTGGTTATTAAAAAAAAAACCTTGCACATTGCTTCCTCATTATTTTTCGCTTTTTACAAAGCTACCTCTACGAGAAAGTACTGTATTCAATTTTGGCTTCCTCATAGAGAAGGCTTTGTAAAAAGCGAAAAATAATGAGGAAGCAATGTGCAAGGTTCTACTTTGCATCCTTGTTTTAATTAGATAAATAAACATGTTGTGAATTCGCTTTTTCTATTTCGTTATTTCGTTATTATTAGAGCGTTTCCGAAAGTAAATGTGATAACGTACATTTTTTAAAATAATTCAACATTCCATAAGATCAATAATTTCATACCGTTCGTCACTACATTATACATATATAATGGCTGAATATTGTTTCATTTATATACAAAATTTGAGCTCGCCATCTCAAGTTTTGCAAAAGTTACAATAGCGCGATAATGTCAATTTTTTAAAAAATGCAAAATTCCATAAAATCTTAACCACTTTGCCGATTTGAGCCAAATTCAATACCAAACAACATTGAGTACACCTGCTCTTATAACCAACTATTTAGCAAAATAGACTAAATTTTATAAAAGTTAGAGCAACCACCTCCTTTTTTCAAAAAATTCAAAACAGCATAAAATCGAAATTTTCGCACAGGTTTTGTCGAAAATTGCTACAGTTGAAGAGGGTCTGCTGCTACACTTGTGTGCCAAATTTGAGCGCGATATGCAAAACGGTTTTTGTGTTATCGGCGTTCGAATTTTCGGAGTTGTATATACACACACACACACACACACACACACACACACACACACACACACACACATACACACACACACACACACATCCATCCCGAGCAGAAATTAGTTCGGGCAGCCGCGATAAAATAAGGGCCTTTTTAGGTATAAACGTGGCATCCATAATAGGGAATCTACTCTAGAACCCTACTAGGCTCAGCAGAGGCGGCCACGACAAACTTCGGGGCCTAATCAGGCTTAAATGTGGAACCCATATTGAGCCTCTAAAGGGTAGTATATTCAAGCGTGACTAGTCTAGTAGGGCCACTACTACAATTAGGGCCAAGTTGGAGCTCCAACTATATTTCTGCCCGGGATACGTACATTTTTTCTAGATCACTTTTTTGGGCGTTTTAGACTATTCTAAGTGTCCTGACATAAAAATCTCGAAATTTTTTTTTCATGAAAACATAGCTTCTTCTATGAGGAAGCAAAAAATAGTTAGACCGACGATAATTTAAGTATAAACTATAATTTCCAGAAGGAACGTCTCTATTTTATAGTTATAGCAAAAATAATTATAGTAGCAATCATCAAATTGATAATAGTTTCAAATATGCCGTTTCGTTGCATATGCAATTTCAATGTTCGTTTCCAATAACCTTTGAAGTATCACTTATTGAGCTATATTATTATCGCTCCAACCATAACACATGCAACTTCCTATATTCGTTTTATCATGTGAAATCGTTAAATGAACAGAGGAAGTCTCGTTTGAATAAAAAAAATGTTTTATTGTATATTTTTGGTTGTGGAAATGAATAATTTTTTGCAAATAAATGTAAGATGACAGATATTGTGCGTTGCGTTTAAGAGAAATACGTAACTTTGATTGGAAAAGTCAATATTGTTACTTGCCGATTAATGAGTCAAATATTTTTAATTGCAGATTTATTTAGCTGCACTATTAAACATATTTTGAAAGTTAATATATGTATTGGAAGGTCTTTTGCAAATAATTATATTATAAACACAACTTTTACGAAGTGTTTAGTATACTGTATATTAATTTTATAACAATTTTTTTGTATATTAATTAATATTTGTACACTGAGAAAAATAAATGCGACACTTGATAAATATAGTCAGTTCTTCTATAAAAATAATGAAACGTGCCATAATTTAGTCGCTACCTACATTATTTATTCATATAGCAACCATAAAAACATAGTTGTCGTCTATATGTGTATAGTTGAATTGACCATCAATATTTTTGGGTTTATATTAAATTTAATATACGCGTATTCGCATTAAAACTTCCAATACTTTATATTCATTGTCATAGACAAATTTCTAACTGCACTGAGAGAAATTGAGATGGTCCTGGTAACTATTCAGTGATAATTATATTTTATTAGTTCAGGTGACTATTTTCATAGTTACATTAACTCTCTTCACTGTTAATGTAACTACGTTACTGTTAATGCAACTACGGAAAAAGTCACCTGGACTAATAAAATATAATTATCACTAAATAGTTACCGGGACCATCTCAATTTCTCTCAGTGTGTGTGCGATAGAATTATCAAATTCATAAAACCAAAAAAAAAATACATCAGTTCCTCGAAATAAATAGAGACAATTTTGCATTCTGAAGGACAACGCGAAGACTCACAATTTTTACACCTACAAATAATATTTATAAAACCGAACGAAGAGTCATTCCCGAGATCGTGTAGAAAAAAAAATTCGTCACTCACCCCCGCAAAGTGCGGGCCCTTTTTTGAGCCTTTTTTCTCGCGGTGACTCTTGTGGAAAAGAAGGAAGGAAAGGATACAAAGGAGTGTCTTTCCATAATTGGCCAACCACGGAGAAACGATTCAGTGTGGACCGGCCGATAAAGGAGAGCGCTGAACCGGGATCGTAAATCCCAAACAAAAGGTACTACACTGCAACGGCCGATGTTGGTGATGCTGCCCCGTTCTTCTCATTTCTCACGTTTCTGCTACGCGTTTCGTTCTCTCAGTTCTTAGTTTCTCACTAGCGGCGCCCGTTTTACGTCGCGCCCTAAAAGGACGCCAAGACACTGCAAGGGCTCACCCTTTCTCTTGTTCTAATGGAGTTTGTATCGGGGAACACGATCGGGCGACCCTTACCGCGCTTTTGGAGCCCTTATTCCTTATTTTTGTCTGCTCCTGCGTCTCACGACCATACGTTCTTTTTTTTTACTTCCTCATCAAGTACGAAGTATGTAAAAATATTGCAATGGCCAAAGAAAAAAAAAAAAAATGGACTGAGATTTTAATGTACATTTTTTTTGTTACACTGAGAGAAAAGTTTGTCAACATTTGTTAACAGTTAACAAACTCTTCTGTCAGTGTACGTTTTCATCGCATACGAAGTACGTAATAATAGAAAAGATGTTGGCCTTCAATAAAACGATCCAGATCGTGTGAAATACACAGTTTACAAATCACACAAGCATGTAATATGTCATAAATGTGTTTGAAAAAGCTGAATGACGATGAGAAGTAAAACGAAACGTGGGCGACCGGTTTAATAAATTTTCGCACGTACACTCAGGACAATATTATGACACGTGAAGAATTATACTAAGAGGATTACGTATGGCATGCACGCACCCTCGCTATAGGACTAAGGAACCGTTATTCAAGCTGGAACCACCATATAAGCAAATTGACCTCAAACCTGGGAAATAAGGGCTTATTAAAGGCTAATTTAATGCTCTTTTTTTAACCTTGTGGCGGAGCTAGCTTGATATCACATTGGAACCGCCATTATGTCCTATTGACTTAAACAATGACAAAATTTGAAAGAAACTATGTATAGCGTAGTATTTTTTAATTTAATTTAATTATAGCTTCAAGTCTCTAAAGGAGGTTGGAGCGCTCCACACTAGTCAAATCAGTGCTGAATTTTAAAAAGCGTTTCTACAATTTCAAATGGTTTAATAATCTGTTCCAAGATGTTAATCACATTGCACCATTAGGTCTTGATATTCAAATACATTACAGCTGTGATATCAACAGTAAATCGATTAATATCTGCAAATTTCCGATGTTATGTTCTTTTATCCATTTTTTTAAAAGGGTAAACCGTAATATCAGTCCGATTATGACGATCAATAGCTTATTTTGTTTATTCAAAGATATTCTATCGCTTGACCGTCCATTTTTTCAAATCGTATTAGTAGTTCAAAAGATACAGCCGTTTGTTTATCTAATCATAACCTACAAATGGCTGTAACTTTTGAACGCCTGATACTATAGAAAATCCGGACGGTCAAGCGATTAAGGATCTTCCACCGATCAAAATGAGCTATAGTTTGTCATAATCGGACTGATATTACGGTTTACCCCTTTAAAAAACTGAATAAAAAAACATGACATTGCAAATTTCCAGATATTGATTGATTTACTGTTCATATCACAGCTGTGAATGTATTTGAATATCAAGAACTAATGCTGCTATGTGATTAACACCTTGGAACAGATTATTAAACCATCTAAAAATTGTAGAAAAGCTTTTAAAAATTTAGCACTGATTTAACTAGTGTGCAGCGCTCCAACCTCCTCAAGTCCTGTCATAGACGAATTTACAGCTGCACCCTCGCAACTGAAAAACTACCCCTCGAAGCCTTCGCTCTCTCTCTCTCTTTCACTCTCGACTTGTATTATTTAGTTTTCCAAGCAACATTCAAACAAGTAAGAAGCGCATTATCTAAATATATAATTAACTAAACTCGATATTAATATTTTTGAATATGAAATTGCTCTTCTTTTGACAATTTAACCCGTTCTCGGTTCCTCAATATCAATTTTAAGTTAAATTTCCACGGTTTTTACTGGCACGCATGGAAAATTTTCGATAGAGTGTTGTAAAAAAAAATGTTCGTGACAAAGGAAGTCCGGAAGCAAAACTAGACGGTGGAGTAGGTTAAGGTATATTCGTTGAGAGATACTACAGCAGGCAGCAACAAGTAGAAGCCAGTAGCCGGAACAAACTCCATGCACGCGTGCCTTTGTCACTTTTCTCTGTCTCTCGCCACGATGCTCTCAGCACCCTTCATGCATGTACGTATGTACATGTATATTATATATATATCCACTACCATTCCAGCATGATATTACGTTTAACATAACACGCATCGTTTTGTTCGTACATGTATAATATCGCATATGCACACGAGTTGGCGGAGAACTCGCCTGCTGCTTCCCTTGGCACGTACGTAATACTATATGTACGTGTGTAGATCTGGTGCACTCGTGTTTGTGGCCGTTGAGAGAGAGAAGAGCGTGTTTACGCTGTCGGCTTTATCGGTCTTGTTATATGTTGCGTGCAAAGTGCCACAAACACGCACTGTGGTTGCTTAGCGTTTCCACTCTCTACATCGGTAAATGGTTTCACCAGGGTAAGTGCGAATTGCAAAGTGAACGTGCGAAAGTCCTCGCCAAAATCAGTATCATCGACCAATTTTTAAATACTTTTGCTTCCTCATAGAGGAAGCTTTGTTTTCATAAAAAAAAAAATTTCTTAACTTTCATATTAAAACGTTTAAAATGATCGGAAACGTCGAGAAAAGTAGTTTAGAAAAATTGTCCGGATGTACGTATGTGTGTGTGTGTGATGAAAGGCCAAAAATTCATATAACTGTACCTTATAAAGTATTCGACCGAATCAGCAAAAAATTAAACAACATGTACAGTACCGGCTAATCTTCAATTGGTATAAATTTTACAAAAATCGCTTAACGTATTTCATTTTTATAAGAATTTTAAAATTTTGAAAAAAAATACATAAATGCCCTAGTCGAACGAATTTTTAGCTATCGGGCTGAAACTTCGTATTAAAATTGAACAAAGTGTAATACGAATTTGGGCCCAATCGGTAAAGCGGTTCGGTTTTTATGAGATTTTGAATTTAAAAAAAAAAATTCGTTTTGCTCTAATTCAAGTAAAATTTCGAATAATCGACTGAAATGTTCTACATAGGTAAAATAACATTCAGCCCTGCTACGTACCAAATTTGGTGATGATCGGTAAAGCGGTTCGGATTTCACGTGATGTTGAATTTTTTAAAAATTTATTGGAGTCGTTCTGGATTTCGTAAAACGTCAGAAATCATCAACTTCGTCAATAATTTTCGTCAAAATAAAATAAAGAAACTTCCTCATAGAGGCGGCTTTGTAAAAAGCGAAAAAGAATGAGAAAACAATGTGCAAGGTTCTACTTTGCATCCTTTTTTTGTTTTATAATTACACTGTAAAAACATTGACTTGAAATTAAATGTACTCTTAATGAAAGTTTTTATGCATAAAATAGTATATTAAATTTAATGTAAAATTAATGTATGGTACAGCACATTCTATAATTTACTTTAATTGTACTGAAAAAGTACATCAATTTTTTAAAGATGATATTTCTTTAAGTATAAAGAGAAAGTTAAGTATTTTTGTATTTTGGCTCTCTCTATAATTATAATATAGAGAGATGCATCTGATCGTTCTCCATAACACACTAATTTATTTTTTATATTCCCTATTTCAAATATTTTAAAGTAGATATCGTCATTAAGTCAGGTTGTTTTTGTGCATAAATCGGTATATTGAATTTAGTGTGCTAATTTGATGCAAATTGATGTACGGGACACTGAAAGGTTGAAAAGTCACGTTGAGTATATAGGTATTTTCAATTTATATTATAGTTGTAGATAAAACTTGATAGCAAAAACTATCAATATATCGGTACGTAAAATTTTCGAATATTATCATCAGTCCATGAAAAATATGGGTTGTGAATCGTTTAAGAGGCTTTCGAAACCAGGAAAACAATTTGCATTGAATAGTAAAGTATTTTCTCTGGAAAAATTATTGTCTGAACGCAGAGTGCATAGATATATTCTCTAAGAATTGTGTCGTTACCTTATGAATAAATAAATTAGCCAACAAAAATGAATACATGATCATCGTGTGGTTTACTATTCCACCGTACAACGAACCTTTAATTTTCTTCCTTCTGAAGACCATAACAGATTGACTCTCCGTCCTCGTCTATTTTTCTTTCAAACTCATTGCCTCTCATGAATAAAATACAATCTGCATATGTATTATCACAGGTGCTTCGACATCTGGCGCGCGCAGGGATATAAAGAACTGCGCAGGAACATGGCCTATACAGCATTGCATATATATATATATATATATATATATATATATATATATATATAATATATAAATGTGCTTGGATATATATGTATATAAAATACACATAAGAAAAATAATACATCGAATCTCTTCTTACGGGGTGAATTTTATAGTAGTGTGAAATATTCATAGTAGTCATGGGCATGATTGTTTAGTATTATTATTAGAATTTATACACTGAGAAAAGAATTTATTTGTGGGTACTAGGATTTGTTAACTATTAACAAATCATAATGTTAATTATGGCGAAATGAATATTTTGTTGTAATCAACAAATCGCTTATTTGACCCTTTCAATTGGCACAAATAGTGATTTATTAACAGTTGATAAACGTATATTTGAACTCTTAAATTGGCCCAAATAATGATTTGTTAATAGTTAATAAATTTATATTTTCATGAATATTTCCCTTATTGGTGTCCACAGAACATTAAGTTGATTCAATATTGGATTGGCTTTTAATTTAAACAATACATATTAAGAGTTACCATTATAATAATTTGAATTAATTAATGCATATCTTGACAGAACGGTACATCTAGTTCGATGTGCTTTCCAATCGTATTGGTTCAAGTGAAGGTAAAACTACAAATAAATAAACGTATATTTAATGAGATATATTCATTATACATTTTCCTTATAAATAAATAAATGCTTTTATGATTCGGTTATAACAATATAGTCGACGGTTACATTTACATTGATGTAATTGTTTTTTATGTAATGGTTACATTACGGATTATGCGTTTACACCCAGAAAAAAGGTTTGGTAATATTAAATTAAATTATCTATTCAACATTTAATTATTTCAATCAACGAAAATTTACTTTCCCTCCAACAAATATGCATTTGATTCAATTTTCCAGTTTTTTAATTTCCAACATATTTATTTATTTGAGTTTAAAATAAAATCAATTAGAACTATCTTATAAATCAATATATATTTATTTCTGTTCATCATTACACGGAAAAAAATGTTTGGTTGTGGCAACTACTTTTTCGATTTGCTGTACACAATGTCTAAAAAATGAGATTAGTTAGGTTAACTAATCCAATCGTTGAGACTACGACTCGAATAGTTGGGACTACCAGTCGAATCGTCGGTATTATCATTCGAATCGTTGGTATTACCATTTGAGTTGCTAGGCAAATAGAATAATCGATCGGTTGTGTCAACTCATTTCTTGGTTATGGCAACTAATCTTCTTTTTCCGCGTAGCGTTTATTATTATCAACATGCAACATTTATCAATTCGATTCACTTCTTGTCGTATATTTATATAAAAATGTTATATTCTTTAAATCGGCAGCAGTGGACGCGCGGTCGGTGTGTGGCTCGACGGTCCCCAGAGTTAAGCAGCATTATTTACGGTCATAACTTGGATGAGAGGCAGTTTCTGAGCTTCTAAGGGAAAGTTAGAATATCCCAAAAAAAAAATTTTTTTTTTTTAAATAAACATTTATATAACTGCCGACCCAAATAAATATTTCTTAGATTTGAATTTATTTACTATTCAATAAGTATATTAATTACAAATAAAAACATTTATTTAAGGTGAATGGAAGTCTAGTAGGTCAGCATCCAAATAAGAAATTTTATTTCCCATGCGTACATTCTAGTCCCATTAACAAGATCTATTTTCTGGGTGTACTCGAAGTCATGTTACCTCGAAACTTGGAGATTCAATAACAGGCAAATTGACATACTCAATGTTTTCGATTAGTAGTTCTACGATGATACGTCCGACATCGATTGAATCGACAATCCCCATATCGCTCAAAAGACGATATGTAAGCTGCAATTGTAACGTGGCAACGTTAGACTTCCTTACTTGTATCTGCTCGAACCTGTTCATTAGTACATTACTTTTGTACTTACATTCGAAGACTTTTTCCAATCCACCGTGCAAGCCCCACGACATGAGGAGGTCGTCCATCTTATGCACTGTTTCGCTACTGCCACATACCTCACATGGCCTCACTGCCAAACTATAACTGTGGCGTGATTCCGTCGAGGATCGCGCGAGAACGAACGACTCCTCTGAGGGTCAACGGTTGTAAACAAACGTAACAATCAGGCCAAACATACGGTACTTTACTCAAATATAGATTTGTTAACTATTAACAAATCTGCGTATCGGCAAATAATGTTTTGTTAACTATTAACAAATCCGAAGTTTTGTTCTGACTATCTTTAATCTTGTTGTCCCAAATCGTTCTTTATTTATAACAAACATCGAACGACTTATGTAAAAAAAAATTGCGTAAGTAAATCGCTCATTTGACGGAAATGCCGTCGGAATAAGACTTTGTTATGAGAACACTCATTTTTATTTGCTGTTAATAAATTTTCTAACTGTTGGCAAATATTTTAAGAAACAGCTCAACTAAACATATTTTGTTGTACTGAATAAACTCTTTTCTCAGTGTAGAAAAAACAGTCATAGTAAATAAATTTGATGTGGTTTAGTATATCACATAAACATATGAAAGTCGAAAGTCTTTCCTTTAAATTATCTTACGGATTCAGACTTCATACACGTAGAGAAATAATTGAAATAATTGGTTTAGCTATTGGCATGGCTAAATATACGCTACAAGAGACTAGCCAACTAGGTTAACCAATTTTTTGGTTGGACCGACGAATTAGTCGATTGCGATAATCAATTTATTAGTTACCGATGAACTAACTGATTTCTTTCTATAACCAACTAGTTTATTGTCCCAACCAATTTTGTTGCTTGGAGCCTATTCAACCAATTATTATTTTTCGTGTAATCGTTGCATGGTAGTTCATTCCAAATTGTGATCTCTGTGTGTTTCACGAGTTTTTCCAGGATCGTTACTTCTGTAATTTGGCACAATGCCCAAATGTTCATTACGTCTCCACACTTCAGGTCATTTTCCAGAGAAAGGATATCCAGTCTCACCAAACGATCTTCATGTGACAAATGTCTTATATACAAATCCTTTGGAAATCCAGATTGCAATGCAATCTATTCTTTACATATTAATTTGCATCTTGATCACTATAATTAAACATGTACATTGAATTGACAAAAGACTATTTATTATATCGAACCTGCCAATGACTATAAGACTTATAATAATTGAAGCGATTATCCTACTTGCTCGTACCAGGTCATGAAGGCGATTACCAATGCCGGTCGCGCTAGATGGATGGAAGTTTATTGCGGAGCAGCGACGCCGATATCGGGACGAGAGGCTAAGCCCGTGCTATGAATTTCAATGAGTTTCTAGACCATGCGTTCCTCTATCTCACCGACATACAGGAAAACGACTAGAATTCTCCAAACTCAAAACTAATCTAGCATAAGTTAAATCAGCCCAAAAATATGGCATGGAAGTTAGCGACGTTACTGCAACGAAATCGTTGTTCATTTTTTTCTGCATCTTACAAGGATCTCTGTTAGGTCAACCATGGTTTTCCTATTTGCTTCGACATTAAAGAATATGTTAAAATTATTTTACTCTGATCGACCGTGCGGAAAACTTTCCATGGACCAACATGTTAAGGTAGTCCTTGCGACCCATACTAGTCAGTTGACGCACTGTTCCGAAAATTCTGTAAATGCTAACATTTTTATATATCTACACATTCAATTAATCACAGTGAGAATAAAAACGTATTTGTAAATGCTTCGTAAACTTAAAAAACTTAAATTGTATTAACTAAAATATCTCATCAGAGTCTCGCTTGAACGCGTAGTGGTATTGTATCATCACGCGGTCAGAACTAAATTTGGTCGTTTTAAAGGTAAATTTGTGACACAAAACAAACAAAAAAGTAGATAGAAAATCTAATTTTTGCGCCACGACTACAACCGCCACGAAAAATTGGGTCGCTGAAACCAAGGCCGAAACGGCGCCGGTTGACACTGGAGATTATGTTGATTTCTATCATCGTCCGCTACATCCGGTTATCCGTAACTTCTGAGTGGCGATGACGTGTTTAACGTTGAAATTACACCCAAATACTTCGATAACGTCCCTTTTCTATATTTTATACGGAATCGTGACAATCTAAGGAATCCATAGCACATTTGATATTGTATAAAAGTTCAGTTTATACATGTTAATTTTCGTTCCGAAGTACGAAATCGGTTAGTTTCCCATAAGAGCCCGTGCATAAGAATTCTTTTTTAAATATTTATTTTCTCGGTAATTTAGTCTATAACCCAGCTCGAAACTTTGCAATCGCATTTCGAAGGGATTCAAGTATTATATAAAAAAATGTTAAGTCTTAAAGTTCAGAATGGTTAATGCGGAAGGACTACCTTAACATGATGTTAGCATAACCGATTTTTAAGCTGGTGGAATAGATCTTGACAGTAAATATGGATGGTAACTGACTAATAATTTAATTTAAATCACCTAATAATAGGTAATTTCAACTTCCATCGATATTTAGTCTCAAGATCTATTTGCAAAGTATTCGATATGGGGAAAAAAAGAAAAAAATCGGGTTATAAATTCTTTGATAGATTGTATCAAGCTACATAATGAAGAGAAGGAATTGCAGGTTATGTCTGGTAGACATAGTAGCAGCTGTGTGCGTCACATTTGCCACACAGGGGACATTGTGACCAATCCTGGTTGACCACAGCAGACTAACTACGATGCCCAACGATTTGCATAAACATACATCAGAGCTCGACCCTGGACAACGTCGTTGCCCCGTGAGACCCCCTCAGCTAGATAATGAGTCATAATTACGAGTGGAACGGACGTTTATCTTGCTCTCACCCTCTCGATGCGTTGCACCTACTCGTCTCTGTATGGCGAGGTGAGACAGCGCCAGACCAGACTGCGCCATTGCACCAGACTAGCTACTAGCTGCCATGAATCTGCCATGATGCCGGATATTAGTCGGCCAGTGGCATTATCGCAGCCTTGAGGACGTACGCGTAGGGTGAACTGGGAGTACACGTCTAGCCAAGGTTCAACTGCTCTTCTCGTTTCTCCTTGTATTCTCAATTTCTCCGATTCTCCTATAACTGCTGGCTCATAGTTGGTTGAGGTCGCGCTTCACATATAGGGAGAACATACAGGTTTTCATTGAACTCCTTGCAATAAATGCTTGAAATTGTCTGAAAAAAAGTAATATATTGGACATTCCAGCAAAATTTTTCGTTCTCTTACCTTAACACCCTTCAATAATTTTCACAATTTTTTATTAAAGAGTATTTTGAAAAAGAAAAGACACATATTTTTTTGTTTGGGGCTATGATCAATATTTTTGGCAGATGAATTTTTGTAAAAAATTTTATTCCTTTTTCAGTTTTTATATTTTTAATCGTTAATATCTTGGAAATGAACAGTCATATCGAAAGATGTCCTCGATGAAATACATAATGTATACAAAAAATGTTATTTAAGAGTTCCCAAAATTTTGCTGTATGATATTAAACAACGAAATGACGTTTTGCAACAAAACCACCGTTTTTAATCATTTTTATATACTCACAGAAAAATTCTGTTGTAAATTGCGAATTTTTTTTTATCAAAAAGTGTTTTGATAAAGAAAAGACATGTACTTTTTTGTTTGGTTCTACGACCAATATTATCGACAGACGATTTTTTGTAAAAATTCAAGTTTCTCCCGGTTTATATTTTTTTAATCGTTAATATCTTGCAAATGAACAGTCATATCGAGAAATGTCTAAGATGAAATTTTTTTAGTTTGCTAAGAGATATATAATGTATGGAAAAAATGTAATTTAAGATTTCCCAAAATTTTGCTGTATGACTTTAAACAACAAAATATCGTTTTGCAAAAAATTACAATTTTTAATCATTTTTACATACTTGTAGAAAAATACTATTGAAAATTATGAAATTTTGAGACCCGATGTAGAATGGCAAGATTTTTTTATGTGAAATTCTACGTAATAGAAATTGTGTGCAATAATTCAGGATATTAAAAAAAAACTTCAATACCGTAGCATATCTTAAGGAGAGGGAGGCAGGTCAAAAAAATTAATTTTGGAGATTCAATACCATCGAAATCCTATTGCATATAAAAATGCCCAACGCACCATATTGTTGGTACTCGATGAAAGGATTTTTTACTATCGTCTGACTTGCATATGCTTTTCAATATTATCTTAAGCTAAGTTCTTGAGTTTTCCATTCTGCGCATGATTCAGATCAAACTACTAGACATATTGTAATGGTGGACGTCTCATTTTCTTCTTCATGAAAAGATACACCGGCTAAATGGAGCAAATGTTAATAAAAGGTGATATTTTTTAAGTGACATAATTATTAATAAATAAATTTTATGCTATTTTCTAAATCAGTGATTAACTTTGCTTTCAGAATGAAAAAAAATAGTTTGCTCCATTTAGCCGGTGTATCTTTTCATGAAGAAGAAAATGAGACATCAACCGCTCCAATCTGCCTAGTAGTTTGATCTGAATCATGCGCAGATTGGAAAACCTAAGAATTTTGCTTAAAATAATATTGAAAAGCATATGCAAGTCAGACGACAGTAAAAAAATCCTTTCATCGAGCACCAACAATATAGTGCGTTAGGCATTTTTATATGCAATAGGATTTGGATGATATTGAATTTCCAAAATTATTATTTTTTTATCTGTCTCACTCTCCTTAAGGTAAAGTGCTACAAGTTTTTATCGTGCTCTCTCGCTCTATCGCAATCATCTATAGCGCTGTCTCTCTTGCACTTATAGTAAATAAGTCGGTATAGCACTTCACCATAAAGGGTATTGAAAATTCCACCTTTGGCAACTTTTAAGTGATAAATATAATGACGATCAGTTCATACGATGATTTTTATATTCACATTAACTTTTCCCATTGTTACCCTAACGACTGCTGTCAATTACAGGTAGTTACGATAACAATGGAGAAAGTTTATGTAAATGTAAAAATGGTTTGATGCGCCAACAATTAATAGTTGTTACTCAATAAATGTCCAGGCTCAACGTGATTTCTCTGCAAGTAAACGAATAATTTCCGTAATTACCGATGTTTTCAATATATGTGAAAGCAAATAGCGAAAATATGCACCATTTCGTAATTTATGAATTCAATTTTTTAAATGGAACTTTATGTACCTTACGAAATTATTTTTTATCCTGCAGGATGTAATCTATTAATACCAGGTTGTTAAATTTCTTACTTAAATATTTTAGATCCATAAATGATCGTAGAAGGCACGAAAACATACTGAAGAACTCGTTTGACCAGATTTTGCGAAAGTTTAGCTGCTCTACTGAGATATTGAAGCCTCGAACGGGGAATGATCATTAAGGAAATGAAAAAACTACTCGTAGATCTGAAGAAGATTGGTCTACGTTGTTAGTGGATGATAAATATTTCAAAATTCTAATTCCTGGATTCCAAAGTTCTTTATGGTAACAAAAATAAAGTAATAGAAGGAATATCAAAAGCTGAATAAATCCGATCGAACGTATTGTTGTCAGAATCAACGTATGTAATTAGAGAAATCTTTGTAATTTATTCCTCGTTGACAGACCATAAATCTACGGTGCAAAGGGAAACTCAATTTCAAACGTCTGTTCGAGACAGCTGAAGGCAAGGTAAATAGCAGAAATGGTATATACTCGGCACAATAACGGAACAAACATGTATTGCGTTATATTTAATTCAGCGAGGAGGAGAAAAGGTAGAATCGCCAAGTGTGTTTCACTTGCACATAATCGATTACTGTACGATTTAATAGTGAGAAACGATGTTTGAATATTCTATTCTTCGTATAAATATTTTATAAGAATCATTAGAAAATGTCATTCTCATTGAGATAAAATTTCTACATGACATTTTTTTTCTAAACAGTTTTGCAATAAATTTTATTTTAATAGACAACATTACACGGATGTCTACAATTTTATAAACATTGATATAAACTTCACTGTTTATTTATTTATAAGTTTGAGAGGAATGCCAACATTTAGTTAAAGTTGATATAAATTTCACTATATATTTATTTGTAAATTTAATATGAATTCTAATATTTAGCTCAAATTGATCTAAATTTCACTATATATTTATTCGTAAATTGAATATGAATTCTAATATTTAGTTAAAATTGATATAAATTTCACTAGATATTTAGTTGTAAATTCAATGTGAATGCTAATATTTCGTTGTAATTGATAGAAATTTGACTGTATATTTATTTGCAAATTCAATGTGAGTGCTAAAATTTAGTTGAATTTAATAACAAAAAGGGATGAAAAGGAATATGAATAAAATCCTAAAATGCAAAATGCAGGGCAACGCACTTGGACGTAGAGGGACAGACCGTTTGTTAATCATCTTTAGAATTGTGCGGGAATCCGTACGTGTGCTGTAATCCCATCTCTATTGCTATACACGTTCCAAGGACAGAGATAGAGTTAATAGAAACTTTCCAGGCGTGCCAAAGCTACACAGGCGAGATAGTTTCACGAGAAAGAGGTCGCGAGTGATAAAAATAAAAGTACTTCCGGAAGAGTGTGACCGCACGTCCAGCATACTTGGTGAGCAGTGGCAAACCAGTTCATGTAAAGGTACAACAGATAAACACCTATAACGTAGGTATCACTTTGAAATATGACTAAAATTTTGTTTTTTGCAAGTTAGAGAAATTTCATGAAACTTGATCGTGCACTATCGTAAATAATTAAGTACGCAAACTCCTTATTTGAGAAGTGAATAAATTATTTGAAATTTTAATTATTTGAGAATAAATGTCTCTTAGTATAGAAGATACATTTGCATTAAGGTAGTTCTGTGCTTCACGCTCACTTCGCATAAGTTTCCGAAGAATGAGAGCGAATTGCAAACACTTCTTGATGATATAAAAATCTGAAAAAAATCATGCATATTTAAGATACTTAAGACATTATTTCGACATAATAATAATTCCAAAATGTTATTAACAAATTAATGAAAAATAAAAATGTTCAACAAATCTTCCGACAACCTAATTTTTTTGTTTCGATGAAAATGATTCGTTCATTTTTCTGAATACGTATGAATTTTTTCAATTTTTTTTCTTTGTTTTGAATTTTGTGATTTTTTCCATGTAAAAAATCGAAAAATTCAAAGCAAAGAAAAAAATTTGAAAAAATTCATACGTACTCAGAAAAATGAATAAATCATTTTCACCGAATCAAAAAAATTAAGTTGTCCGAAAATTTGTTAACCAATTTTATTTTTCATCAATTTGTTAATAACATTTTGGAATTATTATTATGCCGAATTAATGTTTTCAGCATCTTTAATATGCATGATTTTTTACAGATTTTTATATCATCGAGAAGTGTTTGCAATTCGCACTCATTTTTCGGAAACTTATGCGAAGTGAGCGTGAAGAGACAGAACTACCTTAAGAGCCATTTATATGATAGGCATTTTATATATTCGTACATTCTGGTAGGTCGTGATTTCATATTCATTTTTTTTTACTTTCTCAGTTATTACTGTCATTACTAATATATATAAAATAAGTAATATTAATATAAAGGTCCAAGTATAAAGTGTATAATTTAAAAAGCAGCGACTTTGTCAAAGGTACCGATAAATTAAATTCCTCTACCTACTGAATAATTCTGATAAAATAACTAGAGCGATAAATAATATATTTTTTATTATACTATTTATATTTAGCTGTATATTTAATATTATTATTTTGTGTACACTATATATAATATGTTATTTTATTTTATTCATTCTTATTAATTATGTAGAAACCACACTGTGCGAATGATTTATTTGTATGAAACAAATTTGAATTTGAATATTGTCGACCAGGCGTAGAAAATTACTTTATTAGGGGTTAAACAATTGATTATACAATTTTCGGTTCTGGGTTTTATAGGTAATGTACTATCGGAGAGTACATTGGATTACAATGTGTGGTTCATGAGCATAAAATGTTGATACCTGAGTTGCCTGCCACAAAGTGCATCTGCACTATACGTGATATATATATATATATCTATATATATAGCGGTTTATTACAGTACTTTGAATATACCTATAGCGAATGCAGAGGGCGACATGCAGTAACCCGTGCAACTTGCGTAACCTGTGCACCGACAGCCAGCAGCGCTCTTAAGCCCGAGCCCAACCGGCACACACCACCACTTATCGACGTGCCGGTATTACACGTGTAATTGGACATTAAGGTCTTGAATACGTCATGCAATCCGCGCGTTTACTCCAAGAACCCTTTATGCGCTCTTAACAGGTCCAGAGACACCAGTAATATCTCACTAGTTGACTGCAGAATTAGATAGACGAAGAATGGATCTACACCAACAAATTATTCATGACGAACTTGAGCTAACGACATTATGCAATTGAGCCGAGCGATTCTTATGGCCCAGAGAAAATTTTATTCACTTAAGTTCACTAAGTTCAGTTGGCTCGAAATTAATTTAATTGAGCTGCCTGCAAAATTGCCTCAAGCTTGGAACTCACTATAAACTTGAGCCAAAGTTACTATGCTATAGTAGGTTTAGTGTATGATCAAAATTTTACTTCTGTGAAAATGACGACTTATTATACAGAACTATTTTTTTTTCTATTCGCTTCATTTTATATAGATTTCATGAACAATTTGCTGGAAGGATTTTTACAAGGCATCTAGAAAATGTGTTTTGGAGCTCAGGAAATTAAAGCGACATCTTGAAGATGAGTTTTTTTAATAAATACATCACAGTATAGCAGAATTCTTCAGGCTCAACATATATTTTTTAAATATCTTTTAAACACGACCGACTACAAAATAAAGAATTTTATAAAAATTAAAAAACTCCTCACGGAAAAAAAAGATTAGTTGCCATAACCAACAAATGAGTTGACACAACCAATCGATTATTCTATTTATCTTACAACTCAAATGGTAATACCAACGATTCGGATGGTAATGCCGACGATTCGAATGGTAGTCCCAACTATTCGAGTGGTAGTCCCAACGATTAGATTAGTTAACCTAACTAATCTCGCGAGAACTAATCGTGAATAGTTGAGGTTACTATTCGATATGGTTCAGGCAACTACATTTTTTAGACATTGTGTACAGCAAATCGAAAACGCAGTTGCCACAACCAAACATTTCTTTCTGTGCTGACTGGAAAAAATAAGGGTGCCCGCGTGGAAAAAAAGAATCTGGCCGAGATTCTTAAGAAGAGATTCGCTGAGATACTCAGCGAGATTCTCTACAATCTCAGCGAGAATCTCGGCGAGAATCACGGTTGCGCGCCGAACCGAGATTCTTTTTAAATCTATCTGAGAATCTCGCTGAGATTCTAGAGAATCTCGGCCAGCTTTTTACCGAGATTCTTTAGGGGTTCGCTAAAAATAAAAAGAATCTCTATCAGAATCTCGGCCAGCTTCTTAGCGAGATTCTTCTCATTTTCATTTTCATTGAAAATGTTCATTCAATTTTCTGAAAATGTTCATTTCAATTTTCATTTTCATTGAAAATGAAAAGAATCTATATAAAAAACATTTTTACGAATATTTAAATATTGCTAACTCTAATTTGTTAGTACATCAACGAAGGTTAGACCCCTCGCGTGTAGTCGAACTCAGAAAGGCTTTCTAGTCTTATATATACGCTGGGGCTTCAAGTCACTTGCGAGAAACGCTTCGTTCCTTCGCCATCTAGCGGAGTATTGTCCACCAGTGTTTTGTATGATGTCACTAGGTGGCGGCGAATGGACGGAGCGTTTCTTGCAAGTGGTTTGAAGCCTCAGCGCATATATAACACTGGAAAGCTGTTCTGAGTTCGACTACTCACGAGGGGTTGAACCTTCGTTGATGTACTAACTAATTAGTGTTAGCAGTCCTTCAATATTCGTAAAGATCTTTTTTGATATTGATTCATTTCATTTTCAATGAAAATGAAAAGAATCTCGCTGGGCGAGATTCTGATAGAGATTCTTTTTATTTCCAGGTACCCACTAAAGAGTCTCAGTAAGAAGCTCACCGAGATTCTCTAGAATCTCGGCGAGATTCTCAGATAGATTTTAAAAGAATCTCGGTTCGGCGTGCAACCGTGATTCTCGCCGAGATTCTTAAGAATCTCGGCCAGATTCGTTCTTTTTACGCGGGTAATTAATAAATAAATTGGATTGATGAAAAATTGTTAAATTGAAATCATTCGCATATTATAATCGGGAGATTAATTCGTCAATCGTGTAGTAATCTCCCGACTATAATATGTTAATGATTCTTATTTAACCATTTGTCATTTACCCAATACGTTTACTAATTACACTCATTATTTCAATCCGGAGTTGTTTTACTTTTTATAGGATTATTTTTATTTTACCGTTTTCAAAGTAATTCTAATACTTCACCATAAGTATTAGTCATTTAGAAACAAAATAAGACATCGGAAGTTCAAATCTGTTCACGGGTTCGATTCGAAAGCTGCGCAAAGTACCAAATTTTACAATTTCATCTTACACCATTCTGGTGCTTCATGTGTTTGTACAAAACTGCACAATTATAGTAATTGATATGTACTTTATGAAGTTCTGATGTAAATTTTTTAGAAATACTAGAATCATCAAGAAATTTTTTTTTCTGATGACTTTTTTTTAGGTTCTCCCTTAAGGTTAAAATAGCTCTCGACAATGTTGGAGTTTTAAGGACATCCTTGTTACTTGTTTCGAGGTATCAGTTGCGAGGTTTTTACACATTCATCTTACGCCATTACGCCAAATTTTACAATTTCAACTTATACCATTCTGGTGCTTCATATGTTTGTACAAAATTGCACAATTACAGTAATTGATATGTACTTTATGAATTTTGGATGTAAATTTTTTAGAAATACTAGAATCATCAATAAAAAATGTTTTCTGATGACTTTTTTTAAGCTTCCCTTAAGGTTAAAATATCTCTCGACAATGTTGGAGTTTTAAGGACATCCTTGTTACTTGTTTCGAGGTGTCAGTTGTGAGGTTCTTACACATTCATCTTGCACCATTGCGCCAAAGTTTACAATTTCACCTTACACCATTCTGGTGCTTCATATGTTTGTTCAAAATTGCACAATTATAGTAATTGATATGTACTTTATGAAGTTTTGATGTAAATTTTTTAGAAATACGAGAATCATCAATAATACTATATTGTGCAACAAGGGGCGAAAGTTGGCGTTTGCGACTCGTGTGATTGCAGCCCTCGCTTCGCTCGGCCGGCAAACCTCACACTCGTCGCAATCGCCAATTTTGGACCGTGTTGCACACCATATTTTTTGTAACAAGTGCATGAATAGTGGTGCTTTGAATGGTAGTTTTGCGGGACGAACAGTGAAAAGTGAGTTTACCAACTTTCCACCCTAGGGTCGAAAGTGAAACAGCAGGGTCGAAAGTGAAGGAATCGCGAACTGCGCATGCGCCAACCTATCGTTTCAACACTGCTATGAAACTAGCCACTTTCGGCCCGCATAACTGCCATGAAAAGCACCGCTGTTCATGCACGTGTTACAAAAAAAATGTTTTTGGATGACTTTTTTTAGGTTCCCTTAAAGTTAAAATAGCTCTCGACAATGTTGTAGTTTTAAGGACATCCTTGTTACTTGTTTCGAGGTGTCAGTTGCGAGGTATGAGGTGCTAGCTGGACTAGCGACGGGGCTTTTCCGAATAACAGCGGTTTAGCACGAGCGGTCATCAGAGATCAACAAGTGGCTCATGATTTTGTCAGTGGCTGGAACGATACAGCCACGGGCAGTCCCGGTGCGGAAGCGCGGTTCACCGCTAAAACGTCCCCAATCCCGTAGCGTTGAGTGTAGCGAACAACATGAGAGCGACTGAGACCGAACGCGAAACGTTTCAGCGCGCGGTTCATCGTCCCACTACTACCACCTACCAGCAGCAGCGGATATAGATAGTGGATGCACGCTAAAACCCAACAACGGACGACAACGAACGGATCCAAACCTTTCGTTACTCGTATTCCCACAATTGTTCTCAGCTTTCACGGTTTTTAGGCACACACGTTTTGAAAAAACACACAGAAGTCCCTAATAAATTTTCCTTCTGTGGGAATTAATTAATTTTTTTGCGAAAATGTTTATTTATTTATATTTTATCCATTTTTTTCCAGCACTTTTGTCTCACATAATCTTGCGGTAAAGTTTGCAGAAATTTTATTATTAAGTAGTCATGAATTTACTGGTTACTAAAATAATCGGTAATGTAACAGGTTATTTTACCGATTATTTTCGGAAGGTACCAAAAATAAAACAGGAAAAAAAAATGTGCCGGGCCTTAAATACTTATTATGAATTTCCATAGTCATAAAAAATTGCGTATTTTCAAAAGAACAGGAAAGAAACATGATAAAGTTGGTACTCGGTAATTTTCGGGGTAATAATAATTACTAATTTGAACTCGGAATTTTGGAATTCAAAATGGCGGAGCTAATATGGCGGATCAGAATGAAAAAGTCGTTTGATGAAAATAAAAGTTGGTATTCTGGGTATTTTGAGTCAATACCCAGACTTGGTTAAACTAAAAAAAAAATCTAAATTTTTTTAGTTTAACCAAGCCCGTTTCTTCATATTAGAGAATTAAATATAATACCGTAATTTTGGATTACTATATTATTACCGTGCAAAATATTGTCTTCATACGTGAAAATGATTTAAACTCTCTTCTCTTTCCAACCATTAAGCGCACATTCCGTCGCATATACATATAAAACGAATATACCTGAAAGGAACGAGATTAAATTGACGTAGAACAGATTACAGAACGGATTGGGAATGATGTTGGAAATATTTACGAAAATACTAGTGAACAGTGGGTAGAGGTTTCAGCAGTGGCTCGGGTCATCTAGCAACAAGTGTCATGATTCGATTTCAATTAGCTTCGAACGATAGAAATAGTGCACCCTCCCCGTCAGTTTGAGGCTACACCTTCCATTTGGAAGTGAAATAACAACGAGTTTGATGATTCGATCATTGGTAAAATTAAGTGAATTGTTAATTGTCATCACGAATCAATGTGATGCTTTGTATTATTAGCATGAATAGTCCATTTCAATTATTCAGAAGCCCAAGTAAAAAAATTATATATACTCCTACATATGGAATTGGACATATACAATCTACATAAACTCTATGGTAGTCGGAAAAAATACCCCTGGAAAAAATACCCCCGATAAAACACCCCCTAGAAAAAATACCCCCGGATAAAATAGCCCTTGGTAAAAATACCCCCGGATAAAATACCCCTTGGTAAAAATACCCACAGATAAAATACCCCTTGGTAAAAATAACCCCGGATAAAATACCCCTTGGTAAAAATACCCCCGGATAAAATACCCCTTGGTAAAAACGACAAAATATCACAATAAGAAATAGTCACAATGACAAATTATCACGTGAATCATCCACTTATACTGACTTCTTTAGGTTCTTCAAGGCGTTAGTTAGGTTGGCATTCGTTTCTTTAAGGAGTTAATTAGTTTGGTATTTTCCTTATATTTGTTCTTTAGGTTCTTTAGGGCATTAGTTAGGTTGGCGTTTGTTTCTTTAGGGAGTTAGTTAGTTTGGTATTTTCCTTATATTTGTTCTTTAGGTTCTTTAGGGCGTTAGTTAGGTTGGCGTTCGTTTCTTTAGGGAGTTAGTTAGTTTGGTATTTTCCTTATATTTGTTCTTTAGGTTCTTTAGGGCGTTAGTTAGGTTGGCGTTTGTTTCTTTAGGTTCTTTAAAATACCCCCGGTATTTTATCCGGGGGTATTTTTACCAAGGGGTATTTTATCCAGGATTCAAACTCTATATATAATATTTTTACTTGAGATGATAAATTATATGTCATTTATCTGTATAAAAAAAAAATTTAAATGATATATATATATAATATATGAAAAATATATATAGTTTCAAGCATAGAATTGTCAAATATAACATATAATCAAAAATATATATATCTTTTTATATACTCTAATATATAATTTTTTTTTACTTGAGAGCTTTTCGAAAGACGCTATAATATTATGTGTGATGTTAAAAATATTTTTTTTCCAAATTTTCAAATAAATATCTTATACTGCACTAGAGGGCGTTATGGGGTTTTTCCTATAGCACTAAAAGCGACACATAGCTGTTCGTAAATCCTCGATATTTATTTCTACAAAATGACGTGGCTCGTAAAGCAGTTTACTTTATGTTGGCAACGTGCTCGAAGGAGAAAGGGTCACAACAGTGGGTTGTGGTCTTGCGTGGATGAAATATATATATATATATATATAAATATATATATACATAATATATACGTGCACGAAATAGTCGAATGCACAAAGATATCGTGTATTGGAAGTTACAGCAACGTCGTACGAGAGACGCAAGGCGATTGCTCCGGTATGAAGGCACGGCTTGCCCTGCGGCAATCACGGACCGGAAATTGAGTTACAGCCTCACGAAGACAGTAGACACAACAGGGCCAATCGACTATCTTGTGCTTTTCATCTTTTTCTCATATGTTAAAAAAAATCCTGGACGTCTTGTGCTCGATGCCTGATTCAGTGGTTAAACTTATCCAATACCGTATTGTAATCTTAATGAGACTCGCATGCAGAATTTTTTAGCATTACCACAGGGCTTTTCATCATTTTCTCAACTATTAAAAAAATAAATAAATAAATCCTATACATTTTGTGCTCGATGCCTGATTCAGTAGTTAAACTTATCCAATACTGTACTGACTGAATTGTTTAGCATTACAACCGGGCTATTCGACGATCTTATGCTTTTCATCATTTTCTCAACTGTTAACGAAAATCAATAAATAAATCCTGTACATTTTCTACGCGGGCAAGCCCAAAATACAGGATTTATTTATTTATTCTTTTTAACAGTTGAGAAAATGATGAAAAGCATAAGATCGTCGAATAAACCTGTTATCATTTTCATTGAAAATGAAAAAAAATCTACATCTACATTGCGAACACTAATTTGTTAGTACATCAACGAAGGTTAGACCCCTCGTGTGTAGTCGAACTCAGAAAAGCTTTCCAGTCTTATATATACTCTGGGGCTTCAAGTCACTTGCGAGAAACGCTTCGTTCCTTCGCCATCTAGCGGAGTATTTATCCACCAGTGTTTCGTATGATGTCTCTAGGTGGCGAACGGACGGAGCGTTTCTCGCAAGTGATTTGAAGCCTCAGCGTATATATAAGACTGGAAAGCTTTTCTGAGTTCGATTACACACGAGGGGTTGAATCTTCGTTGATGTACTAACTAATTAGTGTTAGCATTCTTTCACTATTTGTATAGATCTTTTTTAATATAAATTCATTTCATTTTCAATGAAAATGAAAAGAATTTCGCTGGGCGAGATTCTGATAGAGATTCTTTTTATTTCCAGTTACCCACTAAAGAATCTCAGTAAGAAGCTGGCCGAGATTCTCTAGAAGCGCGGTGGGATTTCGATAAAGGTTCTTTTTATTTTCGGCGAGATTCTGATGGAGATTCTTTTTATTTTCAGCTACCCACTAACGAATCTCGCTAAGAAGCTGACCGAGATTCTCAGATAGATTTTAAAAGAATCTCGGTTCGTCGCGCAACCGTGATTCTCGGCCAGATTCTTTTTTTCAACGCGGGTGATGCCTGATTAAGTTATTAAACTTATCCAATACCGTATTGTAATCTTAATGAAACTCCCGAGCAGAATTTCATAGGGAGGAGAAGAGTTGTATTATTAAAAGAAAATTTATTGAGAAGCTCTTATTGAAAATCGATTAAAACTGTCGATAATAAGCAAGAAATTTATAGTTTTATGTGGCTGTATTGGAGTCGAAAATATACTAGGCTACAAACCACATACATTCGCTAAAAATTTTTTTTATTATTCTTATTATTATTATTATTATTAATCAATTAATTAATTTCATTTTTCCATCGAGTAAATTGCAACGATCGAATCACGGGTTATCTGGAATGAATTTTTTGCTATAGAGTACATTCAGCTGCGGGAACATAAAATGAATCCACACAGAATTACGTTTTTAATTAAAAAGCTATTAAGCAGGGATTTGTATCGGGCGTCGTTCGATTCAAACACTGGGCGAACAGAATCAGTGAGAAATTCGTATAATTGCGACATTTGGAGCAGAGATGGCGCATGGATCGAAGGGAATTTCTTCGTGGTACACAGATACCTGAACAGCCTTGCGAAGTTGGAGCCGATCGAGTAGCTGAAGTCCTCGATCCACCGCAATACACGTTGATTGAAAATGCGATGCGGACCGGTTACGATTTCATCGAAACGGAAATTGTCATTGTAAGAGAATCTATCGAAACGTCGATATTCGCACAACGAAATTCTACGCTAAACCTCCACATTGAATCTCTATATTGTCCAGAGTTGTGAAAAAAATACGTTTAGAGGGTCACAATAATCCATACTAATTTCATATCTCCCATTCGTATCCTTTTTGTTTCCTAAATAATATTCTCCCTATAATTTTATTATCTGTGAACCTAGATTTAAGTATTATTATTAATAATTTAAGTATTATATATAATTATTAATATCAATTCTTTTATTATTATTATAAATTATTTTATAATTATATGTAATTATTTATTACATTTATTCGGAGATTGGAGAGAAGAAAAAATTTGGTGAAGTTCCGGAGCAAAAAGCGTTTTTAGCGTTACATCAGGCACAAATCAGACCCTGACAGGGTCTTAGCAGCAGATTAAATTATTTCATAGACCAATAATTTTGAAAAGAACAAAACACGGAACACAGAGTTAGTATATACTAATTCTGAAATCTCTTTTATTATCAACGTCGTTCCCACCGAATACATTAGCCCTTTCAAGTACCAAAGGGCCCAGTAAAAATGGAGGGATCTGCATATAGAGAATTGTGAAGAAGTGGGCGAGGGCGGTTCAGAGAAGTACAAAAAAAAAAAAAAAACGTAAATTAGCATCGTTAGTGGATAACTAGCACCAATTAGTGTTGCCAATACGCGTGTTTTTCTTACCCTCCGCGAGAAAGGCCTTGTAATTATGCCGCGAGCTCAGCCGGCGCAATCGACCTCTCTCCGAATCCCCACCAACCGATCTTTTCCTCCCTCCATTTTCACGTTCGTGACGCAGTGGCAATAAATGATTACTGTACGAAGAGCTAATGAGACTGTCGTGCTCGGAGCCCTCGTCTTCAACAAATGGCCTTGAGATTTGTCTCCATAAATAATCGTGAATATTCTGTTGCAATGGTCCAAGAATTATTTTTTACCATAGCGAAATGCAATTGGCGATTTATGGATAAATTTAAAGTAAAAGAAAATAAAGGGGGTAACAAAACGTTTTTTTGTAGGTTGTTGTACTCGTTGGTAGTCGATTTAAAAACTCCCGGAAATAATCATAGATACTTTGCCGCAATGGTCTGAGAATTTTTTTGATCAGCAAAATGCAATTAACTTGATCGGCGATTAATGACTCAATTAAAACTAAAGGAAAATGAGAGTAAAAAAAAGCTTTTTTGTCGATTGTTGTACTCGATGGTAGTCTATGTGAAAACTCCCACCAATAATCATGGATAATTTGTGACAATGGTCCAAGAATTTTATTTTTTTTCCCACATCAAAATGCATTTCATTTAATCGACAATTTATGGATAAATAAAAAATAAAGGAAACTAAAGAGGGTAATAAAATACTATTGTACTGGCTGGTAGTCGATTTGAAAGCTATCGCAAATAATCATGAATACTCTGTCGCAATGGTACGAGAATTTTTTTTTACCACTGCGATCCGCGATTTATGGATAAATTAAAAGTAAAGGAAAATAAAAGGGTATAACTTTTTTGCAGGTTCTTGTACTGGCTGGTAGTTGATTTGAAAACTCCCGAAAATAATCATGGATACTTTGTCGCCATGGACCGAGAATTTTGTTGACCACAGCAAAACATAATTCATTTGATCGGCAATTTATGGATAAATTAAAAGTAAAGGAAAATAAAGGGGGGTGTAAAATAAAGATTTTTTGTAGGTTGTTGTACTCGCTGGTAGTCGATTTGAAAACTCCCGTTGCCCCGAGCCATTTCAGCGTCGTTTTCCATAAATAGACCGGAAAAAGTATATAGGGGTTCGGAAAGTTGGGAGGAGAAAAGGGATATATTGTATGGCGCGGGCCGTGAGTTTGTGAGGTACGTGCGAGACGAAAGGGGCGAAGGGCAAGAGAATGGCTTTATTTTACTTTGCATTTACATCGAAATCGATAACCGATGCAAAAGGGGCGCCGCGTGCGAGTGTCGTTTGTTACCTTGTGTTCGTTAACCCACTTGCTCTGAGCTATGAAACTAAAGAGAGATTGATCGCCAGCGAAAACTTGTGCTTCCGTCTGATCGGAAATAACAAAAATGAACTTCGACACGTAAACATTGTTTTTCATTTTTTTTTACACAGAAAAATAAGTTCTAAGTCATAAACAAAATAAAGATCAAGTTGATAACCACTTTTTTTTATTTACATTTTTATTCTAACTCCTGTATGCAAATTGTTTACTTATTGAACTCAGTAGAAAACAAGAAAAAAAGCTTCGCAAGAATACAGCTGATTGCTACAAATTTTTTTAGAATGGCGATAATGATAATGATGATGATGATGATGATGATGATGATGATGATATGATTCTGCAAACTACAGGGATGCAAACCATGAAATGGATATTTTGAAAAATAGACAACGTTGATGAGAGTGGAGAGAAACGAGTCCGTGAAGAAAATGGTTCGCAAAAGAAAAAAAAATAGCCACAAGACGGAACTCCAGCAATTCCAGGTAAATTATTAAAGGTATAGGCGTATTACGATATCGTGGAGTCGCAATCACATCTACATCCCGAGTTCTTGTTGTACAGACTCCAAGATTTTTCTCTTCATAGTAATATGAATGAAAATATGAAATATAAAAATGAAAATATGAAAATTCATCGAATTGTTGAGATGAAAAAAGAAACTCATGAAGGAGCGGCGTGTTAGTGAGAGAAGAAAAGAATAGTGAATCGACTGACAAAAAAGGAAAGGCCGAAAGAATCCACCGGTTAGCGCCTCGAAGAGGGGAAAAAAAGGGATGAATTTATGGCACGAATTCGATTTTCGCGTCTGGATTTCTGCCAAGACGTCTTGTCTCTCTGAGCGTTCCATTTTCGTCCCGAATTACGAGCTAGCTTTGGCGGAACAAGCGCGCACGTGCAACATGCTTATAGAATCCTCTGTGTCCACCCTTGTACCGATGTCCCATGTTAACCTAACAGAGATCAGAACAGAATCATCCAGCATGTCCTAGAATTATTCCCGTCCCATTAACCCTATTAATTAGGGCATTTGGAAGCGTTGCATTGTATGTCCATGGATCTGCCTCTCAGATTAAAACGGTGAACATGGAATTGATATTATAATTATATCACTTTTTTGTAAGGGGAGGGAGTCAGGTAAAAAAATTGATTTTGTCAATTCAATATCATCCAAACCCTATTGCATATGAAAATTCCCAACGCACTATATTGTTGGTACTCGATGAAAGGATTTTTTTACTGTCGTCTGACTTGCATATGCTTTTAAATATTATCTTAAGCAAAGTTCTTAGGTTTTCCATTCTGCGCATAATTCATATCAAACTAGTAGGCAGATTGGAATGGTTGAGATCTCATTTTCTTCTTTTTTTAAGGTACATAATTATTAATAAATAAATTTCATACTATTTTATAAATGAGTGATAAACTTTGCTTTCAGAATGAAAAAAAAATAGTTTGCTCCATTTAGCCGATGTATCTTTTCACGAAGAAGAAAATGAGACGTCAACCATTCCAATCTGCCTAGTAGTTTGATCTGAATCATGCGCAGAATGGAAAACCTAAGAACTTCGCTTAAGATAATAGTGAAAAGCATATGCAAGTCAGACGACAATAAAAAATCCTTTCATCAAGCACCAACAATATAGTGCGTTGGGCATTTTTATATGCAATAGGATTTGGATGATATTGAATTTCCAAAATCATTTTTTTTTGTACCTGACTCCCTCTCCTTAATTAATTGCCATATTTCTCATATCGCGTAAACCTCATTTTTCCATACAATCAACCATTTAATTTTTTCTTGCAGTAATTTTTCTTACTAGTTTTAAATAAACGTTCCAGCAAAATTATAGCTATAACCCTATAGCAGAGTGAACACACCAGTAAGCAAAGTTACGTCGCTATCTCGGGCGCTGGCCTCCCACAAATTGATTGCCCGTGACTGTGAGCGATCGGACGGATATATGTGGTGGATATACCGGAGATATCGGACGTCTCTACTCCCTTCCCTCCCGTTTATCCCACGGGGTACCAAGGGATATAGAAGAGGGAGGGATGAAGTGCAATGTAGTTTGGTCGGTGGAAGTAGAGATGTCTGCGAGGATTGCAGCTACATACACGTTCAGATGGTGTGTACCAGTTCATAGGTACACAAGGATTCAAGTTAGACAGCACGAGCGCTGGATAGCATTATTTATTACCGCATCCGTTATCTTTCTGCGCTGCTGCGCGTTGATTTATCCATCATTCACGGTTCTCCGATCGATTCTAGTCCAGTGAGAGGAAGACTAAGAGAATACCTTTCGCTCACTTTATTCCTCTCTTATAGTA
Organism: Ephialtes manifestator; assembly: GCA_963970395.1. Taxonomy (NCBI): domain Eukaryota; kingdom Metazoa; phylum Arthropoda; class Insecta; order Hymenoptera; family Ichneumonidae; genus Ephialtes; species Ephialtes manifestator. The sequence goes on from OZ019971.1 coordinate 986,443, forward strand.
TATATTAATATATATGTATATAGAAAACAAAAGCAATTCCCATCTCATTCGCAATAATAATTGTCAACCGCCATGAGAAAGAACCGAGATCTCTCACTGACTGTATTATAAACGACAGACGTTCATATATACACTGTTTATTCAGCTATATTGCACCGTCTCGTGCAATTTTCATTTCACTCTCGCGTTTGTAAGAAAGAGCTACGGTAAAATTCGATTTACTTTTCTCCCCCTCCCGCAACGTAGCACAGCACTCTCCGCGCATCTCGTCTATCGCAATATTGCTCTCCCCGACTGTTTCGCTCCCTTTCCAACGGGCAACTCCCTTCTCGTCGGAGAACAAATTTATTTTCATTTGAAATCCAGCTTTAATTTCTTCGTTTCAATACCACTGGAGGTGTATATCTATATTTCTTATGGTCTTTCAATCTACGTTTATTCATCCTTTTATGGATAGCCACCTACCCAGGGATAGGGGAGGTGGGAGGAAAGTGGGAGGGAGCAGTGGACTGAAGAAAGAGGGAAACCTGGCTTGCCTTTCATTTTGTTTCAACCCGAGAGGGACGAAATAAAAAGCTCGGAGTGAGAGGAAGAAAAAGGAGTAAAGGAAAGGGGCGAAAGGAACGAGGGGATGTAGAAATAAACGAAAAAAAAAAAAAAAAACGTGCCGCGGGAGCTAGAGTAATCGGGGTTAGGTGCTGATAGAACATGAAAAAAAAAAATAACCATGAAAAGGAAAGAAAAAATAAAAAGGAAAATTATAATCGTAGCACTGAGGTGAAAAGGAATACAGAAAATTGTGCTACAGTGAGGGTTGTCCGAAGGAGGTCGGTGAGGGTGAGAAAACGGGCGTGGTAGAAACTCTATATATCTACAGTACTCTACTTACTAGAAGTCTATTTAATGTATTCACCGTAGACTCTATATAGTACAAGCTAGCGATTTTCCCCCATTATACAAATTCACAGAGCATTGTCTTATTACCGCTATTTGCGCTTTCACTCTAGAGAATAATATATATATATATATATGCACACAACATACTTATGATAAGGTATGAAAAAAAAGCTCCAAGCTGTCGCAATTATTAGTTTTTCAGAGCTATAGGGCGGTTGTTTCAACGAATGACAGTTCGTCTATTTGTTTTGTTTGTCTATGTACACCAGTTTCTAGTTTCTGTACGTTTAAATTACGCAAGAACGTGCGAAGGAAAAAAGAAAAAAAAAGAAAATAAAGGGGAATTGTAATCGTAACAATTAGGTGAAAAGGAATACAGAATATAGTACAAGCTAGAGTTTTTACTCTATTATACGAATTCACGTCGCATTGTCTTATTACCACTATTGGCGCTTTCACCCCGGAGAATTATATATATATATATACAGCATGCTTGTGATAAGGTATGAAAAAAAAGTTACACGCTGTCGCAATTATTAGTTTTTCAGAGCTATAGGGCGGTCATTTCTAGTTTGTGTGCGTTTAGTTACGCAAGAACGTGCGAATGAAAAAAGAAAAAAAAGAAAATAAAGGAAAATTATAAACGTACCAATGAAGTGAAAAGGAATATAGTACAAGCTAGCGATTTTCCCTTATTATAAAAATTTACTGAGTATTGTCCTATTAACACTATTTACACTTTTACTCCGCAGAATAATATATATATGCACACAACATACTTGTGATAAGGTATGACAAAAAAAGCTGCAAGCTGTCGCAATTATTAGTTTTTTTTAGAGTTATAGGGCGGTCATTTCAAGGAATGACAGTTCGTCCATTTGTTTCGTTTGTCTATGCACACCAGTTTCTAGTTTTTGTAATTTTGAATTACACAAGAACGTGCAAATGAAAAAACAAAAGAATAAAAAGGAAAATTATAATCGTGCCAATGAGGTGAAAAGGAATTTAGTACAGGCTAGCGATTTTCCCTTATTATAAAAATTCACTGACTATTGTCTTATTACCACTATTTACGCTTTCACTCCGCAAAATAATATTATATACTAGGATTTTATTGTGGCTCGCGCGCTGCGCGCGCTCGCAATCGCCCCCTACCCAAGGGTGCCACCTCCGAAGGGTGCCCCCCCCCCCCGAAGGGTGCCCGTCCCCCTTCCGCGAAGCCCTGAGCCCGAATTATTCTAAGTCCCTCGATTCTTGACACGGTGGCGGCGGCGGCGGCGGCGGCGGCGAGATCTTTTTATAATATAGAGAGATATGCACACAACATACTTGTGATAAGGTATGAAAAAAGCTGCAAGCTGTCGCAATTATTAGTTTTTTTTTAAAGCTATAGAGCGGTCATTTCAACGAATGACAGTTTGTTCATTTGTTTCGTTTGTCCATTCACACCAGTTTCTAATTTCTGTAATTTTGAATTACACAAGAACGTGCAAATGAAAAAACAAAAAAACAAAAGAATAAAAAGGAAAATTATAATCGTGCCAATGAGTTGAAAAGGAATATACTACAGGCTAGCGATTTTCCCCTATTATACAAATTCACTGAGTATTGTCTTATTACAACTATTTACGCTTTCACTCCGCAGAATAATATTATATATATGCACACAACATACTTGTGATAAGGTATGAAAAAAAGCTGCAAGCTGTCGCAATTATTAGTTTTTTTTTAAAGCTGTAGGGCGGTCATTTCAACGAATGACAGTTCGTCCATTTGTTTCGTTTGTCCATGCACGCCAGTTTCTAGTTCCTGCACGTTTGAGTTACGCAAGAACGTGCGAATAGCCGGTTCTGCTTGATGCCGCGGTGAAAACTGTGTACACAACACATTTAGACAGAGCATGAAGCCGAGGATGGAAGAGAACGAGAGGGAATGAGAAGAGGGCTCCGTCCTCCGTTGTCCCCACACACATATTCCGTGGCACAACAGTGAGACGCACACAAGTGAACTGAAAATCAATAGTCTTTCCTTCGAAGCGGTTAAAGCAGCGACGGGTGGTTGCATTGTTCCGCTCGAAACACATCGCACACGGCCGAGCGCAATTTCGCGTTGCATTTCACTCCAGCAGCCCGCAGAGCGCCAGCCAATGATAACGCCAACCTCTGTGTACGGGGCTTGTATACGCGCTTACACAGAACCCTGCGAGTTAACCGACCCTTAAGCGGTGTGAATGGCCGGTTCAATTAATTTATTTAGCCACTGGAAGGAGGCTGCCCGATAATTATAATAAAAACATAATTAATCAATATAATATTCTGAGCTAAAGTCACACCGCGAAATATACAGACGTGTACCGTGGGAGCACCAGTTTTCGGACGGTTAAGGAAAATTTTTACTTCAAGAACGGTTTATTCGCTGTATTCTAATCAAATGCTAAGTGTGAGGGTTCCGAAATGATCCCTTATGTTTTTCTGACAGAAAAACAATCACTTTTCGTGAAAATACACGAAAATTTAATAAATTTTGACGAAAATGCAACGCAGCTACTCGTAGGTAATTTTCGGACGCTCAAAATCGACCCATCCCAGTTTTCGGAAATCAGGCATGTAGTTTTCGGACGATGTGGAGGAGGAGGGATTGGCGGGGAAAACGAGAGAATTTATTGTAGAAAATCATATATAGGACATTTTATTTTAGTTCTTTATGACAAAGATATGATTTTAAATGTATAAATAAATCTTTCTCTATTAAAAACTCAGTAATCAATTGGTTACAGTTAATCTAATTTTCACTGCACCCAGAATCGCTATATTTAATGCAGAATGCACTCTTCGACAGATAAAATAAGACATTGAATACTCAAATTGGTTCACCGATTTGGTCAGAAAGCTACAAGTGAAAAATTTTACTTTTGACCTCACACCATTTTTGTGCACTGTATGTCTTTACAAAATTGCAGAATTATAATGCTTGTTATGTACTTAATGAGGTTTAAATGTAACATTTTTTTAAAGAAGGGTATCATTTACAAAATTTTTTTTCTTATGACTTTTTTTAGGTGACTGGATCCCCTTAATAATGAAAAAAAAGGAACTTAATATTTTTTTATCACTATTGAGGCATTTTGATAGGACAAAGTCTTTGAGGTTAGGAAGTGTGGAAATACGCGTCCGATAAGTACCGACCACTCGTTGACCGGATCGGTCATCGAACTATCAAGTTTAATGTTTTTATTTTAATACTCTGTACCTGGGAAATGAATTAATAGTATCGCATTCTGTAGCAAAATTATTCGGCTTTGTGGATAGTTATGCCAAAATAGCCGCCGATGAACGTGGGTATGTGAAATTTCCAAATTTTTGCCTCAAAAACGCGCGATTTGATTGATCTCGAAGAATTCATTATGACTCCATTTAAAAGTAATGCCCATTGGAAAATTTTGTATCGCAGATTGCGTCTTTTCGAAATCAAAAAGTTTCATCAAATACAAAAAGCGTTAATTCCTTTATATCTAAAGTACATTAAATACTACGTTTAATAATATAATAATAATAATAACAATAATAATATTTATTGGATACACGAGTGCTGGAAGTATACATGTTTTATAAAATACATAAATTAACAATATCCATTCGAATTATTGCCATATATTATTCACAGTGTGGTTTATTGTCAAGTTCGGTAGCACCAATAATGATGAAAAATTTTCATTGTGGAAATGAACATACTTTTCTCAGAAGTTATTAAATTTAATATACGCGTGTGATGTAAATTTGACTGAAGGTTATTAAACACATTTTAAAAAAATCATGATTAATATAAAAGTACTGTAATATTATTAGATAATTCAATATGCCGGTTTATGCGTAAACAATTACACAGAACCCTGTGAGTTAGCCGACTTTATATTAGCCCAATTATAATAGAAACATAATTAATCAATATAATATTCTGAGCTAGTCACACCGCGAAATATACAGACGTGTACTAAAAGATTGATCTTGAAGGATTCATTATGACTCCATTTAAAAGTAACGCCCATTGGAAAATTTTGTATCGCAGATTGCGCCTTTTCGAAATCAAAAAGTTTCGTCAAATACAAGAAGCGTTATTTCCTTTATATCTAAAGTACATTAAATACTACGTTTAATAATTATGAAAAATTTTCATTGTGGAAATGAACATACTTTTCTCAGAAGTTCTTAAATTTAATATACGCTTGTGATGTAAATTTGACTGAAGGTTATTAAACACATTTTAAAAAATCATGATTAATATAAAAATACTGTAATATTACTAGATAATTTAATATGCCGGTTTATGCATAAACAATTACACAAAACCCTGTGAGTTAGCCGACCCTTAAGCAGTGTGAATGGCCGGTTCAATTAATTTATTTAGCCACTGGAAGGAGGCTGCCCGATAATTATAATAAAAACATAATTAATCAATATAATATTCTGAGCTACAATCACACCGCGAAATATACAGACGTGTACTAAAAGATTGATCTTGAAGGATTCATTATGACTCCATTTAAAAGTAACGCCCATTGGAAAATTCAGCATCGCAAATTGCGCCTTTTCAAAATCAAAACGTAAATGTCATTATACGAAAAGTACATTAAATATTACGTTTAATGTTCTTAATGAAAAAATTTCACACTGAGGAGAATGAATGTGGTAGATTGCTAAATATATTGAGTTCTACTATAAAAAATAATGACTTGTGCCATAATTTAGTTACTGGTTACAATATTTATTTTTGCAAGAACCATAACAACATTGTTGTCCTCTGAGGAAAACATGTGTATCGTAGAATTGACCATACATTGTACTGGGTGCATTATGAAAATAATTATACTTTTCTCGGAAGTTATTAAAATTAATATACAAGTGTCAAATTAATATAAAATTGATACACGGTATATTGAACACATTCAAAAAATCATGATTAACATAAAAGTACTGTAATATTACTAGATAATTTAATATGCCGGTTTATGCATAAACAATTGCACAGAACCCTGTGAGTTAACCAATCTTTAAGCAATGTGAATGACCGGTTCAATTAAGGGGAGGAAGTCAGGTCAGAAAAATTGATTTTGGTAATTCAATATCCTCCAAATCCTATTGCATATAAAAATGCCCAACGCACTATATTGTTGGTACTAAATGAAAGGATTTTTTACTGTCATCTGACTTGCATATGATTTTCAATATTTTCTTAAGCAAAGTTCTTAGGTTTTCCGTTCTGCGCATGATTCAGATCAAACTACCAGGCAGATTGGAATGGTTGACGTCTCATTTTCTTCTTCATGAAAAGATACACCGGCTAAATGGAGCAAACTATTTTTTTTCATTCTGAAAGCAAAATTAATCACTGATTTAGAAAATAGCATAACATTTATTTATTAATAATTAAGTCACTTAAAAAATATTACCTTTTATTAACATTTGCTCCGTTTAGCCGGTGTATCTTTTCATGAAGAAGAAAATGAGACGTCAACCATTCCAATCTGCCTAGTAGTTTGATCTGAATCATGCGCAGAATGGAAAACCTAAGAACTTTGCTTAAGATAATATTGAAAAGCATATGCAAGTCAGACGACAGTAAAAAATCCTTTCATCGAGCCCCAACAATATAGTGTATTGGGCACTTTTATATACAATAAGATTTCGATGATATTCAATTTCCAAAATCACTTTTTTGATCTGACTCCCTCCCCTTAATTTATTTAGCCACTGGAAGGAGGCTGCCCGATAATTATAAAAACATAATTAATCAATATACTATTCTGAGCTAAAGTCACACCGTGAAATATACAGACGTGTAGAAAGAAATTGATCTTGAAGGATTCATTATGACTCCATTTAAATGTAAAGCCCATGGGAAAATTTATGCATCGCAAATTGCGTCTTTTCAAAATCAAAGCGTGAATTTTACTATATAAAAATGAGATTAAATACGAAGTTTAATGTTCATAATGAAAAATTTTCATTATCAAAATGAATATACTTTTCTCGGAAGTTATTAAATTTAATATACGAATGTGATGTAAAATTGATGGAAGGTATATTAAACACATTTAAAAAATCATGATTAATTTAAAAGTACTGTAATATTACTAGATAATTTAATATGCCGGTTTATGCATAAAAACTTACGCAGAACCCTTGCGAGATAACCGACCCTTAAGCGGTATGATTGACCGGTCCAATTAATTTATTCAGCCACTGGAATTATGGATAATTATAAAAATGTAATTAATCAATATAATATTCTTAGGTAAAATCCCACCGCGAATACAGAAGTGTTGTAAGGCCCATTACTTAAAAAAAATAAATTATAAAAACTAGTTCGTTTTCTAATTACAATTTTGTAATGATAACCTGCAGCGATTATAAAACTATATATAAATTTTTTAATAGCTCTAAGAAAAAGCTATTTTTTAATTAAATGTTGAGAGAAATTGTGAAAAAAAAATGAACAAGCACAGTGCTCCATTACTTTCGCAATGCATTAAAAATATTCCTCCATTTTAATCAAGCAGAGCAAGCGTAAATTTCATTATATCAAAAGAACATTAAACACTACGTTTATTATAATATTCTTTCCATCGACAGTGAATTATTGCTAAAATCAATTATAAAAAATGGTGTCATTGCGTCTTATTAAAATCTTGAGCAGTTCAATGTAAAAATAATTTTTTGAATATTTTTATTTGAATTTTCGCATATAATTGGATATATTGGCGGATATTTTCTTATGCATAGAAGCACCAGTAAAAAATCAACCCCCTTTCTATTCTACTGTGCAACTCTCGCCCGCGCACGTGGCCCTTATTCGTATTAATCGAAGCGTGATTTTCTCGGCTATTAATAGAGTTCAACGCCACTATCAATCATAAGTAATATAACGGCTACGGCGTTCTTTTTCTTCATTCTCCACCTCCTTGTTATTTTTCGTATAGTGCTTGGTACAGGCAATTCCCGGCACATGATGTGCGGTGAAACGGTTTTCTCTTGCGCTCTCGTGATAAACGACCCTGTGTGTTATACGTCGTTTGTGTATAATCGTGTACGTGAACCCCAAAGAACCAGACTGCAGTTTTGAACCGGTCCGGCCATTAACGTCTGTAAATTCTTGACTTTTAGGGCTGAAAGTCGTCTCTAAAATGAAATTGTATCTTTATCGGAGGGTAAATCCGGTAGAGACTTTTTTCAATATTAATCACCTCAATTTATTTTCCTTTATTGAAGATCAAATCAATCATTTTATTACTGCGAATATCTGCACCGAGAGAAAATTATGGTATTAGTAACTATAAAGTGGCAACTATTCATTTTTAGTTCGTACGATCAATTTTTTAATATTGCCACAACTATCAAATAATTACTACACCGAGAGAAAAGATTTCATTGACGCCAAAGAAATGGGTGGATTTATTTTTTTTCATTGATTTCAATGAAATAGTACATTTGAATTTCAAAGAGAATATTTCATTGCCTGTAAATAAAGATTTACTTAGTGAGCGTATAATAAAGAAACAGTTTCATTGTTTTAAAGAGACGTTTTTATTGGTTCGAAGAAACGTTTTCATTGATCTCTCTCTCGCACCTAACCTCACTTTTTTGTTTTCCGGTTCTCTCGATCGAACGGCTTCGAGTTTCGAGGAGCCAGAAGCTTAGCCTATTTCTGCCGTACTTTCTTACGTACTCACGAAATTTGAGCTTTATCTGCCGCGTACTTCAGGAAAAAATAGGTTTCGAAATTTTGAGCTGGTAAGAAGGTTTCATTGGATCAGAGACGATATCTTTGAAATCAATGGAAAAGGTTCATTGGTTTAAAGAAATATTTCTTCGAATCAATGTCACTACTTTCCGTTGAGTTTGAGATCATTCAAAGAAAAGATAGTATTGAAATTCAAGTATTTCATTTCATTGGCAAAGATTTCCGTGAATCAATGAAACTTTTTCTCTCGGTGTAGAACTACCAAATAGTTACCATAACTATTTTCATGATTACCGTAACTATGGAAATAGTTGCATGGACTAAAAATGAATAGTTGTCATTTTACAGTTGACTTTACTACTACGATTTCTCTGATATATATATCAGAGTTATTTGACAAAAATATTTGAACTCAATTCTCAATTATTATTGGAATATAAAAAGTATGTATTTATATTATCTTACCTTCTACATTAATTTTTTTTCAATATTAAAAAGTCTAACTATTCCATTTTACAAATAGCTTTATCATGTTTTATCATTTTGATTAAAAAAAAATTGAAATTCTATAAAATTCGAATCCCTCGACCTATTAGGGTCAAATTTAAGGTCATATCGTGTGTCAGAAATTGTCAGTCAATTTGTAAACGAAATTTTTGCCATATATCTAAAAAAATTGCCTAAGCTCGAGTCTTCACAATCAACTCTAGAAATTTTTTATTAACCGTTCAGAACCTTTGAAATATCCTAACACGAAAATCTCAAAAACTATTTTCTTTTTATGAAAACGAAGTTTTCTCTATGAACAAACAATATAAGATAAATAAATAAATGAAATAGATAGAATGCACCTAAAAAGATCGACCCATGCACATTCTTATTAAGCTTCTTGAAATCCGCTCCGGTGACTCAAAACAATCCGCATCGTGAGCGCATTCCAAGCATTGCTTCACAATATAAAATTCCCCCAAAACCTGCTTTGCCCGCAGAAATTCGTTACGGCATTAAAAAACACCGATGCACCCAGAGAAATCGGTTTGGTGAGTTCATTTGAATCAAATATGAGTTCCATTTGAAATAAATAAAATTTTATTTGGATAAAATACATTTTCATTGAAGTGAATACGATATATTTAAATGAAATAAATTCTATTCTATTGAAATAAAATCCTATTATGTTGGCTATTTAAAAAGAAATTTATTTAATGGCCAGCCTAATAAAATTTGACTTGGAACAAATGGAATTTATTTTCATTAAAATAAATCGTATTAATTTCAATTATATCTAAAATTTGATTCAACTCGTAAAATATGCAACATGTTATATTGTCTTTTAATAAAATGTAAATTTGTAAGAAACCAAAAAACACGGCACAGATCATAGACTCGTAATGGTGGAACGATATGCTTTTGAAATAACTCAACAAATTATTTCCAAAGTTATTCTGGCACAGTTTCTATTTGAAATAAATAAAATTTTATTTGAATAAAATACATTTTCATTGAAGTGAATACGACTTATTTAAATGAAATAAATTCTATTCTATTGAAATAAAATCCTATTATGTTGGCTATTTTAAAGAAAAATTATTTAATGGCCAGCCTAATAGAATTTGACTTGGAACAAATGGAATTTATTTTCATTCAAATAAATCGTATTAATTTCAAATATATCTAAAATTTGATTCAACTCATAAAATATGCAATTTGTTATATTGTCTTTTAATAAAATGTAAATTTGTAAGAAACCAAAAAACACGGCACAGATCATAGACTCGTAATGGTGGAACGACATGCTTTTGAAATAACTCAACAAATTATTTCAAAAGTTATTCTGGCACAGCTTCTATTTGAAATAAATAAAATTTTATTTGAATAAAATACATTTTCATTGAAGTAAATACGATATATTTAAATGAAATAAATTCTATTCTATTGAAATAAAATCCTATTATGTTGGCTATTTTAAAGAAAAATTATTTAATGGCCAGCCTAATAGAATTTGACTTGGAACAAATGGAATTTATTTTCATTCAAATAAATCGTATTAATTTCAAATATATCTAAAATTTGATTCAACTCATAAAATATGCAATTTGTTATATTGTCTTTTAATAAAATGTAAATTTGTAAGAAACCAAAAAACACGGCACAGATCATAGACTCGTAATGGTGGAACGACATGCTTTTGAAATAACTCAACAAATTATTTCAAAAGTTATTCTGGCACAGCTTCTATTTGAAATAAATAAAATTTTATTTGAATAAAATACATTTTCATTGAAGTAAATACGATATATTTAAATGAAATAAATTCTATTCTATTGAAATAAAATTCTATTATGTTGGCTATTTAAAAAAAATTTATTTAATGGCCAGCCTAATAGAATTTGACTTGGAACAAATGGAATTTATTTTCATTAAAATAAATCGTATTAATTTCAAATATATCTAAAATTTGATTCAACTCATAAAATATACAATTTTTTATATTGTGTTTTAATAAAATGTAAATTTGTAAGAAACCAAAAAACACGGCACAGATCATAGACTCGTAATGGTGGAACGACATGCTTTTGAAATAACTCAACAAGTTATTTCAAAAGTGATTCTGGCACAGCTTCTATTTGAAATAAATAAAATTTTATTTGAATAAAATACATTTTCATTGAAGTGAATACGATATATTTAAGTGAAATAAATTCTATTCTATTGAAATAAAATCCTATTATGTTGGCTATTTAAAAAAAAATGTATTTAATGGCCAGCCTAGTAGAATTTGGCTTGGAACAAATGGAATTTATTTTCATTAAAATAAATCGTATTAATTTCAAATATATTTAAAATTTGATTCAACTCGTAAAATATGCAACATGTTATATTGTCTTTTAATAAAATGTAAATTTGTAAGAAACCAAAAAAACACGGCACAGATCGTAGACTCGTAATGGTGGAACGATATGCTTTTGAAATAACTCAACAAGTTATTTCAAAAGTTATTCTGGCACAGCTGGCTCGAGGAGTGTCCTCAATTATCTCAAGTCTGGCACGAGAACGTATAAGTTCGCGTCCATTTTACGCCCTCTGGTTACCAACTCAATCCTTCTATATACGTCGACCAGTGGCACAGCGCACCGACACCTGATTTAGAATCCAAAGTTTAATTTGGACTTGTGCGGCCCCTAGATAGCCCACTCCTCGCTCGAAGAAGAAGATCGAAAGCGAAACAAGAGGTTCTGGCCACGACCCATTCACTCCCGAGTCTCTCAATTGAGCTTTCCAATTAATTCCCACCACAATGGACAAATTATTACTCACAATATTACAGTCTTGAACGATATTTATATTTTTTTATGATAATCGACTAAGTAATTATTAGTAAATAGTAATAATAAAGTTTATTGTGGATGATCGTATATATATGGGGCATTCGATTGGCTATCGACAGGGTCGCGAGCCTTATATTTTTTATATTTTTTTTTTTCCTTTTGAGATGTTGTAGAGCAATATAAAAAAAGTACTCTAGTATTTTTTTTCTTCTTTTGCAGTAAATTCTGTGTTCAAAAACAAAAATGTTGAGCCTAGACCCAGAATGGGGCGAGGCCTAGATTATCATCTAAAAATAAAACAAGATTTAAAAAAATACCCCAAGCTTGAATCCCTCTAAAAGTACGTCGATGATTTTTTTCAAAATTTTTGCAGTAAATTCTCTGTCCAAAAACGAAACTTTTGAGACTAGAACGAAAAAGGGGGATCAGTCTAGAATAACAACTAAAAATACCATTTTTTTACGGGTGAATTTTATTTTTAGTTGCCATTCTAGGCTGTCCCCCATTTTCGTTCTAGTCTCAAAAGTTTCGTCTTCGGACAGAGAATTTACTACAAAAATTTTGAAAAAAATCATCGACGTTCCTTTAGAAAGATTCGAGTTTGGGGTATTTTTTTTTAATATTAAATTTTCTTTTATTTTTAGCTGATAATCTAGGCCTCGCTCCACTCTGGGTCTAGACTCAAAAATGGGACACAGAATTTACTGTCAAAAAGAGAAAAAAAATCGTCGACCTACTTTTTGAGAAAATCAAATTTTAGGTAATTAAAAAAACACCATTTAAAAAAAAAACTAAAAAAAAATCTGCAGTGTTATTTATTATTGCTCTACAACATCTCAAAAGAAATTTTTTTTTTAAATATGAGAGTCGCGACCCTGTCGATAACCGGTGGAATGCTTCACATACATACACGTGAAAATATGGAATTCTATTCTATGAGTATAGTAAAATAGCAATATAAGTTTTTATAATTTAAATATATATATATTTTTGTTAATATATAAAAAAATTAATTTGAAAATATAATAAGTAATTTATATTATCTTACGAGATTATCCCAACTCTATGTCCTTTTGATTTCAAATAAAGAATTGTAAAAATGGCCACAATTACCTACAATAACTGTAACCCTAAATGACACAAAAAGGAAGTTATTAGAAGCTTTGAAATTTTTTTTGCATGGAAAATAAAAATGGCACAGTCCATTGGGGTCACTGGAAAGGACTTCCAGTAATTCATTACACTATAAAAACACTTTTTTTTAGTTTGGCCAAGACAAAAAAACAATTGCCATTGCTGTAATATTTTACGAGCTTATGTTTTTCTGTACACATGAAGTTAGGGCATTTAAATCCACGCGTGCAAATATGTCGTAAACCAACGCTGACACACTCTCGAATCTTATTACGATGACTCGATAAATAAATGTGGCATGACTCGCCAGGATTCTGCTCTTCCCTTCTCAGTGCAGTATTTAATAATGACGATTCGCTTCCCAGCGTTAGACTTTGTTGATAAATATACGCTCTACTACCAAGTGGTTTGCCTGTCCATCATGTCGTATTACTGTGAAAATATAATATCAAGTTGATACTCGGTCGATCTTGATTTTCCTTCCAATTGCCATAGGTGGTTATGGTCCTTTCTCTTACTCGTTTGCAATCCAATCAAATTACGCTCTATTGCACAAACTCAATTGCGGGAGAATAAATCATTCTATGCATTTCTCGCTAGGCAAAGGAATGAGATAGAACGTCGAGTAAATGTTCTCAAGCCTGGGGCACTTTTCAATGTGCAATTATTCATTTGATTCCTTAATTTTTATATCTGTATGCTAGAGTTGAGTAATAAGAAGATTCTTCGGGATTTCGTTCTGTCAGCCACAAGAATTTCTTAGACAATTTTTCCACTCTTACAGCGCGTTATATACTTTATATTCGAGTGTCTATAGGATATTATGAGAGTGAAATCACTATTTCACTCTCGTATTGTGTATTGAAATTGTGGAATTTCTAGATATTAGTCATTTCACAATTGTGAAAATAAAAAAACGAAAAATAAGTTGCTTGAATTTTGTAATTTGAAAAAATCACTATGTCGAATAATTGCTTGTTTGGCAATTTTGTTATTCAGACACTTATTTATTCGAATTATATTATAATAATATATATAAATATATAATAATGATATTGCCAAAGAATTATTCGACATAGTAATCTTTCTAAATTAAAAATTCAAGCAACTTATCTTTCGTTATTTTAATTTTCGCAATTCTGGAATTTCTAGTTATTAGTAATTCCACAATTGTGAAAATAAAAAAACGAAAAATAAGTTGCTTGAATTTTATAATTTGAAAAAATCACTATGTCGAATAATTGCTTGTTTGGCAATTTTGTTATTCAGACACTCATTTATTCGAATAATATTATAATAATATATATAATAATGATATTGCCAAATAATTATTCGACATAATAATGTTTCCAAATTATAAATTCAAGCAACTTATCTTTCGTTATTTTAATTTTCACAATTCTGGAATTTCTAGTTATTAGTAATTCCACAATTGTGAAAATAAAAACACGAAAAATAAGTTGCTTAAATTTTTTCATTTGAAAAGATCACTATGTCGAATAATTGCTTGTTTGGCAATTTTGTTATTCAGACACTTATTTATTCGAATAATATTATAATAATATATATAATAATGATATTGCCAAAAAATTATTCGACATAGTAATTTTTCTAAATTAAAAATTCAAGTAACTTATCTTTCGTTATATTAATTTTCACAATTCTGGAATTTCTAGTTATTAGTAATTCCGCAATTGTGAAAATAAAAACACGAAAAATAAGTTGCTTGAATTTTATAATTTGAAAAAATCACTATGTCGAATAATTGCTTGTTCGGCAATTTTGTTATTCAGACACTCATTTATTCGAATAATATTATAATAATATATATAATAATGATATTGCCAAATAATTATTCGACATAATAATGTTTCTAAATTATAAATTCAAGCAACTTATCTTTCGTTATTTTAATTTTCACAATTCTGGAATTTCTAGTTATTAGTAATTCCACAATTGTGAAAATAAAAAAACGAAAAATAAGTTGCTTGAATTTTGTAATTTGAAAAAATCACTATGTCGAATAATTGCTTGTTTGGCAATTTTGTTATTCAGACACTCATTTATTCGAATAATATTATAATAATATATATAATAATGATATTGCCAAACAATTATTCGACATAGTAATCTTTCTAAATTAAAAATTCAAGCAACTTATCTTTCGTTATATTAATTTGCACAATTCTGGAATTTCTAGTTATTAGTAATTCCACAATTGTGAAAATAAAAACACGAAAAATAAGTTGCTTGAATTTTGTAATTTGAAAAAATCACTATGTCGAATAATTGCTTGTTTGGCAATTTTGTTATTCAGACACTCATTTATTCGAATAATATTATAATAATATATATAATAATGATATTGCCAAACAATTATTCGACATAGTAATCTTTCTAAATTAAAAATTCAAGCAACTTATCTTTCGTTATTTTAATTTTCACAATTCTGGAATTTCTATTTATTAGTAATTCCACAATTGTAAAAATAAAAACACGAAAAATAAGTTACTTGAATTTTGTAATTTGAAAAAATCACTATGTCGAATAATTGCTTGTTTGGCAATTTTGTTATTCAGACACTCATTTATTCGAATAATATTATAATAATATATATAATAATGATATTGCCAAACAATTATTCGACATAGTAATTTTTCTAAATTAACAATTCAAGTAACTTATCTTTCGTTATATTAATTTTCACAATTCTGGAATTTCTAGTTATTAGTAATTCCAAATTTTGTACCCCACGCGAAATAGTATCTCCGACGTATAAGAATATTATTATGTCAATAGGTATAGTATAATTTCTTGAAATCCGCTCTGTCGACATAAAACGCTTTGTGCGCATCGTGAACGCAAGAATTTCTTAAATAATTTTCCACGCTTGCAGCGCGTTATATTCCTTGTATTAGAGTGTCTATTGCACATTATGAAAGTGAAATAGTGTCTCCGACGTATATGAATATTGTTATATCAATACGTGAGAGCATAACAATGACGGAGATGAGAAGATATGATAAGAAGGTGAAAGGAGCTTGGTTGAAGGACCAGGAGGAAACGAAGGAGGGTTCGTCGTACTACCAGTCTCGAATATCAAATGCCAAACCTCGAGAGTAAAACGAGATATGAGAGAAAAGCGAATCGGAGCATTTCAACCAGTTCTCATATTTGAAGCAATATCCGAATATACAGCACAAGCCTCCTCGAAATATCAAAGTTATGATATTATTAACTCAATTTCCGATTCTAGCAAATCTATCCAATTCCTGTGGAAATTTAGCAAAGAGTTTTAAATACCGCTATTAATAATGCAACGACGAACATTTACAGCGCTGATCCTGAAGAGGTTACATAGTGGAGTCTTTGAATCTTCCAAAATTATGAAAATGTAGTTAATTCCTTTGTTCCAATGTCCCAACCCGAATAATAATTATTAAATATCTCTAATATTCAAACAGAAGACATTAATTATTACAAAATAATATTAAATCGACTGATGTTAAGAGCCTCTCGAAATTTCGTTTTTTTTTCTCTAAATAATTTGAAATTAAAAATTTGCTTTGTCTCCTATTCTCGAACGATCAAAACATTAATGAATTTTTTTTTCGTATAACATTTATATATACACAAATGTAAGGTACGAAAGACCAATTGGTCATTGAACGAAGTCCTTCAGCCTGGTTATTATTGTTGAGTAGGGTGTTTCGTTTATTATTTGATAATAAAATCGGGTTTACAATATTTTTTACGAAACAATGTTTACGTTTTTAAAATGTTAGTACAGACACTAATATTACTAAGTGTATAGATATGTTACTCTGGTTTTGGTGTTATCATTATTTAGACGCATAAGGTGGTGATGATTTCGAAAATAGATTCTGTAGGATGTTTATATTTTCTATGAGTGTCCGGAGGAATTGTGTTGAAGAGAGGAGCTATCGAACGGTTGTATAGCGAATTTTGTGCTGAGTGCTATTGTCCTTTCGATAATGGGTTGAACACCTGTTTTTTGATAAAAGTTACGATATTTTAACTCATTTTGCAATTCTAGCAAATTTATCCAAATCCTGCAGAAATGTAATGAAGAGTTTTAAATACTGCAATTAACTCAACCAGAATAATAATCAATAAATATCTCAAAGATTCAAACAGAAGGCTTTAATTAGTACAGAATAATATTAAAACGACTAATGTTAAGGACCTCTCAACATTTCGTTTTTTTTCGCTAAATAATCTGAAATAAAGAATTTGCTTTATTTCTTATTCTCAAACGATCAAAACATTAATGAATAATGTTTTATTCTCCCTATATTATTATGATATTTTTAACTCATTTTCCGATTCTAGCAAATTTATCCAAATCCTGCAGAAATGTAATTAAGAGTTTTAAATACTGTAATTAACTCAAACAGAATAATAAACAATAGATATCTCAAAGATTCAAACAGAAGAATTTAATTATGACAAAACAATATTAAATCGACTGATTGCTTCGCTTGGTTGCTAAAAACAACATATAAACGTTAAGTGCCTCTCGAAATTTCACTTTGCTCCTAAATAAATTGAAATAAAAGAATTTGCTCTCTTTCTCATTACGTCATTGTGAGGTCGTAACCGATATATAGCGTATGGATACAGTGAGAGAAATTGAGATGGTCCTGATAACTATTCAATGATAATTATATTTTATTAGTCCAGGTGACTATTTTCGTAGTTACATTAATAGTAACGTAGTTAATGTAACTACGAAAATAGTCACATTAACAATAACATATTTTATGTAACTACGAAAATAGGCACATTAACAATAACAAAGTTAATGTAACTACAAAAATAGTCACCTGGACTAATAAAATATAATTAGGGTAGAAGTACCGGTTGTGGCCACCCCTACACTTAAATACGTTTTTCGTGGCTATTTTAATTCTGTACCTGTATTTAATCATAATTTTTCATAATGTTGTGTATTTTGGAAACATTTATCGTCATTTTGACGCCCGTTCGTCTCCATTACAAAAAGTATTGTGTCAATAATTAAGGTATCATCAGCTGATTCATCAAATTGTCAACTCCTTACGGAGTTCGACAAAATTTTGAGGAAAGCTCTAGATACATATTCGGATTATATAGTTAGCGAATTGCATGCAGCTTTCCACATATCAATCTTAAGAGTTATCACTGCAAATGTTGATGTACTAAAAGTTTGAAATAAAGCTATACATTTATAAAAAATACAATGGCCACAACTGGTACATGGAATAAGCATGTTGCCCCGGATATGGCCATGATAATGTAATTAATTTTTCGTTAATTATTACACAATCAATTCATAAATTCGTAAAGAAGAACAAAAAAAAGAAAAAACGCTAAGAAAAATATATCCTTAGAAATGTATAGTAAAAAAAAGGTAAAGCGGTGGAACGCCTTTCATGGTGAAGATTCCCATCATTATGCTATGCGAAAATCTACTTTCGGAAAGAACTCTGGTAAAAGTAAAAATAAGAGTATGAAGAGTAAAACATTAATATAATGTATGACTATTTGTGACAAAGAAAGCTGCTACGAAAAAGTGCAAAACGAAGGAGACGAATGTCAGAAAAGGTTAGTTAGTTTCACAGATGGCATCTGTGCTTTAAAGACATTTTAATGTAGAGGAATTGGATGCTTTCATAATACGATTTTGATTTATTAAACACACCTTAAAAAATGTTTAAAGTGCAATGAATATTGAGTTATTCTAATTTTAAGCATGGTCAAAACCGGTACATTACTGTGGCCAAAATCGGTGCATAGGTGGCCAGAACTGGTGAAATGGCTATGCTCCTACTTTTTTCTATTGTCCAGTGTTTTCTCGATACATATGAAGATTTTAATGCTAGAAATCTGAAATTATATTCTTCTCAGATATGAAAAGTATAGGTCCAAAACAGTTTTATGATATTTGGTCCCAATCACAAGTACTTGAAAATGGGAAAATTCTTAAAGTGGCCCCAACCGGTACTTCTACCCTATCACTGATTAGTTACCAGTACCATCTTAATTTCTCTCAGTATATTTGCGGCAATGTTCGGTCGTAGGGAAAATAAATAATATTTTATCTCATTCCCGAATGATAAAAAAAGTTAATGAATATTTGAAAAAATTCACCAACCTTGTAAGTGTACTGATCAAACATTCTGCAGACGTCGAGATCACTGCCCAGCATCCCGTACCCACCATCCATGCCGTCAGGACCCACAGCGGCGGATGACGTCCTCGTGAGTAACTTCTTCTCGCCGCCTAGAATGAGGCCGTTGTGAGTACAAAGAACTCGAGAAGATCCGTGCACCCTTTCATAAACACGCACATTAGTACGTGTTATGTATAGCAATAAATAATAATTTAATATTTAACGCATTATTAAACCGTACCGAATAAACTTATTGCAATAGCACCAACGATTCCGTCGCTCATCGTATTTCCGGCTGAATCGTCTTGCAGACAATCTTCCTTCTTCGAAATTCGTCCTCTCCTCGTACTTTTCCTCACCTTATCGTTAATATCAAATCTTGTGCACCAATAACCAAAAACCACACTCTTACAGCACGCTCATAACGAATAACACCAAACAGTTTGTTATAAATCGTTTAAACAACGATATTATACTTTTATAGATTATATACTCGACGAATAGTCAAGCGACTCTAAATCCTTCTATCCTCGTTTACTTTCGTCACCTTATCGTTAATATCAAATCTTGTGCACCAGTAACCAATAATACACTCTTACTGCACGTTTATAACGAATAACACCGAACAGTTTATTGTAAATCGTTTAAATAATGAGGATATTATAGTTTTATAGATTATTTCGCGTGGACGTTTCGACGTCTAAGCGAAGGTCAAGCGACTCTAATACAATGTTATCAACAGTGACCGGTAAACACGGGTAGCTACTAGCCACTCCAGCGTTTGTTTACATTCGCCACTTGGCGCAAGAGCGGTTGCTGAGGAAGCGCGACGACTGCAAGAGAAGGATGAACCCACGCGTCACGTCGTTACGGAAAGGTAACTCTGCAACACTCGTCGTTGAGTTCTCTTCTCGTAGTAGCGTAGTACCGAGCGTAGTTGATGGCAGTAGTACCGCGATTCTCGGGTGCACGAAGCGAGCACCGACCGCACATGTCCCGGACGATCGATCCGGAAATATTCCAGTGAGAGACTGAGTGCTGCTCCTCTCGATCCTCTTGTATCGTTCCTGCGGGCCAACACGCCTCCTTCCGTCAGTTTACTTTTCTCGAAACCCGCGATTTCGTTCTAAATAATCTCTTTGAATGCCACAAGCAAAAGATTTCGAGGAAATCGTTCACACACATATGTTAACAGTTTGCAGCTTCAATCTTCACTGGTTTTTTAAACCCCGACAACACGTAAGTTATACGTTTTATTCACGCAATCGACACTTATTGCATCTTCAATATCTTAATTCAAATTCAAATTCAATATCTAATCTTCATTTTATTTTGATCGCCTAAACGTCGGATATATCGCTAAGTACAAAACCCAGCAAATTTTGTGTTGCTAGTTCCATACGTTGCGTTCGAACGGTTTTGAAGCTTTACAAACTTCTTGTTGGAATTCAAAATTTGCAAGGAATGTTTCTTGTAGCACCGAAACACCTTAAAGTCGATTGTTTACAAGATTCTTTGATTACGTAAAGTACAACAAAATTGTTGTTGTGTATTACGTGAATGACACAAAAAGATACATTGGCAACGTGATTGTGACTAATTGCATCCGGTTCTGTGGCGCTACCGTCGTAATATCGAAAAAGCCGTTGCCATAGCGCACTCGATCATCGTCACCCGTCACTCTAAAACACGGAGAGAGCGATATACGTGTCCAATTACGACACAACAATAGGAACCGTTCGATGATATTCAATAAAACTGTACATGAACGACACTGGATCACAACAAAAGCAGTGCGATTTTGAAAAACACACACTGCCAGTAACGACGATGATCCCGCAGATCAAAACAAAAGATCCTCACTGTCCAGATAATCACAAAAATGTACTATAAAATACGAGGTGAAGATACCAAAACATAGTCTTGCACTTTGATGCTGCGAATCGTTGAATTACGATATCTTTGGTGCACTAAATCCTTTGTGGATTATCATAATAACGTGTTGGCACGTGTACGAGAGTAGTAGTATTAGTATGTAGTAATAGAAGTGGGTATATCGCGTCGCGTGCTCGAGAAACAGCAGGGTGGTCCACAGGGAGTCAGTGGAGCAGCAACGGAGGTGTCAAGTGACACGGGTTCACATCCACGGCGACGTTTGCGTCTCGTGAGTGCCGGAAGCGAGGGGTAAGAGCGGGAGGCGCGCTGTACGCGATGCACACAACCCGAATGTTGTGTGTTCCCCGGACTCGCTCTTTCTCTTTCTCTCTCCCTCCCTCTCCCTCTCTGTCTATCTCGCTTCTCACTCGCTCGAGCCTTCTCTCGGTTCTCGCTTCCACCACGTTCGGATTTTCTCCTTCTCGCGCTCAGCCACTAGTTCCACGGTTAGGTTGGGTCTGGAGAGTCGGCATCCTCGAGGACCGATGCTGTGGCTAGGTTAGTACAGTGGTAACGTTGCCTTGCGTTACGTCGCGTCGCAGCGGGTGGCGGCAGATTTGCCGGTCGGCCAGATCGGCGTGTGCGATGCGCGCGGTGCGTGCTTCTGCGATACTCCGTCACCGTGAATGTGCAGTGCGCGCGGTATCGCGAGCCCACCCCACCATCGCCGCTTTGCCAGCCAGCCACTACCTGCCCGTACACTACCGACTCACCCCCGCTCAACCGACCGATGTCTCCTGCGCCGCCACTAGGATTCGCCGACGCCGCGAACGACTCCTTCATGCGCAGTAACAACGGCAAATGGTGATAGCCCGCGTCGGAATCGGGAGACGTTGAGCTGCTTCGAATGATCGAACGTATCAATAAAATTATTTTATAAAAATGTCTGCATTAAGGGGAGGGAGTCGGGTCCAAAAAGTTGATTTTGGAAATTCAATATCATCTAAATCCTATTGCATAAAAAAATGTCCAATGCACTACATTCTTGATGCTCGATGAAAGAATTTTTTACTGTCGTCTGACTTGCATATGGTTTTCAATATTATCTTAAGCAAAGTTCCCAGTAATCGTCAGTTCAGTTATTTTTGAGAAATAATTTTCTTGATAAGCTCGATCTTTTGAAGCAGCTCAACGGCTCTCGATTCCGACGTTGACTGCTCATTAACTGTCGATTTCATCTTATACGTTGACAATTGGGATTAACAAAACCCAGTAATCGTTAAGGGGAGAAACACCTTTAGACCCGCGAAAATTGGTCATTTTGTACGAATTTTTTTAAACGTGATGAAATAATCTTATCATTCCGAAACTTTAACCTTATTTTATTAGATCTTTCAACATTTGAAAAACATTTTTATTTTTTTTTACAACACAAAATGGCGACGTTATGAATTCTTCTTTCTGCCTGCTTTTCGGCGGCATCGAAAACTGCTGCACTTACAGTATTTTTTCGAGTGATCTGAATCAGAAGAATATTTTTTTTTTCGTTTACTAACAAATGTAGGGGAAGGATAAACCTATAAAATTATTTAAAAAGTATGAAATTAAATATCAAATAGACTTTTGAATGAAAAGCTCCAATTTTCGGCTATTTTTTTCGACAATTGTCACCTCAAAAAATAATTTATTGAAGCGATATCCTTAAAGCTGTAGGTATATGCTTCCGTTAATGATATAGACAGAAACCTTCCAAAATTTCAGCTAGATCGGTCGATAACTTTTTAAGCCGCAGCACGAGCAGTTTTTGAAAATGTAGTTTTGGGATAATCGCGGAATAACGCCACCATTTTGTGTTGTAAAAAAAAGAAAAATGTTTTTCAAATGTTAAAAGATCTAATAAAATAAGGTTAAAGTTTCAGAAGCATACGATTGTTTTAACACATTTAAAAAAATTCGTACAGAATGACTAATTTTCGGGCGTCCAAAGAGTTTTCTCCCCTTAAGGGGAGGGAGACAGGCCAAAAAAATTGTTTTTGGAAATTCAATATCATCCAAATCCTATTGCCTATAAAAATGCCCAATGCACTATATTGTTGGTGCTCGATGAAAGAATTTTTTACTGTCGTCTGACTTGCATATGCTTTTCAATATTATCTTAAGCAAACTTCTTAGGTTTTCCATTCTGCGCATGACTCAGATCAAACTACTAGGCAGATTGGAATCATTGACGTCTCATTTTCTTCTTCATGAAAAGACACCGGCTAAATGGAGCAAACTATTTTTTTTTTCATTCTGAAAGCAAAGTTAATCAATGGTTTAGAAAATAGCATTAAATTTATTTATTAATAATTATGTTACTTAAAAATATTACGTTTTATTAACATTTGCTCCATTTAGCCGGTGTATCTGTTCACGAAGAAGAAAATGAGACGTCAACCATGCAAATCTGCCTAGTAGTTTGATCTGAATCATACGCAGAATGGAAAACCTAAGATCTTTGCTTAAGATAATATTCAAAAGCATATGCAAATCAGACGACAGTAAAAAATCCTTTAATCGAGCACCAACAATATAGTGCATTGGGCATTTTTATATGCAATAGAATTTGGATGATATTGAATTTCCAAAATCAATTTTTTTTACCTATCTCCCTCCCCTTAACGATTACTGGGTTTTGTTAATCCCAATTGTCATCTTATAAGATGAAATCGACAGTTAATGAGCAGTCAACGTCGGAATCGGGAGACGTTGAGCTGCTTCGAATGATCGAACGTATCAATAAAATTATTTTATAAAAATGTCTGCATTAAGGGGAGGGAGCCAGGTGAAAAAAATTGATTTTGGAAATTCAATATCATCCAAATCCTATTGCCTATAAAAATGCCCAATGCACTATATTGTTGGTGCTCGATGAAAGAATTTTTTACTGTCGTCTCACTTGCATATGCTTTTCAATATTATCTTAAGCAAAGTTCTTAGGTTTTCCATTCTGCGCATGACTCAGATCAAACTACTAGGCAGATTGGAATCATTGACGTCTCATTTTCTTCTTTATGAAAAGACACCGACTAAATGGATCAAACTATTTTTTATTTTCATTCTGAAAGCAAACTTAATCAATGATTTAGAAAATAGCATAAAATTTATTTATTAATAATTATGTTACTTAAAAAATATTACATTTTATTAACATTTGCTCCATTTAGCCGGTGTATCTGTTCAAGAAGAAGAAAATGAGACGTCAACCATGCAAATCTGCCTAGCAGTTTGATCTGAATCATACGCAGAATGGAAAACCTAAGATCTTTGCTTAAGATAATATTCAAAAGCATATGGAAATCAGACGACAGTAAAAAATCCTTTAATCGAGCACCAACAATATAGTACATTGGGCATTTTTATATGCAATAGGATTTGGATGATATTAAATTTCCAAAATCAATTTTTTTTACCTGTCTCCCTCCCCTTAACGAATACTGGGTTTTGTTAATTCCAATTGTCATCTTATAAGATGAAATCGACAGTTAATAAGCAGTCAACGTCGGAATCGAGAGACGTTGAGTTGCTTAAAATGATCGAGCTTATCAAGAAAATTATTTCTCAATAATAACTGCATTGACGATTGCTGGGTTTTGTTAATCCCAATTGTCATCTTATAGGATAAAATCAGAATATAGTAAAATAGTTAATGCAGTCAGAGTCGAAATTGAGAGACGTTGAACTGCTTGAAATGATCGAGCTTATTACGAAAATTATTTCCCAAAAATAACTGCATTGACGATTACTGGGTTTTATTACTCCCAATTGTCCTCTTATAGGATGAAATCACCAGTTAATGATCAGTCAGCGTCGGAATCGAGAGACGTTGAACTGCTGGAAATGATCAAGCTTATCAAGAAAATTATTTCCCGAAAATAACTACATTCACAATCACTAGGTTTTATTAATTCCACTTGTTCGCTTACAGGGTGAAATCAATAGTTAATGATCAGTGAGCATCGGAATCGAGAGACGTTGAGCTGCTTGAAATGGTCGATCCTGTTAACAAACACGGAGAAAACGTTATAGTTGGGCCAGCATATTTTTTTTATTATAGTGATAGCATACGTTTTTTGCTGTCCTAGCAAAAAGATTTGTTAATCTACCAAGAAGATTTGTAAAATCAACTAATTTTTTAGTTTGGTTAGCAAATAACGTAATGGTATCACCATTTTAACAAAAGATTCGCTGGCCTGGCAAAAACGTTTTTTCCGTGAAATTATTTTCCAAAAATAACTGCATTGACGATTACTGGATTTAGTTAATCCCAATTGTCCTCTTATAGGATGAAATCGCCAGTTAATGATCAGTCAGCGTTGGAATCGAGAGCCGTTGAGCTGCTTGAAATGATCGAAATTATCAACAAAATTATTTTGCAAAAATAACTGTATTGACGATTACTGGATTTTATTAATCCCAATTGTCTATTATACACATTTTTGAATATGTTTATGTTAAAAATGTATTGTTAAACCATTTTTAATTGAACTTTATATAGATCCAAGAATTCGTTTAAATATGTATGCAATGCCGGAGATGAGCAAAAATAAATGAGCCATGTAAAAACAAGATTCTATATCAAAGTTGTTTTTCTGTTGCATTCCCTAATTCATATTCGTCATGGTTTTAACATCCAATCCTTCGACTTCTAAGCGTAAACGACCTATTCTTATCTTAGAACAAAAACGTGACATTCTTTCTCATCTGAATAAGCATAAAATCAAGATATCTATCGTTTTTACGAAAAATGTTGGGAATTAAATAATAGCGAAAATCAAGAAGTCCAATGAAAACGTTCGTCGGTTTTGCCAAAATCGTAGAGCAAGAAAATGCTAAATAATGAAAATTAAAAACTTGGAATGTTACACAGAATTCAGACCTCGAACGTTTCGGACAGAAGATATAATTTTCAGAAGATATTCATATTATTCATTTTTCAATGCGTATATTTGATTAAATTTAATATTTCAGCATTTATTCGGCTCTCGGAATATTGTTATTCAGTTATCGAATTTCGGTATTTAGTCCCAATTAGATCGGATAATCGACGCTCAACTGTACAGACGAATTACATTGCTATGCCCACTAAATAACGATGGAGATGTGAATGATGCTATAAAATATTACGAGTGGCCACTGATGGAATATGGGCAACAGTCGATGAATATACTCTGTATCCATTATGAACTAGACAGATTAGATATATCTCGCATATAGCAGTTTTATTAGGGAAACAGTGACTATTTCTTCGATATCAAGTAATCGAAATGAGAATCGATGTCATAAGGTAGTTTTTATACCTGATTTTTTAACTTTCCATCTGTTAATAAATACTATCGACGATATTAAGTATCATTTTATTACTTGCTTTAACGCGAGGGCTTTGCACCATGACTGGACTAAGAAATACACCGCAGTCGTAGATCGTCTCATTATTCTACTACTTATAAGCAAACAGGCAGAAAAAGATGAAGCATAGAGTGTAATTCATCACATGTTAATACAGCTAATTTGTAACGTCTCTATAATAACGTACTGTACTACGTAAAGCATACACGCAGAAATGTAGTAAGTACCTTTACTATATAGATATATATAGATGGTATGTTCTGTTTTGTTGCAAGATTTATCGTCAGCATTTCGCGAAGTCTTGCGCAAAAATTAGTCTCTCCTCGCGACATAGCAAGCGCTCGTATATCTACCTAGTGGATTTCTTTTCGCGGCTACCTAAGTGATTCCCGGAATTACATCCTATATCACCGAGCTCGGAAAAGGGGGGAGCGAAGGAAGAACCGGCCGTACCGAGCGAGTATTACTTTACTTTATGACTGCGGACATTTTTATTGCCCAGGCTATTTTAATGGGCTATAAACAAACGGGTGCACGATTACGCCGGATATATCGACCCGGCTGACGGAATAATGACGAGCAGCTCTCATAACGCTTGCCAACTTTATATCCCTCCATGAAATGTTTGTTATTTGAGTACCTGCACTCAAATCAACTCTAACTGTCGCGACGCACTTGGTGTACGCTGTTCAATTAATTTAATCGGATTTTAGCGACGCTGACTACTTCACAGAACAGATCAATGTTTACAAACGTAAGAGACGAAGAAAATATCGCACATAGTGGCACGCCTGACTTACAACGATCGCAGCGCCTGCTAAAACAACGCGTAAGAAGCAGCTTCATTATCCCGAAGTTGGTAAAAAGATTACAAACATATGTGAACGGTTTATGGCGATGAGCGAATTAAGTAATCATTTACGCCATGGTAGGAAATTCATAATAACCAAAGAAAATTGTACACTTGTGGAATGACCGACTTTTAAGATGTCTGCATCTTCAAAATAAAACTTGGGCACGTTATAACTTTCGAATTATGATAAAAAGAAAGAAACGGGAAAAATGTTCCTTGTCAAATTGTCAGATGGACGATTTAAAAAAAAATCAAGAATGCAAAAGTTGACATTGTGTAAATAATGTAGCTAGCTGTACCTTTTTTAATACAGCCCCGAAAAAAATCGTACGTAACATCTAACGTTTATCAAATTCCACGATGGACGATTTTTTTTTAAATTCCTTACATAAGTAATTAAGGTAACTTCATCGCTATGGAAAGTGTAGCAAGCGATAACTTTTATATTACGGCATTGTGCAGGAAACTGATAAGGCTTATCAATTCGTTGATTTTTGTCATTAAAGTTCATTCTTTAATAAACTTTAACATATCTGCATCGTCAAAATAAAACTTGGGCAAACGTATGTGGACGGTTTATAGCAATGAGTTATCTACACAGATTTGTAATCATTTAAGCCATGATAGGAAATTCATAATAACCAAAGCAGATTGTATAGCCGTGAAATAAATAGCACCAAAGATAATCCTTCTCGTCGACGAAGGGTCATCCGGATAAACACGTGGTCGGCACGTGGGTTTCATTCATGAAACGTGTTGGAAGCAGAACACCTACGCCTCAAAGCCTCAACGGGAAGAGAGAGAGAGAAGCGGCGCAACGCTGTAACGTGACGGCGTTAGCTGATGGTAATCGTAGTGGTATTCGTAGTAAAAGCGCTTGCCGTAGCGGCATTCGGTGGCGTTTGTGGTAGTGTACGAGAGTAAGTGTCTCTCGCGGTAGTCCCCGAGCGGTAGTGGCGGTTAGAGCGAGATGGAAAATCGAGCAGCAATAGAGTGAGAGCCAGAGACTACGTGCAGTAGAGCACGAGAGCATCAGCGAAGCGGTAGCGATAGCAGAGGGTTTAGTATATGTACATATAGAAGCTCTGTAGCAGCACCAGCAGAGCAGCAGTAGCGTACGAGGACCTACGGTCTCGGGTGACGTTCGTAGTAGTGGCGCTGTAGTACTACTACTCTGTAGATATATCTGCAGGTTCTGCCTTGGCCCGTGGCGTTGGAATAGCCAGCACGAAGGTTGGTAGGCAGTCAGGCAATACGACAGTGGAAGGGGAGTGAGTATCCGAGTGCAGAAGGAGAGACGTGAGAGTGAGAGAACTAGAGAAGTCGAGCTCGCCACGATGGCACGCTCTGCCGCCACGTTGCTGCTCCTGCTTCTGCCAGTCTCTACCAAAGTCGAGGTTGTAGTGGCGTGTGCTGGCGCTCGTCGGGTTTACGCGGTGGGCTTTCGCCCCCGAGGTACGTGGGTTGCTGCTAGAACGGCAATAAGTTGAAGCGAGAGAAGGCGTAAGCGAGAGATAGAACCCGAGTGTATGAAGAAGAAGAAGAGGAAGAGCGGAAGCGGGCGATCGTGAGGTCAGGCGTGATATCTGAATTCCCTCTCGCTTTCTCGCCCTCCAGATACGGTAGACAACCCGTTGCCACCGAACGACTTGGCAACGTGTGCTTGACAGAGAAAGAAATAGGAGAGAGAGAGAGAGAGAGAGATGCCGCTACAGTGAATCCCTTATACTCATCTCTCGCTCGCTTTCCTGCGCGATTTTCTAGTACGTACTTTCTCTCTCACGCTCTTGGACTTGAATACTATGTTCGCACGAGTCTCTCAGTCGCTCTCGAGTAAAGTAGAGTCGCTGTGAAACACGCTTCCCGCTTCAGTCGGTCATTCGCTTCCTCATTTTCACTCCTTTACGTTCGCTCGCTTTATCCTTCTCTTTCACGTTGTACGTTGAAGCTTGGCGCGCCGATCCGTTGTCTACGCCTTATCCTCACGGGCGGAACGTACCATCTCGACCTCTTATTACCATCCTTAAACGCCCTCTCAAACTCTCTCTGTTTTGTACATAGCGGATCGAGACCTTCGCGCTCTTTCTAAATTTCGCTCGCTCGACGTCTACTTTGGTCTCTTGTGGCACGCCACTGACTAGCCTCTGCTTTTGGGCCCGCGCGTCGAGACGTCGACGCCTCGACGACGCGACAAGAGCTTCCGGCACTCGGCAGCTCGAAGACCTTAGGGCTTGTGCTCTAGTGCCCCATTCCCTCGTTCAAAGTTCACGACCTGCAAAGCTAAATGCCGGGACGACGATACTCGCTCGTTCGCTCGCTCGCTCACTCACTCTTCTGTGACTCGGTGCGTCCTCAATGCGACACAGAGGGAAAAGGGGCAGAGCACAGCGACCTTCGACCTTCATCCGAGCGTACGAGTGAGCAACGTCCTTTGACCCCGTTCCTTCGTCTTCTGCTCCCTCGCTTAATGCGTACTACGTAGAATACTCGGGATCTTGCCAACACCACGCGCTTCAGCTTTGTACAGTATGTATAGAGCGGTATCTTTTCGTGGCTTGAGTATATCGATTTGTTTTGTTGGACATACCGCAACATAGACTGTCGTCTCAAAAGGTCGACAACGATCTTAACCACGACCCGACCTAACTTACAATCCCCCGTTGCTCGAATCCGTGATGTTAGACTTGAGTCGAGGGGTGCGAAGTAGAAACGACACGCACGTGCGTTCATCACGTGAACATTCACGTAGTTTTTTGTACTTGTTTCATTTACCTTTTATAATACTAGCAACAACGTCCATGCTCCGCGCGTCCTATGCTTTGGTCTTATGGACTTTGCGTCTTTTTTTTAGCTAAAACGATCCCGAAGAATCATCGTATATGTCTATCCAAAATAGCTGGTCGTCAGAATTATGCTACTTTCATGACATACTTTTGATATAATCATTACATATCATCTTTAAAACCTACCAATCATCATCAATTTCAGACGCTATAAAAAGGCGTTTTTATTAGGCATTCCTCAGAACTGATATATCTAATGGACAGCGTTCCTATTTCACCCCACAAAATAATTACTTTTGATGTGCTGTGTATTTAAGAGAGGATATTATAATCGCCGCAACGTATTATTTTCAAAAACATAAACACAGTCAATTGTAATATAAATACTATTTCCAAAAGAATTACGGATTTACAACTCTATACATTACCAAAATCAGCGTCGCATTTGTTTAGAAACAAAAAAAAGAGAACCTTACAAACCTCTATGACAAAATAATTACCTATTCGTTGATTACTTTTTATTTGTATGGAGATAGTTCTATTCAATATCACAACTACGAAAAAGAAAGCCATTGAAGTGACTGGCGATACGTGATTCTGCAGCAGCCATGGCAGAACAGCGAAAGCGATAGTTTAAAATGCGCGCCATACGCGGCAACTTTGCAGTGGCAGCCTCGACAGACTGAAGTTGGCTCTGAAATAGCCGTCGCCGACCAATGGGAAGACTCGAAAAGCGGCGTCAGTCTTTCGAGTTCGATGTGCCATGTTTTTTTTAAGACAGGATCACGGAGGTGAATGAGCCAAAGCGTGAAGAATACATAACGGCAAATTTACCACTGTCTGATCAGATTCGTAGCACAATACAGACTTGCAGGCCAGAACAACAGTATTTAAAGTGAAAAATTGTATATCCAGGATAGACGGTGAAGTCATGTGTAATACGTGCAATCTCCAAAACCAGGAAACGCTAATTCATCCAATAGCAGAATGCCCAGCATATGCACCGCTGAGAGAACAATATTTGCGTAATCTGAATTTTTCTGACGCCTTGTATAATATGTCATATACCCAAGCCAAAAATCTGTCGTTGTACATCTCTTCATGTTGTAAATTGCATGCATTTATCCTTTCGACCTAAGGTATCAATAAGAGATCGGTTTACTTGTATTTAATAATCTTGCGTTACTATACCAAGGAAAAGTTAATTATATGTATCTGAGACGCGTCCGAAATTTTTTTTGATAGCTTAGTATGTAAGAAAAATAAAAACTGTTAAATTGAAGCTAATTTTAAGTTATTTGTGGTAACCTAGTTATCCAATTTGTAATACGTGTTAAAACACCTCAACAAATACATATTCTATTCTATTCTATTCTATTCTATTCATTTACCTTTTATAGTGTCTGATGTGCTAAATTCATTTAATATATATAAAGCGGTATTTATCGTGACTTTAGTAAATCGATTCGTCTCAAATGGTCGATGATGATCTTAACCACGACCCGACTCAATTC
Organism: Ephialtes manifestator; assembly: GCA_963970395.1. Taxonomy (NCBI): domain Eukaryota; kingdom Metazoa; phylum Arthropoda; class Insecta; order Hymenoptera; family Ichneumonidae; genus Ephialtes; species Ephialtes manifestator. The sequence continues at coordinate 1,018,128 of OZ019971.1, forward strand.
AGAATCCCCCATTGCTCGAATTCATGACGTTAGATTCAAGTCGAGGGGTGCGAAAAAGAAAAGATTCGCAGGTGGTTTCATCACGCAGTCTTTTGTATTTGTTTCATTTACTTTTTATAGTGTCTGACATGATAAATTTATTTAGTATGTATCTTTCGTGTCTTTAGTATATCGATTGGTTTTTCGAACGTACCGCAACATTGACTATCGTCTCAAACGGTCGACGACGAACTTTACCACGACCCAACTCAACTCACAATCCCCCATTGCTCGAATCCGTGACGTTAGACTTGAGTCGAGGGGTGCGAAGTAGAAACGATTCGCACGTATTTTTGTCACGCAGTCTTTTGTACTTGTTTCATTTACCTTTTATAGTGTCTGATAAACTAAATTTATTTACCAAGTAAGATGCTATAAATAATAACACTAACAAGTCCAGTAAAACGATCCTTGCTTTTATATTCGGACTTATGATGTCCAGAAGTGGAAATACTACTGATAACTAATTAAGTACTAATAGCCTTAAATATTTATTCATAAGTTTTTGACGATACGCTCATGATTCCGTCAGCGAATTTCCCTAATGGTTCAAATGGTAAATTATGTTTCATGCTTTTCATATGTTTCCTTGGACAATAAAGAGATTGATGCACGCACTTTTCGCACTAGTGCTTTTTCTTGCACGTTGTTGCGACATGGCGTTCATAACCCTAAAACTGCAGTTTCAGTCAGGCTCTACGTAAGATACGTGGATTGTGAGTATAGACGTCTAGCTTCACAAGTGAGCGAGAATAAACGTAACTATGTTTCAGTTACAGTGCTTTTTCTATCACTCAAATATCTATGCATTTTTTATTTTGAATTTTTTAGATAAATAAAACTAAAAAAGATTTTTTTTTCTATAGGGGAGTTTTCCACATCTCTTCATGACCTGGTTATAAAACCGGCTTATTTGATGAGTCACGTGGTTTTATTCAACACCCTTTCTACACTTAAATAAGATAAGAAAGTCTGAAGGGGCTGCAATAGTTTACCAGGAATCTGATCTCATCTACCACGACTTATACAACACAAAGCAACAGTCTGTCGTCCTGTCGTATCAATTGGAATTGAGATAAGAGATGGTAAAGAAGAAGGAGGAGCATCTTTCGCTCCTAAATTCGAATTAACGGAAGGCAATTTTCTAGTTACACTAAACTTGGCTTAATGGCGTCAATGTTGGAACTCGTAAAAAGCTACGACCGCCCTGGGCCTCTCTTTATCCCTTCTTCCTCACCGACGCCTCCCCCTAGTTCCAACCCCTTGGAAACTCCGTTTTTCCAACAGTCTCTACTGTAGAAAACAAAGCTCTGCACCTCTTCTGTTTTCAAATGATTCATTTCTAATGATTTCGCACTCTTTACGCACACAAATATAAAGCCTAGATTATAATACTAATAACAATGTGCATATAGATTGTTACGTATGTGGATTTGCAGAGACGATACGAAGAGACATAGACGGACGAAACACGGGGCGCAAGTTCCGAGTCTCGTGGCCCGCGCGCGCATCTCATGGGAATCAATATCCGCGGGTTCCCGGCTCTTCCTCTCACTCACTCTCTTTACCTTTCTCTCTTCCACCCCCTAACGCGATTTTACTATCCTCCGCGTACGGCCAAACCCAACGGTTTCCACCTCTTCTCTCTCTGCCCCCGCCACGGCGCCACTGCTGCCGTCGCCGCTGATAAACGTGATTTAGAGAAGAAAGAGCGCCGTAGACGGGAAAGGGGCGCGAGGGGAAGAAAGTGAGAGGGCAAAATTTTACCCCTCTAAGCCGAGTCCGGTCGTCTCTTGCCTCTCTCTCCCCTCACTTCCGTCATTCTCACTCTTTCTCACTCTCTTTCGACCTCCCCCACAATCCCCTTTCCACTCCCTTGCACCCTCACTTCGCCTATCCTGCCCCAGCACCACCACCCTATACAACTACAAATATTCAATTTGAACGTCAAGTTAAAACGAAATGGATTTTCTAGTCGGAATTGTAGTATATTCACTCGAACGAAATGTACGCTGTATTTCAAACTTTCTTCATTTTTTTTTCTCTCAACACTTCAGCTTGTGCTTCAATATACGCAAAGCTACAAATAATAAATGAGCAAAAATATTTTTATGATTTTTTTTTAAAGGTACATTATGATTTACTTTAATATAAATTACACTCATTCTAGGTTTTGCTTTTTAGTGTTAATCAGAAATATCACTCCCTTGCACCCTCACTTCGCCTACACTGCCCCAGCATCACCCTATACAACTACAAATATATAATATCTTTAACAAGTAATTTTTGTCAATATTTACTATGATTTTTTTCCAAAGGTATATTACGATTTACGTTAATATAAATTACACTCATTCTAGGTTTTGCTTTTCAGCGTTGATACGAAATATCGCATCTTCCTCCCCCACAATCCCCTCTCACTCCCTTGCACCCTCACTTCGCCTACGCTGCCCCAGCATCACCCTATACAACTACAAATATATAATATCTTTAACAAGTAATTTTTGTCAATATTTACTATGATTTTTTTCCAAAGGTATATTACGATGTACGTTAATATAAATTACACTCATTCTAGGTTTTGCTTTTCAGCGTTAATAAGAAATATCGCTTCTTCCTCCCCCACAATTCCCTTTGACTCCCTTGCACCCTCAATTCGCCTATCCTGCCCCAGCACCACCCTATACAACTACAAATATTCAATTTGAACGTCAAGTTAAAACGAAATGGATTTTCTAGTCAGAATTGTAGTATATTCACTCCAACGAAATGTACGCTGTATTTCAAACTTTCTTCATTTTTTTTTCTCTCAACACTTCAGCTTGCGCTTCAATATACTCAAAGCTACAAATAATAAATGAGCAAAAACATTTTTATGATTTTTTTTTCAAAGGTATATTATGATTTACTTTAATATAAATTACACTCATTGTAGGTTTTGCTTTTCAGTGTTAATAAGAAATATCACTCTCTTGCACCCTCACTTCGCCTATGCTGCCCCAGCATCACCCTATACAACTACAAATACATAATATCTTTAACAAGTAATTTTTGTCAATATTTACTATGATTTTTTTTCCAAAGGTATATTACGATGTACGTTAATATAAATTACACTCATTCTAGGTTTTGCTTTTCAGCGTTGATACGAAATATCGCATCTTCCTCCCCCACAATCCCCTTTCACTCCCTTGCACCCTCACTTCGCCTACGCTGCCCCAGCATCACCCTATACAACTACAAATGTATAATATCTTTAACAAGTAATTTTTGTCAATATTTACTATTATTTTTTTCCAAAGGTATATTACGATGTACGTTAATATAAATTACACTCATTCTAGGATTTGCTTTTCAGCGTTAATAAGAAATATCGCTTCTTCCTCCCCTACAATCCCCTTTGACTCCCTTGCACCCTCAATTCGCCTATCCTGCCCCAGCACCACCCTATACAACTACAAATATTCAATTTGAACGTCAAGTTAAAACGAAATGGATTTTCTAGTCAGAATTGTAGTATATTCACTCGAACGAAAGGTACGCTGTATTTCAAACTTTCTTCATTTTTTTTTCTCTCAACACTTCAGCTTGCGCTTCAATATACTCAAAGCTACAAATAATAAATGAGCAAAAACATTTTTATGATTTTTTTTTTCAAAGGTACATTATGATTTACTTTAATATAAATTACACTCATTGTAGGTTTTGCTTTTCAGTGTTAATAAGAAATATCACTCTCTTGCACCCTCACTTCGCCTATGCTGCCCCAGCATCACCCTATAGAACTACAAATATATAATATCTTTAACAAGTAATTTTTGTCAATATTTACTATGATTTTTTTTCCAAAGGTATATTACGATGTACGTTAATATAAATTACACTCATTCTAGGTTTTGCTTTTCAGCGTTAATAAGAAATATCGCTTCTTCCTCCCCCACAATCTCCTTTCACTCCCTTGCACCCTCAATTCGCCTATCCTGCCCCAGCACCACCCTATACAACTACAAATATTCAATTTGAACGTCAAGTTAAAACGAAATGGATTTTCTAGTCAGAATTGTAGTATATTCACTCGAACGAAATGTACGCTGTGTTTCAAACTTTCTTCATTTTTTTTGTCTCAGCACTTCAGCTTGCGCTTCAATATACGCAAAGCTACAAATAATAAATGAGCAAAAACATTTTTATGATTTTTTTTTCAAAGGTATATTACGATTTACTTTAATATAAATTACACTCATTCTAGGTTTTGCTTTTCAGTGTTAATAAAAAATATCACTCCCTTGCATCCTCACTTCGCCTACGCTGCCCCAGCCCCTATACAACTACAAATATTCAATTTGAACCTGAAGTTAAAACGAAATGGATTTTCTAGTCGAAATTGTAGTATATTCACTCGAACGAAATGTACGCTGCATTTAAAACTTTCTTCATTTTTTTTTCTCTCAGCACTTCACCCTGCGCTTCAATATACGCAAAGCTACAAATAATAAATGAGCACAAACATTATTAGATTTTTTCATTACTCCCATTTCTGAGTTTTTGCGCGCTTTAATCCTATATAAAATATGTTTAATTTTAATTTTTTATAATACACTATATAATGTGTTAAATATATAATATCTTTAACATGTCATTTTTGTCAGAATTTACTAAGGACTTGTCCCATTCACTGGAGAATAAATAAATGTCTATTTGTTTTTTCAAAGGTATATTACGTTTAACGTTAATATAAATTACACTCATTCTAGGTTTTGCTTTTAATAAGAAATATTAACACTGAAAATAGTTAATATTCGTAAAAGTAATAATTTCTCTTCGAGAAACATCTCAACCCTATACAACTACAAATATTCAATTTAAACGTCTCGATTAAATTGAAATGAGTTTTCTAGTCGGAATTGTAGTATATTCACTCGAACGAAATGTACGCTGTATTTAAAACTCTCTTCATTTTTTTTTCTCTCTCAGCACTTCAGCTTGTGCTTCAATATACGCAAAGCTACAAATAATAAATGAGCAAAAAAAATTCTATAATTCTCTTTCCAAGGTATATTACGATTTACATTAATATAAATTACACTCATTCCAGATTTTGCTTTTCAGTGAAAATACGAAACATGAACAAGTCGTTCGGAAGCCGGTCGAATATTTAAAAAATAAAATAAAACGACAATGTCAATATTATCGAAATGAAAACGAAAAATTGCGCTGAAAGAAGGACGCGTCGAGGCGTTGAGGAAATGAAATATTTTTGCAATGCCCTGGAATGATGCCGGTTAAAGAGGAATAGTAGGCAGAGACATGAGAGTTTTCCGAGCCAAGAGGGGAAGCCACGTCGAGGCGGGCTATGCTTGGCAAGAGGAGCTGAATTTGGAAAAGAATTACAAGCCATTTCAATCACGTTTCCAATTTCATTCGTACCCGCTCTCTACTGCTCGGCCCATCCTACACCCCCATGCCCTTTGATCCGCGCGGACGCTCCAGGAAGGAGACGCACAGGAGAAGCAGTCACGTGTGATGGGAATCCTGCGAGAGAGGATGATGCTGGAGACGAAGACAAGAGACAAAAAGGATAGGCGATGCTCTTACTTCAATGATTTCGGTATTCTTTGACATAGTTATTGGCATTTTTTAAATTCGTTCGTTACGTTAACAAAAGGCAAATGATTCGTCTTCCGATTGTGATGGGAATCCTGCGAGAGGATGATGCTGGAGACGAAGACAAGAGACAAAAATGATAGGCGATGCTCTTACTTCAATGATTTCGATATTCTTTGACATAGTTATTGGCATTTTTTTAAAATTCGTTCGTTACATTAACAAAAGGCAAATCACTCGTCTTCCCATTGTGATGGGAATCCTGCGAGAGAGGATGATGCTGGAGACGAAGAAAAGAGACAAAAAGGATAGACGATGCTCTTACTTCAATGATTTCGATATTCTTTGCCATAGTTATCGGCATTTTTTAAAAATTCGTTCGTTACATTAACGAAAGGGAAATCACTCGTCTTCCCATTTTTCTTGGCCTTCACAGGATTCAGGGTAGAAATTGCTGTTATTCAATTTTTTAATATTTAAAGAATCACTTTGTGCATCCGAATTTTTTTTTTAATTGGAAATTTTTCAAGTTCGTTTATTACATTAAATTAAGAAAAATCGTCTTTCCAGCTTTTTGGCCTTTTCATAGTTTCAGGATATAAAATGTTGATTTTTAATTTTTAAATATGTAAAAAATCACTTTCTACATCCAAAAATGATGTTTGAAAAAAATTAATAAAAAACCCCTGTTTATATACAATACATATTAAACATTATTACATTTGCCTGATGATTATTCAAATATATATTATATAAAAATAGAAAAATTTAAGAATTAAGAATTCCGCTTGACAAAAAAAATTACACGCACACTCCCAGTAAAAAAAAAAAACCTTTACAGGAAAAAAATGCGAGAGTTTTTATCTTGTCAAAATATCAAGCAATGCCCTATATATATCGTTACTAAAATATGTTATTACGTTATAGGCTCGATCCAAAATTACATTGAGAAGAAGCAGATTAAATGAAATACGAATTTTGGTTAAGTGCGTTGTCGGATGGTTCTTCAAAGGTTGCTCGACCCTCGTCGCCGAGTGACGCACGTACGATTATTCTTACACAGTGACAGAGATGCTTGTAATGTACATATGTACATCGTGTGTTTCAGACGCACGTGGAGCGCCCCCTACGAAGCCCTACTATTCTCTTTTTCTACCTTCTCATCATCCGTTCAGCGTCTCCTACATACACACGCTCGTAGTAACTACTAGCATAGCCAATGCTGAAACTTGTTCAATAGTTACACTAGCTTCCATTACCGTCGGGCTTTGATCTTGGGTAAAAGGCTTACATCGAGTCACTTTCGGCACCCGAGGAATATTACCGAGAGCGAAGCTCGGCAACGAGTGTCCTACGTTCCTGGGTACATGAAACCCATCTAGAAAAATGATTCTCTACTTCGTCAGCTGCACTCTCGCATACACACAAACATACAGACACATACATTCTCTCTAGTTCTCGTCATTGTTACTGTTCTGTTTCTGGAGGAACCTCTACGAAAATGTAATGCATTTTCCGACCCTTCTCCTCGTCCTCGTAGATGTATGATATATCTACAACCACTATCATTATGGTCACCTAAAAAAAAAGTTGGAAAGTTTCGGTCTTGTCTGTTTACGACACATGCTTTTTCCCTCCTCTTCAATTATACTTTCAAATTTGCTGAGGCTCAAAAGTCACATTCTCCGAGTAATAGTCCAAAGCTCATATTCGCCGAGTAACTTTTTATTCACATTTAAAGTTATAACAGTAATTAAGAATATTTTTTCACCAAATATTATTAACATTTTCCACGATCAAAACCTTTCTCTTGGAATTAGCAAATGCGAGATAATGAACTTTGTACATAAATGCATGAGATTTTTTTTTAATAACTGTATGTGTATGCATAGGAAAGATTGAAACTGGTAATTTTGTCTGTGTAGTTGGCGAGCTAGAAATGTATATCACGACGCTGGAGACATTTTAAACTGCGTTCTCTGGTGTTGGTGCTGGAGTCGACGCATCAGGAAGAACGAAATGAGTATCATAAACCTCTTTATCGTTACTACATAGTTCTAGCATGCGTGGACATTGGCCTGGAGGCGGCAACACTATTTGCAGTTGAATCAAGGAGCCATGGATGAAAATCCGGGCGCCGGAAGATCGTATAGACAACTCGAAAAAGGGCTGTGAGGAAGCCCCATGAAAATGCGAGGAGACATTGATAATGGTCTCACAGGTCACATCTGTTACGATGGTGTTTAATTCTAAAAAACGAGGATCTATTCGCTTTCAATTTCGATGTATCAAATACTTTGCTTAGTTACTCGATTCGGATCGAATCGTATGATTTCGGATCGATTCGTATGATTTCGGATCGATTCGTATGATTTCGGATCGATTCGTATGATCCCGATCGATTCGTATGATTCCGGATCGATTCATATGATTCCGGATCGATTCGTAACATTTCGGATTGATTCGTAACATTTCGGATTGATTCGTTTCAATTTCGGATCAATTCGTATGATTTCGGATCGATTCATATGATTTCGGATCGATTCGTATGATTTCGGATTGACTCGTATGATTTCGGATTGACTCGTATGATTTCAGATCGATTCGTATTAATTTCGGATCAATTCGTATAATATCGGATTGACTCGTATGATTCCGGATCGATTCGTATGATTTCGGATCGATTCGTATGATTTCGGATCGAATCGTATGATTTCGGATTGACTCGTATGATTTCGGATTGACTCGTATGATCTTAGGTCGATTCGTATTAATTTCGGATCAATTCGTATGATTTCGGATTGACTCGTATGACTTCGGATTGATTCGTATGATTTCGGATCGACTTGTATGATTTCGGATTGATTCGTATGATTTCGGATCGACTCGTATGATTTCGGATTGATCCGTATGATTTCGGACCGATTCGTATTAATTACAGACCGATTCGTATGATGTCGGTAAAACAAAAAGATAAAAAATATACATTGCAATTTCGATCTTTCCATTTTTAATAAACTTTGGAATTCCCGGAGAAAAACATTTTTTCAATCGAACAAGGAATTTGGAAACAAATTTGAAAAAAAAGCGACATATATGAAGTCGGTTCTGTTTTAATAACATATTCAAATATTTTATAAAAATAGGAACGCAGATAGGAACTTTGAAAAAGTTTGTGGGATCCAATTATTATGACTGCTTAATATCATTTTATCAGCTTTTAATTCGGTCTTTCGGAGGGTTTTGAATGTTGCCGAATTAGTAAAGCAACCGGATCTTGCTGAGCTTGACGAATTAAATTAGGAAACCGAATCCAGTCATCGTCTTTTCCAATAAGAATAACATTACATCGTGCAATTATTTTATCCGATGGAAAATATTTGTTTGTTTGTTTGCGAAAAACATGCAATACGAGAATGAAAGGAATAAAAAGACAGTGGCGCAGAGAAAGCCGCGCAAAAAGTTTGTGAGGTCGAAGCATTATATTCAACGATGGCCGGCAAAAGAGACCAAGGGAAAAGCTTGATGCTTTTACAGTCGATATAAAATCCCCTGTAACTCGAGTATTGCGTGTAAAAATATTCCTCACTATATTGCCTTTGCCTGCGGATCTCTCTCGTAACGCATCGTCCGACGCCTCGTGTCCCTCATACATTCCTCCTCGTAAAAAGTATCTGCATAACTTTTAAGCGAAATGTCCCGGCTGTGCCGCATCGTTAAAGCCTCCACGTTATTTCTGCTGCTGTAAGGTTTGTATGTACAGCCCTCGACACCCCCTGAGGACCACCTACCCAATGGAACTTCGATGCCCTGAAAAATACCCCAAACTTTACGAGCATTTCCCTCAATTGAACTATCTTCTGGCCAAATATAAAAAATAAAGTAATTTCAACGATATTTCCATTTGCTTTAGCCATATCTGCAGTTTTTTAAAAGCACAAATGCTGGATTGATGGAAAATGCTGATCCTTGTCTTAATTACAGCACAAAAAAAATTGTTAGTTGTGAGAACTACGTTTCCAATTTGCTGTAAAAAAGGTCTCAAAAATTAGTTCCCACAACCATATCGAATTGGGAATCAACACCAAGCAAAAATGGCCGCGTTATCTCAGTCGGTCAAGACTTTGCACTCTTCATTTGTAAGAGTTTTAATTATTTCAACGGATATCATTACAAAAAATGTTTATCCACTTATGAATATCGATTTATATTAATGATAAATTGTTTTTTTAAATAAAATAATAGGTTATGACGACTGGGATAAAGTAGTTAAAAAATCCATCAGATATCGTGTTGCTACATGTTATTACCCAATAGTCAGCTCAATTATTCACACGGTTAGTTATTGCGAAATTACTAAGCGTAACCAATCCAATCGTTGGACAGAACAGGTTCTGAATATTACCACGAGCGTCGTTGTCATCACTATGTACTGGCGTGAAGTAAGCATTTGGTGATAGGTGAGTGTCGAGAAACGATTTGAAATCGATAGTGTGACAATTTAAATATGTGACTCTTCCCAGCATTATCAAACTGCGATTTTCGTTACTTTTACTTCTCAAAATAATGAATACATTTGATTATTTATGAAGTAAATAAATTAAGTGTAATATTCTGTAATTGAAACATTTTTAGTTCTTTGTATTAAAATCTTAGGATTATAAAAATTGAACTACATTCTGTTCATACCTATATTTAAAAACAAGTAATTTGAATTATATTTCTATCTGCTTTTGCCATATCTGCAGTTTTTAAAAAGTGAAAATGCTGATCCTTGTCTTGATTACTGTTCTTGAAAACGACGCCAGTAATTGGTCGGTGGACAATATGAGTCTAATATAATACTGTCTCGAAAGAATTTGAACTTTCTTATATAGAAGCTGTTGAAGAAGCGTAAGGTACAAGAAAATGTACTCACAACGTATACCAACGTAGAAAAGAAAATGTTACACAGTTGGAACAATCTTATTCTTAGTAGAGTAGAGGTACAATGTATATTGCGTGCGTATGAAAGTGGCAGTGATGCCAAAGAGGGGTTGGCGAGTAGACAGGGGGTAGCGGAAATCCATTTCGCGAAAGGGACTTTTCGATCTTTCCTTCTCTTTCGCTTTGCTTCCACTTTCAAGACTCGTAAATGGAGTTTGAAAGCTCCATTCTCCATCTTTTTCTCCCTTCGCCATCCGTCCTATTCATCCTTATATTATGCATATATACATTATCTCCGCAGACTTAAACAAGAAATTTGTCATTCAAATGATGCATCTTAACAAAAATTCATATTGCCAATTATCTTCATCGAAGATTTAGAACCATTCTGTGAATTTCTTGAAGAAGTTTCCATAACTAAAGTTTTTCTCTTTTTTTTCGATTACACAAGGACAGATCTGCGATATTCCCATTAATTCTTTCCCTCTATTCATTTTGTCTATATTAATTGGATCAGTTATAAAAAAATTTCGACGAAGATACACAAAAAAAATAGCTTTCTAAAATATAAAATTAATAAATTTTTCTGTAATAAATTAACGCATAAAACATTTATTTCCAATAGAATAAAACGCTAATTAATAGGATACACTATAAATAAATACATAGTACACCGAAAAAAAGATTAGTTGCCATAACCAAGAAATGAGTTGACACAACCAATCGATTATTCTATTTCCCTTAAAACTCAAATGGTAATACCAACGATTCGAATGGTAATACCGACGTTTCGAATGATAATACCGACGATTCGAATGGTAGTCCCAACTATTCGAGTGGTAGTCCCAACGATTGGATTAGTTAACCTAACTAATCTCGCGAGAACTAATCGCGGATAGTTGAGGTTACTAATCGATATGATTGAGGCAACTAATTTTTTAGACATTGTGTACAGCAAATCGAAAACGTAGTTGCCGCAACCAAACATTTTTTTCCGTGTAAGTTTATATTTATCATTTATCATTATAGGTTGCAAAAATTAGAAATATGAAGTAAAATCACGTTTTATTAGTGAGAATATTATAAAGCAGTAATCTCGGAGGGTTGAACTAGAGACAAGTGAGTTTGACCTCGACACGCTTCCCGAGGGTTTCCGGGAAGATGAATCGGCCTTTCCGCCTTTTCGCCTAAAGCGCTCTTCCTCTCACTCCCAGTCTCGTTTTATCTGCACGACTATGCTGCGCACATAACGTAAGCTCGGCGAGAGGGTCGTCGAAGAGATGAACCCCTCTCGGTTGCTCCTTCGTGCTTGAGCGTCGGGCGTTCAGACGGCGAGTGTGTGGCCAACCTTGAGTACCTCCTCGTCTCGCACAGTCGTATCTCGTGGTGGTAGTTCCCGCTGCCTGCTGTGCGCGCTGCTGCTCCTGATGCCTTCGTCTGGGCTTCCTACCTACCACTACTATATCGCTGTCGCTTTTGCTCCTCCTCTACCATTCAAGGTTAACCGACCTTTACCACTTCTGTCCGACTACGGAAACTGGGCCAGGTTCAAGGTCAAGAACCGTCACACTATTCCGAATAACTATACTTTTTCTATTCGCAAACGGCTTTTGTTATATATTTATTTATTTACTTATTTTACAGTGAACGGGACAAGCCCTTGAAAAAATATATAATAATAATAGAATATATACACAATCAATTGTTTGTGGACGTGCTTTGCGAATGTTAGGTTTTATCAGACGAAATACCATACACCGAGAGAAAAGATTTCATTAACGCCAAAGAAATGGGTGGATTGATTTTCTTTTTCATTGATTTCAACGAAATATTTCTTTGATTTCAATGAAATAGTGCATTTGAATTTCAAAGACATTCATTGCCTGTAAATAAAGATTTACTTAGTGAGCATATAATAAAGAAACAGTTTCATTGTTTAAAAGAGACGTTTTGATTGGTTCGAAGAAACGTTCTCATTGATCTCTATCTCGCACCTAACCTCACTTTTTTGTTTTTCGGTTAACTCGAACGAACGGCTTCGAGTTTCGAGGAGCCAGAAGCTTAGCCAATTTTTGCCGTACTTTCTTACATACTCACAAAATTTGAGCTTTATCTGCTGCATACTTCAGGAAAAAATAGGTTTCGAAATTTTGAGCTGGTAAGAAGAAGGTTTCATTGAATCAGAGATGATATCTTTGAAATCAATGAAAAAGGTTCATTGGTTTAAAGAAATGTTTCTTCGAATCAATGTCACTACTTTTCATTGAGTTTGAGATCATTCAAAGAAAAGATAGTATTGAAATTCAAGTATTTCATTTCATTGGCAAAGTTTTCAAGAACCCGATTTCGTTAAAAAATATTATTTTGTGCTTTGGTGAGTCCGATACTGAATATGCGTCGGTTATTTGGAGTGCACGTTACAAGAACGCTATAAACAGTTTGGAGCGTCTTCAGGCAAAGTTTGCGAGATTTTTAATGTTTAAATTTAAGATTAAGGATTGTAGTAGTCATGAGTATCTACGAAATGAATTGCAAATCTCATCTCTTGAATTGCGTAGATTAAGGTATTTCGATGATGAACCGCTTTTGCAAAAAGTATTTTACTTCATGTTTTTAATCAAAAGATCGATCATTCCTGTATCGATTGATAGCCAACATATTGAATTTGAACGGCCCGTTGTGAAAATATTAATGATTGAAATCACCTATTTTAACGTGAGTGTGTAGAAAAAGAGTTTATATTTTGTGAATATGACGTACTTGCAAATAAACTGTTGCAAAAAGTATATTTAAAAAACATAACAATCGAAGGAGAAGATTCTGAGGAAGTATAGAGTGAAACACAAACTCGATCGACCATATAGTTTTTGAGGTATCGCAAATGAAAGAAAGATTTGCTATTTGTGTCTCTTTTACTCTCGTACGGCGCAACTTTTTGCACGCTACCCGCCCTTCACGTCACCGCATCTATCCCGCCTCTATCTTCATCCGAACTACCTTAAGAGTTGCGATGATTATTTTATATAAAATTATATGGGGTATGATGAGATGTACTGAACTTTTTACCTCAGTTACTATTTCGGTTCCGGTGCAAAATACTCGTAACCATCGCATTTTCTATGTGCATTCTCATCGAACTAATTACGGGTTGAACGAGCCTATCACTAGAACGTTACATAATGGCAATTTCCCAGCAGCGTTTATCGATTTCTTTCTGTTTTCCAATGTCGATATTTCTTCGTCAACTTAATGTCCATATTACTATGAGTGCGACGACTTAGATGTTAATTTTATTAAACTAGCAACAACGTCCGCGCTCCGCGCGTCCTATGCTTTGGTGATTTTGCGTCTTTTTTTAGCTAAAACGATTCTGAAGAATCAATATATATGTCTACCCAAAATAGCAGGTAGTCAGAATTACGCTACTTTCATAACATACTTTTGATATAATCATTAGATATCGTCTTTAAAAACGCTCTACCAATCACCATCAATTTTAGATGCTATAAAAAGGCAGTTTTATTAGACATTCCTGAGAACTGATATATCTAATGGACAGCGTTCCTATTTCATCCCATAAAATAATTACTTTCGATGTGCTGTGTTTTTAAGAGAGGATATTATAATCGCTGCAACATATTATTTTCAATAACATAATCACAAAGTGAATTGTATTATAAATTCTATTTCCAAAAAAATTACGGATTTATAACTGTATTCATCACCAAGATCAGCGTCGCTTTTGTTTAGAAATAAAAAAAAGAGAACCTTTCAAACCTCTATGCAAAAATAATGATCTATTCATCGATTACTTTTTGTTTGTATGGAGATAGTTCTATTCAATATCACAACTACGAAAAAGGCAGCCATTAAAGTCACTGGCGATACGTGACTTTACAGCGGCCATGGCAGAACAGCGAAAGCGACAGTTCAAAATGCGCGCCATACGCGGCGACTTTGCAGCGGCACCCTCGACAGACTGAAGTTGGCTCTGAAACAGCCATCGCCGACCAATCGGAAGACTCGAAAAGCGACGTCTGTCTTTCGAGTTCGATGTGCCATGTCTTTTTTAAGAGAGGATTAATTATTGTATTTACACGCAGAAAAAAGATCTTGTTAACGGGACTAGAACCTACGCATCGGAAATAAAATGTCTTATTTGGATGCCGACCTACTAGACTTCCATTCACTTGAAATAAATTTTTTTATTTGTAATCAATATACTTATTGAATAGTAAATATATTCAAATCTAAGAAATATTTATTTGGATTGGCAGTCATATAAATGTTGATTTAAAAGAAAAAATTGTTTTTTATTGGTATATTCCTCACTATCCCTTAGAAGCTCAGAAACTGCCTCCCGCTCGGCAATTGGCACGCAAACCAGTGCGCGGCTAAGCGGTCACCCACCCAAGTTATGACCGCAAATAATGCTGCTTAACTCTGGAGATCGTCGAGCCACGCACCGACCGCGCACCCACTACTGCTGGTTTAAGGTAGTTCTGTCGTGAAGGCAATCCAAACTCATATACATGAATCTTTGACATGTTGTAATTTAGCTATTCAGTTTTACTTGCACAAAATCTTGAAGGCTTTTACTGAGTATTTGAATGAATAATTAAAACTTGAAAATCGATCTTATTACACGGCGCTCACGGGAGGGCTGGAAAAATTGATCGTTAAATCGAAAATTAACACACTTAGATCAAAAATAGAGAAAAAATAAAAAGTACTACGGATTCGCAAATCATTCAGGAATTGATGCATCATGAAAAAAGGTGAAGTCTCCGGAATAATGTTTAATTGAACCAAGGTCAAAGTGCAAGATACCAGGCCAAATGACGTTTCCTAACCTAATTATCGTAAAAATGAAGTCAAATCCGCACTAAACATATCAACTATTTACAAATAATCGTTTTTATTTGATTACGACAATTTCGAAGGATTCTCGATTATTTTTTATATTATTATTGAGGCAGTCAAGGTGATGCGTATAATTATTTTTTAATGTCATATAGACTCTGAGATTTATGACTCCGGCGTACCGACGGAACTACCTTAAAGAGTATATCATTTTTATATAAATATACGACAAGACTTAAATTAAATCGATAAACGTTGCATGTTGATAATAATAAACTCCAATGATGAAAGGAAATAAATAGTAGTAGTAAATGACATTTTATCGATCATAACAGTACAGGCACAATTGGTACATCCGATATACAGTGTGGTATATGAGTGGTATATGAGCATCCGATATACAGTGTGGTATATGAGTGGTATATGAGCATGATCAACTGGCCATTGACCGAAGTCCTTCAGCCTGTATATGCCGATTATATTGGTATAAAGAACTATTAATATAAGTAAATAAATAGTTAATCTATTCTTGAATCTCATTGACTTCAGAATAATAATTTATAAAGTACTATTTCAGTAGCCTTTTTGGAACAAGTTACAATTTCGTTCTGGTCCTTGGCTATATCGATTAACCCTGTCCATTTCAAAGCATTAACCACCCTTCTCTACCAATTCGCCTGTAGGGATAGGTCAAGTTCAGGGTTCAAGACCCCACAAGTCGAGGGGAAGGAAAGGACGTGAAGCATTATCAATAGGATCCCGTTCAGTTGCTGCCGCGAGTCAAATTAGCTATGACGAGCAAAGATATATTGAGCAAATTGCCATTCTCAGATTTCGTTGTAATAACATGTTTATTTTTATTTTCTCTGATTTTGTTGTAATAACTTAACATATTTATTTTTATTTATGTACCACGACGAAGGATTTTACAGAAAAAATGAAAAGAAAAGAAAATACGTTGATGGGAAGGAAATCGCTTCTCAGATTTCATTGTAATAACATGTTTACTTTAATTTTCTCAGATTTTGTTTATTAATAATCTAGTATATTTATTTTAATTTTATTAACACGTCGAAGGGTTTTACAGAGAAAACGAAAACAACAAAAAATGTACGTTGATGTGAAGGGCCGTTCAAAGGGATTACTTCACTTATGTGTTCAAAGGCGAACCTACATTATTTATGTTGTCAATTCACGGACGAACGATTAATTAGCAACAAGCAGAAGAAAAAAAAATCGGGAGGAGGTGAACCATGCGGGGAGATGAAGCAGCAGCTTGTTTACCATAACTTTATCTATAGGTATACTCATTTGAAGTTAGCACCAGCCACGTCACAACACCGCCGCTCTGACACTTGTCAAATGAAGCGTGTCGTGTTAAATTAAGCGTCTTTAATGACGACAAACGGGCCATTTGCCGAGTATCCGCTCACTTATATAGGGAGCATTTACGTGCACACGAATGCTTCGCAAAGCTCTCGTCTGTTACCAATATTTTAGTATCGTAATAGGGCTACTTAAGGTTGTTACAACAAATTAACCCTTCAAACGGAGAGAGAAACTTACGTAAGTTATACATTGGATATTAATTACAAAAATGCGAACCTCCATTTATGTCAATTTTTATTAATTGTCGTTTGAAGAAGACATAACACTGCAATTGATTCAGAAACAGATTTGATTTCAAGAGATTTTGCAATATTGGTTACAAGACTACTTCAGTTTTTGATTGTTAATAAGGCAACCGCCGTTAATTAAACGATCGATCAGTTACACTGAGATTCACAGAGATATTGGAGTTGTAAAAGCGGCGTCCATCACAAAATTGGGTAGAGAAAAAGAAAAAAATTATTCGTTCGTGCCACTCAAATAATTGTGAATAAAATTTGAAAAAGGCAAAACGGATTTCTTGCTGATTACCATTTAGGTCAAGATATCCTCGAAGAAATGATGTCTCATATAAAAGCAAAAAACGCAGACTACATTTTCTTGAACCTTAAATTAAAGTGGGAGACAAACTGACGTAAGTTACACATTGAAAATTAACTACAAAAACGCTAAGCACTATTTGTGCCAAATTTTATTAATTGTAGCTTGAAGAAGATGACAGTGCAATTGATTCAGAAACAGATTTGGATTCAGGAGACGTTGCAATATCCATTACAAGCCTACTTCAATTTTTAATTTTTAATAACGCAATTACCGTTGAATAAACGCTCGATCAATGACATTAAGATTCACAGATGCATTGGAGTTATGAAAGTGGGTACGAGAAAATTATTGATGTAATTTACAAGTTGTACTGCTAAAAATTGCCATATTTAATATTCCCAAGACGCTTTATAAGTAATTGTTTTTAATCAATGCTGAAACTGCGATTGATGAACTTGTGATATTTTTAATTAAATAGAGTGCGACCATCTCGAACCGATTTTCGCGATCGCGATTTATTGAGACCCCCCGAGGATATTATAGACGTGTCAATTGGTTCAGGCCGATGGCAAATATTGGTCACTCTGATGCTCAGCTTTTCCGTATTGACGCATCTTCTCAATACCGGAACAGAGGCTTATTTACGTCCGACTGGTTGGTGGTGCAAAATGCCAGATTTTCTACACGACTGGACCGATGTACAGTGGATTTTGTATAGTCACGGCAAAAACGGAATAAGTCCAAAGCATCGAATATGGGAACCGGAAGTTTTGGCAGAAGGATATTTTCAAGGCTGCAAAGTGTTTGACATCGATTACGAGAGCCTGAGAGGTTTGAGTTACTCGGACAGGCCATTAATCGATACTAATCAGACAGTACCTTGTCCTTATGGTGTGCATTACAGCACTTCGGCTGGATTTAGTCTAACGGAAAAGGTAACTTTGTAACAACCCGAGTAAAAATTTGGAACGTTACATCACAAGGCAAAAAATAATTGTAGGCTCCAAGCGACAAAATTTGTTGGACCAGAGTTGAAAATGCCTGATCCTTATAGAAATAAAGATGATGATATGATTCACTCTATTTTTATGATTTCATAATAATAAAATGTAGCAATTATAATACAATGTGTAAACTTTTGAATAGCTGCGAAAAATATTAATTTTTACAAAATTTTACGGTAATCCTTTCGAAAAAATGGAAAAACAAAATTAATGCCTTAATATAATGTTTAAATTTAATGTTAAAGATTAATAAATGAATACAGTTCAGGCTAATGTAAAAAACGAAAAAATAATAATTCGCGTTTATAAGTCCTTAAGATATTCATGTGTGATATAAAACTTCTCTGAAAATTCCAGTTTGATAGAGGCTGCTCAAATGGCACTATTCTTTCCACCTTGTGGCGCTCGTCAGGAACATTCGGTCGCATAGCCGGTTACATTTTGTTCGGAGCTTTGAGCGACTGGATCGGTCGGAAATTCGTGATATTTATAGCTTGCGGTATAACACCAATAACCGCCACGATCGTAGCTATGTCACAGGAGTACATACTTTTTGTTATTGCCAGCATCGTTCACGGATTTTTTCATGGTGGATTCACTATGTGTATGGTTCTCATTGTGGAGATAAGTACCAATTCATGGAGAACAGGATTGCTGGCAATTAGCTGTGGCTGCTTTGCTCTTGGAATCGGTAAATAGGAAATTCTAATTGTATTGAAATATCGTAAATTTTTCTATTACTGATCAAGCCCTAATCACTGATTGCTATACGTCCCACCATAATTTTTTCCATAACACAATGTGACTTATAGTATAATCTTTGATCAGTAATTGGAGCATAAGGAGTTTGCATTTCATTAAACAGTAAATCCTTTGTTAATTAAAAACCCATGAAAATAAAGTATACTTGAGATATAAATATAAATATAAATATAAATATAAATATAAATATAAATATAAATATAAATATAAATATAAATATAAATATAAATATAAATATAAATATAAATATAAATATAAATATAAATATAAATATAAATATAAATATAAATATAAATATAAATATAAATATAAATATAAATATAAATATAAATATAAATATAAATATAAATATAAATATAAATATAAATATAAATATAAATATAAATATAAATATAAATATAAATATAAATATAAATATAAATATAAATATAAATATAAATATAAATATAAATATAAATATAAATATAAATATAAATATAAATATAAATATAAATATAAATATAAATATAAATATAAATATAAATATAAATATAAATATAAATATAAATATAAATATAAATATAAATATAAATATAAATATAAATATAAATATAAATATAAATATAAATATAAATATAAATATAAATATAAATATAAATATAAATATAAATATAAATATAAATATAAATATAAATATAAATATAAATATAACTATAAATATAAATATAAATATAAATATAACACTGTGAAAAATGCAAGTGAATTTAATATACAAAACGATATGAGATTTATGAAACGGGTATATGAATTCCATTTTAATATACTTTTATTGTAAATTTAAGAATTCTCCCATACTAGTATTTGAAAATTATAGTACGTGAGTATTGTAATCCTCATTTTAATATACAAATATTGTATTTGTCAATGACGAATGCATCTGAAAATTAACATGCGGTATATGCATCCGAGCTTCATATACGGTATATTAATTTTTGTAACTCATGCATGGAAAGTGCCAGTTTATGTGCGGGCCGGCCGCGACATAAAGTAGCGCTTTTCGAGAAGGCGTATCGAAAATACTGGAAGCGTATCGAAAATGCTAGAAGCGTGTCGAAAATACTGGAAGCGTGTCGAAAATACTGAAACCGTATCGAAAATACTGTGCGCATGCGCACATTCGTTTGCGTTTTACCTTTATTGTCGCGCCCGGCCAGCAACATAACCTGGCACCTTTCATGCATTCATCACAAAAAGTAGTATGAGATACTTGTACGTAAAAGCGGACTCCCGACGGCGGTTGTAAAGTGTCCGCACTCGTCTTCTCTCTTCTTCGCCGAAAGTCCGCTTTCACGCACTAGTATCGCAAAGTACTATATAAAAAAAAAAAATTTATAGTGTATATAGCGACAAAAATTTCGATAACCTCTATATATCTCAGATATACTTAAATTCCATATGGGTAATAGTTGCAATAACTGTAAACAACAAAAAATATAATTAATATTCCTCCATTTATTTCAACATAGGTCTGACACCAGCTATCAACAATCTCTTCGACTCGCACGACCAAATGATCGTCTTCATAAATGTTTTATGCGTGGTGATCTTCGTGTCAGCTCGATTCCTGCCAGAATCTCCAGCCTGGTTATTCTGCATCCGCGACACAAAGCGTTTGGAGAAAATCATACTAAAAGCAGCGGAGGTCAATCAACGTCCATTGGGCGCAAACTTTCGTGTAATTTATGTACCATATGCCGATGAGAGGAATCGTCTGTCCGAAAAAATGCCACGTATATGGAGCTTGTTGGGCCAACCGGAAATTGCTTGGGAAGTAATTGGCATTACTTATCTCACTGCACTTTTTGCCCTCATATTCGGCGCTGCATATTACGCTTTGTTGGCAAACATAGCAAAGTCTCAATTGGCAAATACTTTGCTTGTTGCCGCGACGACTGTGGGAATGCTTTCCGGTCAATTGTTCATACTTTTGATGGGCCATCGGCGAGTCCTATGGATCTCCATATCTCTTGTTCTTCTCAGCTCGTCCGTCCTCATGATTCGCTTGCACGACTTGAAACCATCAATCACTGGAACGACTAATACTCTTCTGCTTATCAATGTCGCGATGGTCAGCCTCAGTTATGGTGTTCTCCTCAATTACAACACGAGAACCTTTCCCACATTGCTCAGAGGCACACTCTTCGGAATTTACCGCGCGACATGGGTGATTTTTGTTTGGGCAGGAAATCATGACTTTATAAAAATTCCTAGAATCGCTATTGCCCTCATAATGAGTTGTCTTGTTGCTGCTCTATTTACTCTCAATTTACGAGACCTTCATCATCGAGAATTGCCGGATACGATATGGGATTGTATTAAATTTAACATGTGAGTATGGCACTTTTGTGTCGCACGGAGAGAAATTTTTGTGTTGTGACAACATAAAATAGGGACAACAAAAATCGTTACGTTAGGCTGGCAAATCTTTTGTTCGGCTGACAAATCAGTTTTGCTATGCTGACAAATCTGTTTGCTGGGCTGAGCAATTTTTTTGTTAGCCTAACGTAACGATTTTTCTTGTCCTCGTTTTATGTTGTCACAACACAGAAATTTCTCTCGGTGCGTCAATCGAATATTCAATGTTACGCCCTGGATATTTTTCCTAATGTAATTGGTTATTATTGCATTTCTGTTCTTCACAATTTCAGCTATCTATATTATTTCCAATATTCTGCGATTTTTTCCAATCATTTTACTCTTCAATTTTCAATCAATCTTCAATCAACAAACATGGAATAAATACATTAGTAACGCTGAAAAAGCGTAACTTTTAAATATAAGCATATTTCATAGTATTTAGTAATTATCGTAAACGGCGATAAATAAGAAGTTCTTTCCTGTTAAATCAATTAATTAAAAGTGTTTAATTCGATTCTGTTAATAATGAATATACGCGTGTGTCGATTCGAAATTTGAGTTTCAACTCTTAATCGAACAAGAAGTCCCAAAAATAAATCCGTTTCCAATGTCTCCCCATAGCTCGGGATGTAACAATCACCTTTGATTATATAATATCAGCCTGTATGTGAATTAACCATTTGT
This sequence comes from Ephialtes manifestator, assembly GCA_963970395.1. NCBI lineage: Eukaryota > Metazoa > Arthropoda > Insecta > Hymenoptera > Ichneumonidae > Ephialtes > Ephialtes manifestator. The sequence continues at coordinate 1,040,339 of OZ019971.1, forward strand.
GCCTTTTGTTTCCTTCCGGAATAGACAATCAAAGCCAAAACGTTGGGACATAACGGAAATTTCCGGTGATGAACCTCTTGGAGAGGAAGTCAAGTATCTCAGTATGGAAAGACCCTCCCAATACTTCAATTGTGCCGGAAGATTTGCCACGAATATGCAAGAAAGACGAAGTATCTCACGAGATCGCAAGAAAATAAGTGAGAAATTTTAAGAAGGTTACTATTTTTATACTATCATAAATTCATGACAATTACGCGTCAGGATTGTGGATTGATGAGTTTTTCGTGCAACCACCGTTTGAAAATTATTAAGCTCGTCTCTTATTTGGCCGTTGTTCGGGTTTTTATCCCGCGTATAGAAAGTGCCTGCCACGTTGATCGTTACAAGTTCCTCGAGGAGAAGAACAGAATGTAACCGAGGGATCAATCTTCGTCTGGTACGGCGGCAGCCCGTCTATCACTTTCTCCATCACCCTTCGACCCTCCCTGTTTCTCACTCATTTTTCCGGAGCCTCGACGCGATAACGTTGCAGCATGAATTCCTCCCCGTGGAATTTTTATACGAGACTCGGCAACGCCGCACGCCCAATCGATTTACATAGACACACGGATGCCGCGGGGAACCACGCTGTTGTAGTTCTCCACGTTCGCGGGGCCGACACTCTGCTCCCTCGCTCACCCTCTTTTTCTCATCGCCTTTACCTCTCCCGGCATGCTCTTCCCTTCGTTCCTCTCTTCTCATTAATCCCTCATCCTACCCCTTCGTTCTCTATTCCAGGATTTCATAACCGATGACAAAAAAAAAAAAATTACACATTCATGTGACAATATTTTTCGTAGAATCATAAGTTTGTTTAGCGCAAATTTAATATTCCCGATTTTCGCTTATTTTGCAAATAATAGGATATGAAAAATTTATAACGGCACATCTCTGAAAAAACAAGAATTGAACATTTTTAGCACAGGGAGAGATTATTAATTATTATTGGACAGGTTACAATATTGCGTTCTTACTTCATTATTAAGTTCACCATCTAGTTCTCGAAAACTTCGTTAATTAACATTTTTTTATTATTAAATTGCCATGCGAATTTTCATTTTATCTTTTTCAATTTATTTATTTTCTGTACTAACACTCTGCTCCCTCGTTCACCGTCTTTTTCTCATCGCCTTTACCTCTCCCGGCATGCTCTTCCCTTCGTTCCTCTCTTCTCATTAATCCCTCATCCTACCCCTTCGTTCTCTATTTCAGGATTTCATAACCGATGAAAAAAAAAAATTACACATTCATGTGACAATATTTTTCGTAGAATCATAAGTTTGTTTAGCGCTAATTTAATATTCCCGATTTTCGCTTATTTTGCAAATAATAGGATATGAAAAATTTATAACGACACATCTCTGAAAAAACAAGAATTGAACATTTTTAGCACAAGGAGAGATTATTAATTATTATTGGACAGGTTACAATATTGCGTTCTTACTTCATTATTAAGTTCACCATCTAGTTCTCGAAAACTTCGTTAATTAACATTTTTTTATTATTAAATTGCCATGCGAATTTTCATTTTATCTTTTTCAATTTATTTATTTTCTGTAATGACACTCTTCTCCCTCGTTCACCGTCTTTTTCTCATCGCCTTTACCTCTCCCGGCATGCTCTTCCCTTCGTTCCTCTCTTCTCATTAATCCCTCATCCTACCCCTTCGTTCTCTATTCCAGGATTTCATAACCGATGACAAAAAAAAAATTACACATTCATGTGACAATATTTTTCGTTGAATCATAAGTTTGTTTAGCGCAAATTTAATATTCCCGATTTTCGCTTATTTTGCAAATAATAGGATATGAAAAATTTATAACGACACATCTCTGAAAAAACAAGAATTGAAAATTTTTAGCACAGGGAGAGATTATTAATTATTATTGGATAGGTTAAAATATTGCGTTCTTACTTCATTATTAAGTTCACCATCTAGTTCTCGAAAACTTTGTTAATTAACATTTTTTTATTATTAAATTGCCATGCGAATTTTCATTTTATCTTTTTCAATTTATTTATTTTCTGTACTGACACTCTGCTCCCTCGCTCACCCTCTTTTTCTCATCGCCTTTACCTCTCCCGGCATGCTCTTCCCTTCGTTCCTCTCTTCTCATTAATCCCTCATCCTACCCCTTCGTTCTCTATTCCAGGATTTCATAACCGATGACAAAAAAAAAAATTACACATTCATGTGACAATATTTTTCGTAGAATCATAAGTTTGTTTAGCGCAAATTTAATATTCCCGATTTTCGCTTATTTTGCAAATAATAGGATATGAAAATTTATAACGACACATCTCTGAAAAAACAAGAATTGAACATTTTTAGCACAAGGAGAGATTATTAATTATTATTGGATAGGTTAAAATATTGCGTTCTTACTTCATTATTAAGTTCACCATCTATCTCTGTTGCTCTTTTTGCTTCCCGCTGTATCAGCAAAGAATTTTTTGTCCTTACTCTCGCAATTTCTGTAAGATATCGAAAACTTCGTTAATTAACATTTTTTTATTATTAAATTGCCATGCGAATTTTTATTTTATCTTTTTCAATTTATTTATTTTCACCCTCTTTTTCTCATCGCCTTTACCTCTCCCGGCACGCTCTTCCCTTCATTCCTTTCTTCTCATTAATCCCTCATCCTACCCCTTCGTCCTCTATTCCAGGATTTCATAACCGATGACAAAAAAAATTACACATTCATGTGACAATATTTTTCGTAGAATCATAAGTTGATTTAGCTCAAATTTAATATTCCAGATTTTCGCTTATTTTGCAAATAATAGGATCTGAAAAATTGATAACCACTAGAAAACTTCCGCGCGCTGCGCGCGCGAGTAGTGATCGTGTGTCGGTGCAGCGATCCTATTTAATACATATAATATATATAATCAGAATTCCTAAAAATTAAGAGATCTAACAATTTTTTCCAATAATTCCAAATCTTATCGAATCGGAAACTCTTTATAGATTTGACTCAAATTGATTACCAATTGTCCTTTAACATTCTTTTAATTATAAATTAGTATTTATCTTGATAACTTCAAATTTGCGAGGTCTGGAGCATTTCCAGACTTCAGAAAAAAATGTAGATTCCCATCATTATATGGGGCTTTACATTTTTAGTAGAGCAGTACGACCACCTTGCTCAATGAAATAAATACAGGATTTCCAATTCTGGAAACCTGGCATGGATTTTGCTAAAAGTAACAGTGAACAAAGAGGTCTGATTTACTTGACTACAGAATTTCAATTCTCCCCGATCTCTTCGCTTTATCATCTTATTCACGATTGTTCTGTCGATCCGCATGTAGTGACTCCGCGTCCGCTACGTCGCACTTTCTCGTTCAACATCTTAAGCCTAGTTTAATATTCGCAATTAACACGTAATCCGGAAACAGCGAAATATTGTAAAGTCAATCAACTTGAAAATTCAAACCTCGCGCGCCCGATATGCTTGACAAAAATGTCAGAATTGCAACTGTCAAACGTGTTAAACACGAACTCGGTCTCGGTCTCGATCTGATCTCGCACCGATTTGGACCAATCACAGCGCGAATAACGTGACAACAATGGACCAACTCTCATTTCAATAAAATCTTGCAACATACTTTTTAGAGAAGGACACATCTCTGAAAAAACAAGAATAGAAAAATTGTAGCAAAGGGAAGGATTATAAATTATTATTGGATAGGTTAAAATATTAATATCTTAATTATTAAGTTTAGCATCGTTTCTCTACTTCTGTTACTCTTTTTTGCTTCCATGCTGCATCAGCAAAGAATTTTCCATCCTTACTCTTGCAATTTCTGTAAGATATCGAAAACTTCGTTAATTAACTTTTTTTTATTATTAAATTACCATGCGAATTTTTATTCTATCTTTTTTAATTTATTTAATTTCTGTACTGACGCTCTGCTCCCTGGCTCACCCTCTTTTCCGCTTCTCTTCGTTCCTCTCTTCTCATTAATCCCTCATCCTACTCTTTCGTTCGCTATTCCAGAATTTTATAACCTATGACAAAAAAAATGTCATTCATGGGACAATATTTTTCGTAGAATCATGAGTTGATTTAGCTCAAACTTAATATTCCAGCTTTTCCCCTATTTTGCAAATAATAGGATCTGAAGAATTTATAAGGGCATATCTCTGCAAAAACAAGAACAGCAGATTTATAGCACAGGGATAGATTACAAATTATTATTGCACAGGTATAAATATTACATTCTTACTTTATTATTAAGTTCACCATCGTTTTCCACTTCTGTTCCTCTTTTTTGCTTCCTGCTGTATCAGCAAAGAATTTTCTATCCTTACTGTTTCAATTTCTATAAGATAACGAATACTTCGTTAATTAGCTATTCTTTTTTATTAAATTATGAGAATTTTTATTCTCATTATTTAAATATTTTCCTATGTACTTTTACAAAATGCATTCTAGCATTTATCTTCTGTACTTTTTCCTATATGACAAGCATATAGGAAATTATGTCAAACATCGTGGTCATTTTGTTTATTCGTGTAGTATACGAAATAAGGAGTCGTCGAACGATGAGAGAAAAAAGGCTTATTTTTAAAACTTACTAGCAACAACGTCCGCGCTCCGCGCGTCCTATGCTTTGGTGACTTTGCGTCTTTTTTTAGCTAAAACGATCCTGAAGAATCAATGAATATGTCTACCCAAAATAGCAGGTAGTCAGAATTACGCTACTTTCATGACATACTTTTGATATAGTCATTACATATCCTCTTTAAAACTGCTCTACCAATCACCATCAATTTCAGATGCTATAAAAAGGCAGTTTTATTAGACATTCCTCAGAACTGATATATCTAATGGACAGCGGTCCTATTTCATCCCATAAAATAATTACCTTCGATGTGCTGTGTTTTTAAGAGAGGATATTATAATCGCTGCAACTTATTATTTTCAAAAACATAATCACAAAGTCAATTATATTATAAATTCTATTTCCAAAAGAATTACGGATTTACAACTCTATTCATCACCAAGATCAGCGCCGCTTTTGTTTAGAAATATAAAAAGAGAATCTTTCAAACCTCTATGCAAAAATAGTGATCTATCTATCGATTACTGTTTGTTTGTATGGAGATAGTTCTATTCAATATCACAACTACGAAAAAGGCAGCCATTAAAGTCACTGGCAATACGTGACTCTACAGCGGCCATGGCAGAACAGCGAAAGCGACAGTTCAAAATGCGCGCTATTAGCGGCGACTGTTCAATGGCACCCTCGACAGACTGAAGTTAGCTCTGAAACAGCCGTCGCCGACCAATCGGAACACTCGAAAAGCGGCTTCAATCTTTCGAGTTCGATGTGCCATGTCTTTTTTAAGAGAGGATGTATTAGTAACACAAAATGCATTCTAGCATTTATCTTCTGTACTTTTTCCTATATGAAAAGCATACAGGAAATTATGACAAGCCTCGTGGTCATTTTGTTTATTCGTGTAGTATACGAAATAAGGAGTCGTCGAACGATGAGAGAAAAAAGGCTTATTTGAAAAACTTATGTATTAGTACACAAAAAAAAAAGATTACAAATTCATACAACTCTTATTGTTCGTAACCGAGAGACGAGAACGAGAGAGCGAGTTATCGACCGTATCAGCATCTTGTCAACTGCTGCTGACATCAGCCGTCTTTCGTGTCCCTTGCTTCGTCTCGTTTTCTCTTCCACCAGCACCGCAACCTCAACCTTCGTCGTATTGTGCTTGCGCATGGCCCGGCTGTCGCCGTGGCCAGCCGCAATTTATGGCCGCCACTTTTTGCATGATTTATACGCCGAAATTACACTTGTAAATGCCGATAAAGCGATCAGATATCGGACAGTCACGTATACGAACAATTTACGATGCGTCTCTTTGATGTTGCATGTTTTCATCTCTCATGATCTGCTGAGCTTCTATCGAATCTCATCCATTCTCTCCCTCGTCTGTAAGAAATTATGGAGAGTTCATTTTGTTTTTTTTTATTAACATGAGCTTGTCAAATCAACACAGATGATGGTGTAGAAAAAAACTTTTGATTGAAACTTGTACCTGAGAAATCAGGTTTTAAATTGATTCGAATGAAAAACGAGCAGCCCTTAAAGCATTTATTAATTTTAATAGGGCGCTCGTAAATGTTATACAAAATTTTTATAAAAGCGCACGAAGTGTAATAATTGGTTGACCTAACCATTGACATGGCTAAATATGCTGTTTGTCGATTTAACCTAAACATTTTTTATAACCCAGATAGACATTTGGTGGCACAGGAACAGCATAAACGCGTCCCACAACGGATGCTATGTCGGAATTAATGTAGCGATGTACGCCTGAATTGAGCTATTATGTGACAGCATGCCATGCCATCTTTCGATGACGCCAAGGCAAAGCCATATTTGTGGTACTTAAATATTATGGCGTGGTGCACTAGTGGCACTACAATGTCGCCGTGCTTCAAGTTCAGATCATGTTTTCATGGTGCCTTAATTGCTCCATGTCGTATCACTGAGTGACTGAGGCGTGAAAGTCATTCTGTTACTATGGTGCCATTTTTGCAGAATATTTGGAATGGTAATTGCAGCACGGTGATAGCATAATGGTGGCACGCCATGCTGTGCTAAAAGTTGTTATCGATATTTTTTGACTGTCAGTTAGGAATCGTAAAGGTTTTATTTCTTTGTATCTGTTGTATTATGTTTTAGTTTTTTCTTTCTTATCTAACATTTCAGATCGCGAGTCAAAAGTATAAGACAGAACAGAATCTTTTATCTTCTCCGATATTAAAGGGTTGGTACGCCCGAGAGGTTTGACACATTCGAAGAGTAGACCCTTCGTGTGTAGTCGAACTCAGGCAGCTTTGCATTCTTATATACATTGAGGCTTTAAAACACTTGCGAGAAACGCGTCGTCCGTTCGACATCTAGTGGTATCATACGAAACACTCGTGCCTAATTCTCCGCTAGATGGCGAACGTCCGGAGCGTTTCTCGCAAGTGTTTTGAAGCCTCAGCATATATAAGAATGCAAAGTTTTCCTGTGTTCGACTACACACGAGGGGTCTACTCTTTGAATGTGTCAAACCTCTTGGGTTTACCAACCCTTTAATATTGAAGAAGATAAAAAAAGCTGTTCTGTCTTATTCTTTTGACTCGGAATTTGAAATGTTAGAGAAGAAAAAAACTAAAACTAAAAATGTCTAGCTGACAATAATAGTATATTACGCCACTAGGGAGGGATAGTCTACTTTCACTCCCCAGTGGAGTATACTATTTTTCACCATATCTGCAGCGGAAAGTTGGAATTACGTAAAGCCCATAGGTCGGGAAGTCGAACTTTCCGCGCAGGTATGGTGAAAAAAAATATCCATAAGGACTTTTAGCACAGCATAGTGTGCCACCATTATGCTACTACCGTGCTGCATTTATCATTTTAAAAATTGTGTAAAAATGATACCATAGTAACAGAATGACGTTCACACCTCAGACGTTCACACCACGAGATGGACCAATTATGGCACCATGAAGACATGATCTGAGTTTACAGCATGGCGACAGTGGAATACCACTAAGCCTGCACGGCACGGTATGCCGTCACATAATAGCTCAATTCGAACGTACATTCGCTACGTTAATTCCGACATAGCATGCCGTTGTGTGACGCGTTTATGCTGCCACAGTGACACGATAGCATACTTCCACGGCACGTTTGTCTATCTGGGAACTAACGAATTCTGCGTCGCAACCAATTAATTTGCAGGTCCATCCAAATGGTTTGTCGCCCCAACTAACTGATTTGTTTCTGTAACCAACTAGTTTATTGTCACAACCAATTCTGTCGTCCCAACTAACTGATTTGTTTCTGTAACCAACTAGTTTATTATCCCAACCAATTTTGTCGCTTGGAGCCTATTCAACCAATTTTCTTTTCAGCCCGAATAAAAATGGGCAAATATATCGTCGTGTGTTCAAAAATAGCCAAAACCCGTGTGGAAATCTGATGGGATAAACTGGTCTGAACCTAGCGTCTAGCTAGTTTTTTCTACCAAGTTTTTCTGTAGTGGGACTAGACATAATCTAGCCAGAGTGCACTGATAGATAGCATATCTATCTAGGATCTGTCTAGCTTTCATGGTACAGCTTACCTGACTAGAGGCTAGATATAATATATCTAGCATACATGTATAGATGCCCAGGCCATCTAGGATCTATCTAGCTTTCATGGCACAGCTTACCTGACCAGAGGCTAGACATAATATATACGTTAACGAGGTTAACGCCGTAATGCGCGTCGTTTACGCGGCACTGTGCGTGTTTTCGGCGGAAACGCGGGTGTTTTCCAATACAGGGTCTAGTCGTCGATTCCGATACAGGGTCTAGTCGTGATACACTGCGCAGCGATTTCTTATTATGAAGGCAACATTAATTTCTTTTTTAACTTGGCGTCGAGTTGCTACCGCAACTCTTGATGTGGAGTGGCACGTGCATGTTCGTGAAAGGTACCAAAAAATACGTTCTAAAAGACTACGATTTTTTTTGTTTTGTACGACGCGAAAGAATTTATATTTTTTTGTTTTTTGCGATAGGCCTTATCGAGATATTTGATTATTAATGAAAAAATGATTACGTACGTTATTAAATAGTGTTCCCTGTTTAAATAATGTTAAGCAGCTTCCCTGTTACGTGCTGATGCAATAAATGACGGTGTATATTAATTCTGTTTTTTATTTATCCTAGGCTATTTAACTGGTATCTGGGTTCAATAGAAAAATCCGGTCTAGCACCTAGTCAATTTTATGCTATAGGGTTAACCGATTTCCATACTGGCTAATCACTAGCTAAGTTTACTGGGCGAATTAATAGAATCTTAGCCAGATTTTAGACAGTTTTTGTGTACAACAACTAGACAGCGAGAAATTACACATATCGCTCGGATCTAGCTAGTTTTCCGACCTAGATCTTGTACAGAAAATAAGAAAACTAGTCGATTTCTAGGTGATGGCGAGTAGGAATTTCCACACGGGTAATAATAATATTCTGTTGATCTAAATATCCGTAATTCCTATACAGCATCAGAGTGGTCCAGAGTCCAACCAAACATCAAGAATTCTCTACGAACCGAACAAAGAACCAACCACATTAAGGATTGAGTTTGTCTGTCTCCTCTCTCTTTGGAACAGCCAAACAAAAGAAAAAAAAAAAGATTCGATTGACCTTCAATATTCTCCCATTCTTTCTGTATTGGCCCTTCAACGGCAACCGAACCTGACAATATATATATATATATACTTATGGTTATAGAGATCGGTAAAAGATATCCCTCTCGAAATCTCCTGTTCCCTCGAGTTTTCGCGAAGCTTCAAGTATTGCCTTATGGTGGGGTATCACTAGAGTTTGTGTAGTAGCAAATTACGATGGGCTAAAGAGACAGAATATGGTCAAAGGATGGTCTCCTTAACTGCGGGTGAACAGGTGGTGAGCTGTATTGTAGTAGACCCTTCACCGAAACCCAGTGATAAAATGTTAAAGAGGAAGCGAGAGAGTCGATAAATTCGGGAGTGAATCGTGGCGAGTGCTACGTGAGTACAAGGGTGAAATGAGTCAAGTGGAAAGAACTATGCGACAGTGGATAAGATTCGCGCGGTAAGGACAAAGTGCAAAGAAACGAATCCTGAAGAGAGGCTCGAAAAAGGTCCTGCTTGCCACCTGACGGCCTCGTGCCCGCAACCTGAGAGTCTCTTAGGAGATTCGGTTGCTCGTATTTTGTGTATTATGTTGCGTCACGATAGTCGTGACCAAACTCATCGTTATCCTGCCCTCATTTAACTCCCGAGGCTTTCGTTCTTGCTCTGGCCATGAACAAACTGAGCAAAAGAACCTTTTGTAAATTAAGATACATTTTGACGGATTTTATAGCAGCCTAAAAGCCTAAGAATCCAGAAGCTACTTCACTGAAAATTGGAATTGTTAGGTTCCATATTTTGGACACGTGCTGTTAGTACATTTTTATTTAGCACAAAAAATGTGGTAGCTTTAACTAATACAATATTATTTGACAGTGAGAATCGGCTGGAATCAGTTTAGTTTAGTTAAAACTAAGATTCTCTGTGTATTATACATTTTTTTTGTCAATTCGTACATTTTGAAATTTATTATTTAAATATTGGAATAGAAAATATTTTCCTCAATGTCATTGAAACTGATAAGTTCAATCAATTTCCTTATTTTCCTACTTTCGTATGATAAGTTTGGGCCAATAAAGTAGTTGGTTACAGAAACAAATTAATTAGTTAGATCGACAAACCAGTTGCAGAGGTCAGCAAATTAATTGGTTGGCAACTAAGGAATTGGATCTCATAACCAACTAGTTTGCCGGTCCAATGAAAAAATTGGTTGTTCAGGTCAACCAATTTTTTCAGTCTTATATACAGTCTTTGCAGTCTTATATACGTTCAGGCTTCAAGTCACTTGTGAGAAACGCTTCGACCGCTCGCCATCTAGCGGAGTATTGAATATCAGTGTTTCGTAAGATGCCACTAGATGGCGAGCGGTCGAAGTGTTTCTCGCAAGTGACTTGAAGCCTCAACATATATAAGACTGCAAAGCTGTCCTGAGTTCGACTATACACGAGGGGTTTACCCTTCGTTGACGTACCGAAATGTCCTATCACGACACCAAGGGAAAGCAACAGATTTCGCTTGATTCCTCTGAAGAATTTCTCTTAAAGACGCTTTTCAAGATTCTTTCGAAGATTCTTTGAAAGATTCTCAGAACGCTTTCGGGTAGAAAGAATCTTGTAAAGAATCCTGGAAAGAATCTTGCTCCGGATCCTATACGTGATTCTTTTCAAAATTCCTTTAAAGATTCTTTCAAAGATTCTTTCAAGACTTTTTTAAAGATTCTTTAAAAGATTCTTCACAAGATTCTTTTTTTCTATGCGGGCAGGCAATGAAATGTTCTCTTTGAAATTCAAATGCACTATTTCATTGAAATCAAAGAAATATTTCGTTGAAATCAATGAAAAAAAAAATCAATCCACCCATTTCTTTGGTGTCAGTGAAATCTTTTCTCTCGGTGTGGCTTTTCCGCAAATTATTTCTCTCCGTGTACTAACTGCTTTTCCCAAAAGTGGCAATACCCTATAATGCTCCCTATTGCAAAATATATCCGCTTTGGAATAAGCCGGCAGATATTCCATCATTTTCTTCGCTACAATTCTCGCCTGTGACCAAAAAGTTTGCAGCACTTTCTCTGTTGCGCTGACCGCAGACCAAAACCGACTAACCAACCCTGCGGTTTTTGCCCCGGAGTTATTTGGCGAGTCATCGGCTTCCGGATTTACTGTGTGCATTATTCGTTCATCCCTCGTTTTCGTTCGATGTTTCTCTATTTTTATCTGGTTCCGCTCTTCATTTTATTTCCTTTAATTTGACCCATCATTGTGTCCTGTGATTGTTGAAACGTATTCTGCTCAATTAAGGCAATCAGAAATTGCAGAACCGCTATACTTTATTTACAGTCAAAGTCTCTGTTTTTTAATATTCATAGGTGAAAAAGGGAAAAAAATTAATGCCTAAATAATTATAAAAAAAAATTATTTCGACGAAATAAAACTTACTTGAAATCCGATTTATTTAAATTAAATAAATTCTATTTGATAAAAATAAGATCCTATTGTGCTAGTACAGTATTTGAAGAAGAAATTTATTTAATGGCTGTCCTAACAAGATTTTATTTCGATTAAATAGAATTTCTTGCATACAAATAAATCATATTAATTTTTTATAAAATTTACTTATTTCAAGTCGACGAAAAGAAAATTTTATTAATTTTAAATAGATCCCCTATTTGATTCAAATAAATCTATCGAGCCCATTTCTCTGAATGAACCGCATAAATTCACCGTGTATTTTATGTTTCGACGTGGATCGTCCTCTCACGAAATACGAAATAACCATCGCCGCACTTCAGCAGCATTCCCATAGTTGTTTATCCTTATTATCGTTCCCGACGTCGTATTATTATCGGTCCGAAAATTGCCTCATTGTTGTAAAAACGAAATTGCCCGACTGACCATTTCGACTGTCCTTGACCACCGCCACTCACTATTGCCAATAATCTCGAAACTGCTCTTCGACGCTGCTTTTCAACAAAATCACCGCAATTACGATTACATCCGCTTTGCAGAAACTCTCTAACACGTACTGAACGACCTATTACATACTTTTTCAAAACGTTACAAATACTCAACACTCGAATACAAAAACACAGACGTCTGCAAGTTACACACTCAATTGAGTATAACTCCTCTAATTACATTTATTTTATGTTTTTATGAGAGCGATCATCAGTATTTAAATAAAATGCTCTTTAAATCAAGTAAGTATAAGTAGTTCTTAAGAAAAGAAGAATAAGAATAAGTATGTGATAAAATTATAATAGAGGTAAAAAGAGAGGGAAAAAATTATCAATGTGCTACAAAATAATTTAATAAATTCAATTTTTTGTCGACAAACACCAAAATATATTTAAACAATCAATTATAATCTAATTATTGCTTGAATTTGTAATGAAATGTAAATTGTTGTTGTAAATTATGACCTGAAAGAATTATTGTGGTGCTACAAAATAATTTAATAAATTTAATTTTTTGTCGGCAAACACCAAAATATATTTAAACAATATATTATAATTTATTTATTGCTTGAATTTGTAATGAAATTTAAATTATTGTTGTAAATTATTACCTGAAAAAAATATTGAGTTGCTACAAAATAATTTAGTAAATTTAATTTTTCGTCGGCAAACACCAAAATATATTTAAACTATATATGATGATTTATTTATTGCTTGCTTGTAAATTATCCTTGTAAATTATGCCCTGAAAAAATTATTGATTTGCTACAAAATAATTGAATAAATTTAATTTTTCGTCGGCAAACACCAAAATATATTTAAACAATAAATTATATTTTAATTATTGCTTGAATTTGTAATGAAATGAATATTATCGTTGCAAATTATCACCTGAAAGAATTATTCAGGTGGTAAAAAGTAATTTAAAAAGTTATATTTTTTACGGCAAGCACCAAAATATATTTAGACAATAAATGATAATTTAATTATTCTTTGAATGTGTGATGAAATGTAATCGATAATTCGTGCGCAATAATTGAAATAACAATGCATACGCTGTGAGGATTATAAAAGATTTAGATAAGTATATCTAGATGCAAACAAATGCTCATCAGACAGGATTGATGAGGCTCTCTATGCGATGCTGAAAGCGCCAGAGAGTAATAAGCGCGTCGATGAATCGGGCGTTTGAACTTGACGAGCAATCGACGCCTCCACGTGAAAGTACAATACACAGAGGGTGAACAATGTATCGCCCGAGTAAATCGAGCAATGAAGTTTACTAGGCTGTGAATGATGGAGTCACTGAGTCAATCATACGTTCGATAAATGAGCGATCAAGTGGATACAGATATAGCCAGTGCGTATTTATGTAGTACTGGGCACTACTCGAGTGCTTTGCAAGTAGTACTGCAGTCTATAATGACTTTGGTTTGCTTGTTTGCATATGTATATAATTTTAACACCTACGCGAGGCTCGTATCTCGTGTGGCTTTGGCTCATGTATATGTTTGTTAAAATAGACATAGAATTTTAATTTTTTTTCCCTATTATCATCGCCATGCGCCATGGTTTTAATGATTTATAAATTTAAGATATCAGTATCAAAATATTTTACTTTTACAGTTTTTGGGAAGTGTATACGACTTAAGAACGATAGTAAAGGCCAAAATTCGATATTTTAAGGAAAAAAAAATTAGGTTTGATTTTCATACCGGAAGTCAAATCTGTGAATTCTGGTGTCAGAAATGGAAAAAAGTCACTTTTTTTTAAATCATGGTAAAAAGATTTATAATCGGTATTTTCTATGGTAGAATATGCGACTTGAAAATGATAGTGAAGGACAAAATTCGATATTTTAAGGAAAAAAATTTAGGTTTGATTTTCCGACCGGAAGTCAAGTTTGTGAATTCTGGAATCAGAAATGGAAAAAAGTCACTTTTTTTAAAATCATGGTAAAAAGATTTCTAACCGGTATTTTCTATGGTAGAATATGGCACTTGAGAACGATAGTAAAGGCAAAAATTCGATATCTTAAAGAAAAAAAATTTAGGTTTGATTTTCAGACCGGAAGTCAAATCTGTGAATTCTAGAATCAGAAATGGAAAAAAGTCACTGTTTTAAAAATCATGATAAAAAGATTTCTAACCGGTATTTTCTATGGTAGAATATGAGACTTGAGAACGATAGTAAAGGCCAAAATTCGATATCTTAAGGAAAAAAATTTAGGTTTGATTTTCAGACCGGAAGTCAAATCTGTGAATTCTGGAATCAGAAATGGAAAAAAGTCGCTTTTTTTTAAATCAAGGTAAAAAGGTTTCCAACCCCTATTTTCTATGGTAGAATATGAGACTTGAAAACGATAGTAAAGGCCAAAATTCGATATCTTAAAGAAAAAAAATTTAGGTTTGATTTTCAGACCGGAAGTCAAATCTGTGAATTCTAGAACCAGAAATGGAAAAAAAGTCACTTTTTTAAAAATCATGGTAAACAGATTTCTAACCGGTATTTTCTATGGTAGAATATGAGACTTGAGAACGATAGTAAAGGCCAAAATTCGATATCTTAAGGAAAAAAATTTAAATTTGATTTTCCAACCGGAAGTCAAATCTGTCAATTCTGAAATCAGAAATGAAAAAAAGTAACTTTTTTTAAATCATGGTAAAAAGATTTCTAACCGGTATTTTCTATGGTAGAATATGGCACTTGAGAACGATAGTAAAGGCAAAAATTCGATATCTTAAAGAAAAAAAATTTAGGTTTGATTTTCAGACCGGAAGTCAAATCTGTGAATTCTAGAATCAGAAATGGAAAAAAGTCACTTTTTTAAAAATCATGATAAAAAGATTTCTAACCGGTATTTTCTATGGTAGAATATGAGACTTGAGAACGATAGTAAAGGCCAAAATTCGATATCTTAAGGAAAAAAATTTAGGTTTGATTTTCAGACCGGAAGTCAAATCTGTGAATTCTGGAATCAGAAATGGAAAAAAGTCGCTTTTTTTAAAATCAAGGTAAAAAGGTTTCCAACCCCTATTTTCTATGGTAGAATATGAGACTTGAAAACGATAGTAAAGGCCAAAATTCGATATCTTAAAGAAAAAAAATTTAGGTTTGATTTTCAGACCGGAAGTCAAATCTGTGAATTCTAGAACCAGAAATGGAAAAAAAGTCACTTTTTTAAAAATCATGGTAAAAAGATTTCTAACCGGTATTTTCTATGGTAGAATATGAGACTTGAGAACGATAGTAAAGGCCAAAATTCGATATCTTAAGGAAAAAAAATTAAATTTGATTTTTCAACCGGAAGTCAAATCTGTCAATTCTGAAATCAGAAATGAAAAAAAGTAATTTTTTTTAAATCATGGTAAAAAGATTTGTAGCCGGTATTTTCTATTATAGAATATCGCGACTTGAGAATGATAGTGAAGTCCAAAATTCGATATCTTAAAAAAAATTATTTGCAATTTCCGACCGGAAGTCGGATCTGTGACTTCTATAATCAGAAACGGACAAAAGTCACTTTTCTAAAATCATCATAAAAAGGCTTGTAACCAATAATTACAATACATCAATCTCACAGACAGCGAATGAAGAAACGAATTTGAAAAAACGACCATAAAATTTCCATAAAAGCTCAGATTTAAATATCCTTTGCTTTACTTCATTTCTTAATCGCCCAAGTCGCGTTTCGATTAATAGAGAGAATTGAAATAATGGGCGTTTCGATAATCGCAGTTCTGCTGTACCATTGAGTGCTCTGTTCACTTGTACCAGAACCAGTAGGTATACCACCGATGGTAATCGTTATATCTTCCTCACCAACTCGGTATCCACCCATTTCATCCCATCTCACCTCACCCCATCCCCTCATCCCCTCTCCACGCCTCACGGAAGACGAATGTATAATTTATATTTGTCATTCATCTCCGTCTTGTTTACCTTTGTTATTTTCCCCGTATTGATCCGACGAACGCGCACGAGTTCCAAAGAGTAAATGGGTTGAGGAGAACGCCGCGCAGAGGGGGTTAGGGGATGGTCTCCCTCCGTATAGGGGTGGGGGAGGGGTTAGGGGGTGCAGAGAGTAAAAGCAGAGGGAGGAGAACGAGAAAGAGGACGAGAAAGTAAAGGAGAAGAAGCTACGATAGTACGAATGCAAAAGTGTGAGACAGAGAGAGATTGAGTTTTCGAAAGTTTCAGCCGAGTGCTTTGCAATACGTGGCGCGCCCGGTTTACGCAAACAGAAAGTTTGAGAAACGTATAATGTCCGGGATAAATCAAGGAAATTTGATAAATCAACAGAGCAGCGCAAAGCCTGTCGACGGAAATACTCTTCTCCACTAACTATATATCCCATTGCTAATTATATGTCTTGTTTATTCGCATTGTTACGTTGTTGGATTGATGTAACGGTTGCGGCCACCATTTAGCTTTTACAAACTTCAAAAGTTAACGGTATGTTTGATAAGAATCGAAACGGCTTCGATTTTGTTTGATCTTAATCGTTAATCAATTTGTTTAATGAACAGAGCAGAAATGTTAAATAGTGAGACTGATTTTTCTTTGGAGCCCGATCAGGTAATAGGTATGACTGATGTCAAATTGTTTTAGACTGTTCTGATTATCGTTTATTTTGGTGGAGGTCGAAATAACGAATTATCCAAATAGCAAATTTCACACACTGTTAGAAAGGATTGAAGGTTTCTATTCATAAACTCGTCATCAAAATTTAATGTACAATTATGCACCCAGAAAAAAGATTCGGTAATATTAAGTAAAATTATCTATTCAACATTTAATTATTTCAATTAACGAACATTTACTTTCCCTCCAACAAATATATATTCCATTCAATTTTTCAGTTTTTTTATTTCCAACATGTTTATTTATTTGAATCAACTTTCACTGTGCAGCGGATACTAAAAAAAATATTTTATTTATTGCTACTAAATACTTTCTTAATCCGGAAGAAAGATCTAGTTAAAACGACCAAATACATATATTAGATATTTTAAAATAAAATCAATTAGAATTATCTTATAATCCTATATATATATTTATTTCCTTTCATCATTGGAGTTTATTATTATCAACATGCAACATTTATCGATTTGATTTAATTCGTGTCCAATATTTATATAAAAATTATATATTCTTTAAATCGGCAGCAGGGGACGCGCGGTCCGTGTGTCGCTTCGACGGTCCCCAGAGTTAAGCAGCATTATTTGCGGTCATAACTTGGATGGGTGACCGCTTAGTCGCGCACTAGTTTGCGCGCCAACTGCTGAGCGGGAGGCAGCTTCTGAGCTTCTAAGGGATAGTGAGGAATATCCTAATTTTTTATTTATTTCTGATCACATACAAAGTATGTAAGAGAGAAAGTATTGCAATCCAAAAAAAATTCGACTCTCAGATTTTGATGGAAATACATGTTTTGAGTGTCCTAGATTCCAAAAAACACATTTACTCATTTCTGTCTGTTTGTCTGTCTGTCTGTCTGGCTGTTTGGCGTCTGTATGTACCGTCCAAAACCACAATAACTTTTGAAAAAATCTATGGACTGAAATGAAATTTAGAGAACATACACAGAAAAAAGACCATGGTATTTCCAACAATAATACCATAGTAAAAAATGTATAATATGTGGAACCATATTTTATAGTTGAATCAGCTTTTATATGGTTTACCGACCTATTGTCGTGAAGTTAAGGAAACTGTGCAGTTTGGATAGTGAATCTAAATATGCGCCACACTTAAGAATACTAAAACTTATTGTTAAAACTGTAACAATAAAATTATGATATATTTAACACATTTATGAAATCAACACTGAGAGAAAAATATGGTCGGAGTAACCATATTTTTACTTAACTTTTTTACTTAAAATATGGCTGGAGTAACCATACTTTTACTATAACATACGTTTTCCTGAGAGGACGGTAATGATTTATTGTTACTGCAACAATAAATAATGTAACCAACGACTAAATTATGATACGAATAACTATTTGTATAGTAGAACTCACTATATTTTACGTGTTTGTCCCATGCATTTTTCTCAGTGTATGGTTATCGTAACCAATAAAAATATAGTTACTATGTACCATATTTCGTAGCTATGTTAATTATCTCTTTATGTTAGTTGCAACTATTCGTTCTTTTACTATTTATAAAGTATTTTGAACGGTTGTAGAAAAATAAAGGCATATAAGATTCATTGTCATTTTCTCATTATGTTTATTTATTCCTATCATCCAGTATAGTAAATGATGAGATCGGTTAGTAGTTCAACATAATTACTATTTATTGCTAGATTCATAATACTTTTGTGTATTATAACAAAGGTATGGTGTAGAGCGAACGCTTGGATGTGGATTTCTTCTTCTTCTTCTCCTTTCCTTCTGGCTATCGCCATCTTTGGGCGGCATGTGCCACTGGATGTGGTTTTATATACCATGTGAAATGACTTCTTGCGAATAGTATGTTTTATATTTATCATGGTCTACCATCACATTCGATTCCGTTGATAAAACAAAGTGTGTATGGCAAAAAGTGTTTTGTTTATAATTACATGTAATATTTATATATATTTTTTTAAATTTATTCTTTCCATGGTATGGCTTCAATCTCCTTTTACCGCCCATCCCACCCTTCCTCCTATCACTCCCTACCCGCACTTCGCTAAGCTAACCTAACTTTCCATGCGGCCGCAGCCGACTTAGCTACACTGTACCGCATTTGCCATGAACACGGCGAAACTGCGGAAAACCCGTGCTGGTACAGACGGCCATATATTTTTTTGGTCTCCCGGTGTATATACGAAAGTAAAGTACTTAAGTGTAGACTCCGAGGTCTCAGAAAAACTGACCTCCCGCTCACTGATTGATATGCCAGCCGGTGCACGGCTAAACGGTCACCCATCCAAGTTATGGCCGCAAACAATGCTGCTTAACTCGTGGGACCGCCAGAGCCGTACACCGACCGCACAACCATCAGTGTCGGTATACATGTAATATTTATATTTTTATCATATTCACGGATAGTAGTGAATATAGAAGAGCGGGATGTCGGCTTAGAGCGACTTTTTTCCCAATACTCACTGTTGCCGCTGGTCAGTTGCGAGTCGGATGTCAGAGTTAGACAAAAATAAGAACTGACGAAGATTGAATATTCCACCTCTTATATAGGGGCCAGATGACAATTCGTTCGCGAGAAAGTTCTATCCCGTTGGCCATCTATCGGAACCGAGGGAACTAGGCAGTGCGTGAGATTTGCATAATGGACGCTTGTGGACAAAAAATTTATGTTGAATATAACAATAAAATATTGCAGCGAATACTATGCATTATTACAAGCGGCCATGATGCAAGTCTCACGCGCTGCCTAGTTCCCTCGCTTCCGATAGATGGCCAGCGGGATAGGACTTTCTCGCAAGCGAATTGTCATCTGGCCCCTATATAAGAGGTGGAATATTCAATCTTTGTCACTTCTGATTTTTGTCTAACTCCGACGTCCGACTCGCAACTGAGCAGCGGCGACAGTGAGTATTGGGAAAAAAGTCACTGTAAGCCGACATTCCGCTCTTCTATATTCACTACTATCAGTGAATATAGTAAAGATATAAATATTAGACATTACTTGTAATTATAAACAAAAGACTTATTGCCATACACACTTCGTTTTACTAACAAAATCGATAGTGAGTGTGGACCATAATAAATGTAAAACATACTATTCACAAGAACTCGTTTCACATGGTATATAAATCCACATAGAAGCGTTCGCTCTACACCATGTCTGTGTTATAGTGCACAAAAGTATTGTGAATCTAGCAACAATAGTAAGTATGTTGAACTATGGACATCATCATCATTGACTATACAGGTTGATAGGAATAAATAAACATCACTGAAAAATAACTATATATTTTATATGCCTTTGTTGTTCTACAATGATTTAAAATACGTTATAAGTAGTAAAAGAACGAATAGTTGCAACTAACATACAGAAATAGTTGACATAACTACGAAAATATGGCACGTGATAACTATATTTTCATTGGTTACGATAACCATAAAAACAATGTCGTTCTCTCTGGGAAACATACCCAATGGGCACACTTGTCACAATGATGGCCTAAAGACATCTTTCGGACATCACATGTTACAATGATGTCCTAAAGACGTCTATAGGACATCATTGCAACATGTGTGCCCATTGGGTAGTTT
Source organism: Ephialtes manifestator (assembly GCA_963970395.1). Classification (NCBI taxonomy): domain Eukaryota; kingdom Metazoa; phylum Arthropoda; class Insecta; order Hymenoptera; family Ichneumonidae; genus Ephialtes; species Ephialtes manifestator. The sequence continues at coordinate 1,060,752 of OZ019971.1, forward strand.
ATAGTAAAAATATGGTTACTCTCACCATATTTTTTTCTCAGTGTACTATGAATATTCACACCATATGTTAGATTAAAATTTAAAAAAAGAATGTAAAAATACAAGACAAACACATTTGAGGTTATCATCACTCTTGATGTTAGACTATAAACACTCATGCACTCATCGCATCATAGTTTTTTTGATTGATTTTATCACTCGTATAGCATTTTATACCAATTACAAATGCTGCTCATACACACCATAATATTCGAAACTTTTTAAATATGAAATAAAATGTAAATCCGACTGTCAAACTATCGCAATGCCGGAAATAATATCATCGAAACGAAAGAGAGATGTGAAGGCGCGTGCAGGCGCGCGATGTCACGCTCTTGACGCGTTCTTGACAAATTATAACGAAAAATGTAGATTACAATTAATGTGCGAAATTCACACATTATTAGTCACTATAACCCAGTAAATTCACGATAAAAATTTCACACCAGTAACAAATATTTACTTTTTCATCACATACGAAGTATGTAAAATAATATAATAACTTCACAAACTAGCTTCACGACAGTTACGTGACGCCAGTAGCAATCGTGATGAGAAAGTCACGTCTTGCGATCACGCCAGTAGCAAGTTTTTTTTATCAACATTTATATAACTGCCGACCCAAATAAACATTTCTTAGATTTGAATATATTTACTATTCAATAAGTATATTAATTACAAATAAAAAAATTATTTGAGGTGAATGGAAGTCTAGTAGATCGGCATCCAAATAAGAAATTTTATTTCCGATGCGTAGATTGTAGTCTCGTTAACAAGATCTTTTTTCTGGGTGTGCTATAAAATTCATGCACTTTTCCAGTAAAATTAAAGTAAATTATTGAATGTGCTGTGCCATACATTAATTGTACATTACACTTGTATAGTAAATTTGATATACTAGTTTATGAATAAAAACTTCCAGTAAAAGTACATTAAATTTCAAGTAGATTTTTTTTACAGTGTAATAATTTCCATTCTAGATTCAGACGTTTATTATTTTTAAATTCGCTATTTTAACCATTTGCTATTTTGAAACCCACCCCTTAATCTCAAAAACTAAAATTTTCATGAAAACAATGCCTTTTTTATGAGGAAGCAAAAAAGATACTTTCCTATGACAGTTTTACGGGACGAAAGTGGCTAATTCATGGCAGTTTTGAAAAGGACGGTTTGCGCTTGCGAAATAAAAATATGTCGCCGTTTCGTTCCTGGGGAGAAATTTTATTTATTGTTTATGTGTTGTCCTCGCTTTAGGTCGGTGATGTAGCTATGTTTTCTATAGTTGAGACGGCAGCCATTTGTGTTTGTACTGTATTTTGTTGAAATCTAGTTTATACAGTGAAAACGTACTTATTGGTGTAATGGAAAAGCTTTCCACCTCCATCACTTCACTGGGGCTCTACCGCTGAACTTTGTTTTTATTCTGTAAACGTCAATAGCAACTACAATGCACTTACTTTAAAAAGTGTCGTATGGAACACGCGCAGAAATTGTCGATTGTCGGATATTATTTGAAAAATGAAAAACAAATACAATTTTCTTTCTTTAGTTATATAGTTTTAATGTGTTATTGCATAATGACCCCGTGTAAAAAGTAGTCCCGGAAATTAATTTTTCATTTTTTTTATAATGACTTTAAAAAAATGTAGTCGAATCGAGCACATATTTATTTCATAGTAATTACTCAAACAAAATAAAATAATTAACTTTTTTCAAGGTTCGGTCGGTATTCAAATAAGAAAATTGATTCACGTTGACCAAAATCTACTTCGGCCCACTAGATTTTTTTTTAATTGCTCACAAATTACATTTATTTATATTCACAAAAAAAAATTAGACAAACTGATTAATAAGTAAATTTTGCTTTAAAATTCTAGACGCAATTATAAACCATATATATATATATATATATATATATATATATATATATATATATATATATATATATGTTTTATAATCAGTACATATATTTGCTCCAGTATTTTTGTTATCTTATTTTGACATCTATTTTCTTCCAACAAAAAAAAATTTTCTGTCATTCTCGATAGAAAGGTTTTTCACTACAGCGAAGTATCGACGATGCAGTTGTACTTATTTTTTGCCTTCCTAAGTATTTTTCTTCTGTTTGGTATAATAAGTACATAGAGCCATAGAAACATTGAAGCGCGAGGCCATGTCCACAGACGCTACGTCACGCTCAAGAGATAAGCTTGTCCTCGAGGTGTTTCAGGTGATACATCATCATCAGGTTGATGTACGAGACGCCGTACGAGAAGCAAAGTGATCGGGCGAGTGACGTCACCGTGGCGAGCAGCTCGACGTGAAAAATGAGTAAAGTGCATTCACTCCTGCGGTATTCTTTTGTATGTTGCAACAGAGAGCTGCATGGACTCATGAAAACGTCTGTCTGTTTAAGAGACACTTCATCTATAAGTAGAATTTCGTAATTTTAACACTGATGGAATATCGTCAATCAAAGTAAAGAAAAATATATTAAAATTCGTGTCAACCGTGTCACAATCCCAGTCACATTTTTTGGTGTGGCTAGTCGCACTCCCATGGAAAATTAAATATATCTGATATAACCAACTTTTCGGCGGATAATACATTTTGAATATATCTCAGATATATTTTTGGCTTGCATATTTTTCAAGTCCCTGTATTTATAGCGAAATTAGAAAAAGGGTAATTATATAAATTATATATAATAGAATTATAAAAATTATATAATTATATTATAATATAATATTATAAATGCAGGGAGTTTAAAAATATGCAAGAGAAAAATATATCTGAGATATATCCAAAATGTATTATCCGCCGAAAAGTTGGTTATATCAGATATATTTAATTAAATAAAAATTATATAATTACATTATAATATAATATTTAAAAAAAAAATTATTATTGGTTTCTTCCGTATGCCTTCTTCAGGCTTTTACGTTTCCCCTCTCCCCTTTTCCCCGTTCCTTCATAGAGACCCCTCTAGAGTGTTGTCCGCAGCCACTCATCCTAATGCACTACTGTATCGCATTTGCACGAGGGCACAGGGAAACTGCGAAAAACCTGGCCGATACAGTCGGCTTTATTTTTACTGAGTTTCTACTGTATGAGAATACATTAGAAACTCAGAAAACTGCCTCCCGCTCAGCAGTTGGCGCACAAACCAGTGCAAGGCTAAGCGGTCACCCATCCAAGTTATGACCGCAAATAATGCTGCTTAACTCTGGGGACCGCCGAAGCCACACACCGACCGCGCGTCCACTGCTGTCGGTCATTATAATATAATATTATTATTATATAATTTTTGTAATTATATCATATACAATTTATATAATTACCCTTTTTTTAATTTCCCTATAGGTATAGGGACTTTAGAAATATGCAAACGAAAAATATAATTATATAATAAAATATAAATATATATTATAGCTTAGGGTATTTTTAAATCAAAATTACATCATAAATTACGCTTTCGTATGTAATACCGCTTACTTCATTAATTCACAGATTCGAGTACACAAGTTATTGACATGATACATTTTTATCTGGAGATACACGGACATGATACACGATACGTATTGCGTATGTTACACGGTACAACGTACACGAAAAACAAGATATTATGTCATAAGATGTTTCTATATGGAAGTACACGGTACAAGAGATACGGTGCTCGAAAGAGGGGTGCGAATAGCTCACATATTTACGGTTGCCTACTTCGAAGACACACATGTACTACGCTCGTCTATATACTGCTATTACCGCTGCACAGTAACGTCAATGGCTACGGGCCACGTATCTTCACAGTCGGAAGGACTCGTGACCCGATTTCCTTTATGGCGGAGTTCCATAAAAGTTTCAAATAAATTGCATTACGCTATTGCGTCAAAGCCTCTCCACCCCAATCATTCTTATACTTACTCTACCAGAGAGAAGAACAAAAAATATTCATCACTTCTAGGACCAAATCTCGTAATCGCGATCATGCATCAAGTTGTCCAACCAAGTACACAAACCAAGCCGTTGGTTACACCAACCCAAGTTGTTAGTTATACCAACCAAGTTGTTGGTTACACCAACCCAAGTTGTTAGTTATACCAACCAAGTTGTTGATTACACCAACCCAAGTTGTTAGTAATACCAACCAAGTTGTTGGTTACACCAACCCAAGTTGTTAGTTATACGAACCAAGTTGTTAGTTATACGAACCAAGTTGTTAGTTACACTAACCCAAGTTGTTGGTTACACCAACCCAAGTTGTTAGTTATATCAACCAAGTTGTTGGTTACACCAACCCAAGTTGTTAGTTATATCAACCAAGTTGTTGGTTATATCAACCAAGTTGTTGGTTACACCAACCCAAGTTGTGGGTTGTACCAATCAAGTTTTTTATTACTCCAACCAAGTTATTTATTACACCAACCAAGTTGTTAGTTCCACCAATCAAGTTGTTGGTTCCACCAATCAAGATGTTGGTTCCACCAATCAAGTTGTTGGTTCCACCAATCAAGTTATTGGTTCCACAAATCAAGTTGTTGGTTGCTCCAGCCAATTACACTGAGAGAAAAGCATATCGTTGATTTAACGATTTCATATGATAAAACGAATACAAGAAAGTTTGCAATGTTTTATGATTGAAGAGATGATAATACTGTTCAATAAACGATATTTGCAAGGTTATTGAAAACAAACGTTGAAATTGTATATGCAACGAAACGGCATATTTGAAACTATTATCATTTTGATGATCGCTACTCTAATTATTTTTGCTATAACCATAAAATGGAGGCGTTCCTCCTGGGAATTATATTTATGGTTCATCCAATTATTTTCTTATATTTGCTGTAACCATAAAATGGAGACGTTCCTCCTGGGAATTATAGTTTATAGTTAGATTATCGATGGACTAACTATATTTTTTTCAAATTACTGTGTTTTTATTTCAGTGTACAATGAACTCGTTTGCGTTAAATAATAACTTGATTGGTTTAACCAATTAATCGGCCAACGCATATATAACCGAGTCTTTTTTTCTGTGTATAACTCGAAAGAAATGAGAACACTTCGATGTTTATTGATCTTCAGGTCTACAAAACGATAATATTTTTCTTATTGAGACAAAGAAAACGTCGATATTTTTCTATAGATAAATACAGACACAGGCCAAGAAAAGTCACGAAAATGTACCGAAGTGTTAAAAGCAGCCTAAACCGATGCAGCATCCACAACAAGTACATTTATCCTCAAAGATCGCAATAAAATGTATGATTATGTAATAACTTTTAGAAGACATCTTACGATAGAAGTTGTCCAATGAGGACTAAAGCTGGTGCACAACTTCCTCGAGTAGGTAAAAGTAACTTATAGTATACAGAGCGAATAAGGGAGGAGATATCTCGAATCGAGATGAAAGACAAAGATCGGAGCAAAGAAGGAAGAGCAACATGAGCGCATAATAGATAGGTAGGTACTTCTCTTGTGTGCTTCATAGCTATGGGTCATTCCATACCAAATGGACCACCCAAATTGAGCATGCTCATAAGAAATCTTCATAATTTTTTTTCAAAAGCTCTTTAGAGTATCACGAACATCCATAAATTATTTCATAATTTTAGCACCTATAATTGTCCCAAAATTTAATAACGATTTTTTTTTTTCATTTTTTTCCAAATCGCTGTATATTCAAAATCACCAATCGTTCCAAAAATTTGATCCTGTATAAAAATTAAGTTTATTCAATGTACTTTTTTTTTAAATTTCCATAGACGCCCAAAAAGAATTTCCACCATTTTTTGACAAAATAAAGGAGTAATATTTTTCTTCCGATTTTTTTTCAAAATTTCATGGAATTTTCGTTATTACGCTTACAAACTATAGAAAAATTGGTAAATTAATTATGCACGTGGTATACACGGAAAGAAATGTTTGGTTGTGGCAACTACGTTTTCGATTTGCGGTACACAATGTCTAAAAAATTAGTTGCCTCAACCATATCGAATAGTAACCTCAACTATTCACGAGTAGTTCTCGCGAGATTAGTTAGGTTAACTAATCCAATCGTTGGGACTATCATTCGAATCGTCGGTATTGTCATTCGAATCGTCGGTATTATCATCCGATTCGTCGGTATTACCATTCGAATCGTTGCACGGAAAAAAAAAGATTAGTTGCCATAACCAACAAATGAGTTGACACAACCAATCGATTATTCTATTTCCCTAGCTACTCAAATGGCAATACCGACGATTCGAATGATAACACCGACGATTCGAATGGTAGTCCCAACTATTCGAGTAGTAGTCCCAACGATTGCATTAGTTAACCTAACTAATCCAATGGAGAACTAATCGTGAATAGTTGAGGTTACTATTCGATATGGTTGAGGCAACTCATTTTTTAGACATTGTGTACAGCAAATCGAAAACGTAGTTGCCACAACCAAACATTCCTTTCCGTGTGGTATTACCATTTGAGTTGTAAGGGCACGGAAAAAAGGCTTGGTTAGAACAACCAAGTGCCTTGGTTATATATGCGCCAGACAATTAATTGGCTAAACCAACCAAGTTATTTGTTAGGCTACCAATTTCTTAGTTGCACTAACCAAGTCACTTGGTAAGCTAACCAAGTGACTTGGTTAGACCAACCAAAAAATTGGTAGCCTAACAAATAACTTGGTTGGTCTAACCAATTAATTGTCTGGCGCATATATAACCAAGGCATTTGGTTGTTCCAACCAAGCCTTTTTTGCCGTGGGAAATAGAATAATCGATTGGTTGTGTCAACTCATTTCTTGGTTATGGCAAATAATCTTTTTTTTCCGTGTAGAATGACCTTTGTACATATTATGTATTCAGCATACTGTAGACGTGTGCATAGACGTTAGCAAAGGTTCTCGTGCTTCGAGGCCGAGCGATAGCCGGGACTCTGCAGTACCGTCGACTCTATACGTCCTTCTATACGACTCGAGTGCTCATTTCAGATAGGAGAGTTTCAAACTTTTAATTTCTTCAGTTTTACGCTGAGGTTTTATGACTCTATGCCGCCCCCGCGAGTACCGCCATCGTTTGCAACCCTTTTCTCTCCTGCGGACCATCGACTACATACAGAACCAGGTTTAAAACGTATACAGAAAACGTCTTGTTGGCCTCGGTGCTCGACTGAAAATGACTGGATGCTGATTGTGGTATACATCGACCTCGACGTCTCTCATGTTTCATCTCGCTTTTCTGCTTACGGCTTACAGGTCCTATACCACCCGAACTATTCGCGACGGGAGATTTCCTCGCCAATTCTGCTGCTGGGCCAATGTAACCGACAACGTTAAATTTTCCGGCAAGAAAGTGCAGCTCACCGCAAATCTCTTTAATGAATTCTCCCTCGAGCTTGGCTATTGTAAAACAGAGATGGGCACTTTTATGAGACGATTTATTTCATATTAAACAGTAAAAGTTACCTGCATGTTGCATTAATAAATAATTTAACTTTATATCCTTGATGCTTAAGTGAAATTTGTTGCAACAGATTTTATTTTAAAATGTCGAAATAATATAATAATGCCACATTTGTATTAAATTAACCTTTCACATTTTCCTTATAACTTTTTTTTTAAATTTTTCAGAATTTAGTTACTGAATCTTTGAGCATATAAAAAAAAGCTACAAGCTATAGTTTAATAGGATCGAATATATTTAAATAATTCAATCGAAAGTAATTCGCAGAATATTATTTCCTTATATTTTTTTTCTATTTTTCTTATATTTTTTAATTTATTTATCAGAATCGTATACTGAATCTTTCAACATATAAAAGAAGCTGCAAGCAATAGTTAAAAAGGATCGAAGATACTTGAATGATTAAATCGAAAATAAAATAATTTCGGTAGTACATGAAAGACACTTTAATAAAATAATTAATGATAAAAAACAAAGCATTAAATAAATGAAAAAAATGGTTTTAATTCGATTATATAATAACGAGAAATGCCCATCTCTGCTTGTCAGTCTGAAACTTCCTCACATAAAACCCATTGATTTTTCTGTGTATTCCATTTTGCTGTGTCGGCATTGTGGAATTTTCGTTATTTATTTATGATTTATAGATACATTATTGTAGAGCGAATGTCGATCGGGAGAATGATTGAGTGACATTGTTCGAATAAATGGGCATGGTCATTGTCTCGTCTGTGCAGTACCGATACATGGAAAAGGTAGATATGGGGTGGCCAGGATATAGGTGTATATATATATATATATATATATATATATATACACGTACGCAGGTACCGTTTCAGGTGTAACGTCCTCGTAAATCAGAGTCCTGCACTAAACTCTGGCCATTCGGTTAGAAGCAAAATGACGCTCGCAATAATAGGGAGGGGAGGTAGCCTCTTTCTCCTCCACCTCTTCTTCACCCACCTGCGCCCTCATCGCACAAAATCCTCTGCAACCCTGTCACGATTGCCTGTAGCCAACCCATCATCGCAATAAAATTTGAAATGCTAATTTACGAACGCGAACGAGAGCATCTCTCGTGTCATCATTGCAAAACAAGAGCTCCATACGTACTCTTACTCTCCACAATTTCTATATGACACCAAAAAAGGTATTTGAAACGTATGAAATTTTTTTAAATTTAATGAATCGCAAAATAATGTGAAATGTTCAGGAATTTTATTTTTTATGTTTACTGATATTACTTGGTAGTTATGAAACTTCAAAGGAGATAAAGTTTGCGTACATCGATACACCAAATAAGAGTTCTAAGCAAACTTATACTTTCCACATTCTTTCGATATTACTAGAAGAAATAAAAATATAAGAAGAATTTGAAACGTATAAAAATCGTAAAAATGGAAAGAATCGGAAACAATGTCAAATATTTAGCAATTTAATTTTTTCAAGTATAAGATTTCAAAGGAGAGAAAGTAGAAATAATAGTTCAAAGCGAATTTATGTTCCCCGCTTATTTTATATCACCAGAAGAAATAAAAAAATAAGAAGAATTTAAAACGTATAAAAATCTTAAAAATTCAAAGATCCGAAAAATAATATCACATGTTTAGGAATTTAATTTTTTCCAGTTTACTGATTTAACTAGGTAGTTATAAGACTTCAAAGGAGAGAAAGTATGCGTATATCGATACACCAAATAATAGTTCTAAGCGTACTTATATTTCCCACATTTTTTTAAATATCACTAGAGGAAATAAAAATATGCGAAGTATTTGAAACGTATAAAAACATTAAAAATGGATAGAAGTGAAAAACAATGTCAAATATTGAAGATTTTTATTTTTTAAGTGAAACTTATATTCCCTACATTTTTTTTCGATATCACTAGAAGAAATAAAAGAAGAATCTGAAACGTATAAGAATCTGAAAAAAGGTCAGTACTAAAAAAAAATGGCCGGTAGTAAGGAAATTTCTTTTGAAAATAAACTGATATATGTACGAAATTATAGGCTTCGAGGAAGGGAATGTGTGCGTATATCTATTCACGAAACGCGTGGTACGTAAACGGAAAGGACAGAAACGGATGCATGAAAAGTATGGGGATTAATAATCGTAAAAGTCCGTGTCCTCTAAGAGCCATAAAGCTGGTAGAGGCAATATTCCTCGATGAGGGTGAAAGGTAGGAAGAGAGAGAGAGGGAGCTATCTGTACTTTGCTTCGCAACCCCCTCTGACTCCTTTGGAGGAACGGAGCAGCTCCCACCACATTTACGCTCGCGGGTCGCGCACCCCTTTTCCATCCCTTTCCCCGTCGTGCGCCCAACCACCCTGCTACCCCCTAGACACGCTGTCTCTGCCTCTTCCACGTCTGCAACTCCTCTCATAACGCTTACCCCCTATCCCGATTCCATTCCACGTCGCTCCGCCCCTGACACACGCTTCCATCCGGTTTCCATTGCTCCCTCCAGCCCGATTCCAGCATCGGTAGATGCTACGCTCGCGAGCCTCTTGCCTACTTCAAATTCTACACAGAGATCGTTCATCTCATCTATGATTTCGATGACTTATGCTATTTAATCATTTGGTAATAAGATCCTGTTTGTATCACCTGTATATAGACTAATTCATCCCATTTCCAAGGTTTTTAAGGTGAGGGAATCAGGTCAAAAAATTGATTTTACACTCAGAGAAATCATAATAGCACAGACGGAAAAAAAGGCTTGGTTGGAACAACCAAGTGCTATGGTTATATATGCGCCAGACAATTAATTGGTTAGACCAACCAAGTAATTTGTTAATCTACCAATTTCTTGGTTGGTCTAACCATGTCACTTGGTTAGCTTACGAAGTGACTTCGTTAGTCCAACCAAGAAATTGGTAGCCTAACAAATTACTTGGTTGGTCTAACCAATTAATTGTCTGAGGCATATGTAACCATAGCACTTGGTTGTTTCAACCAAGCCTTTCTTTCCGTGCAGTCAACTATAAAGTGACAACTATTTATTTTTATAGTTACGATAACTACGAAAATAGTTATGGTAACTATTTGGTAGTTATAGTAACTATTTGATAGTTGTGTCAACTCTAAAAAAATTTGTTGTACCAACCATAAATGAATACTTGTCACTTTATAGTTACTAATACCATAATTTTCTCTCAGTGTAGAAATTGAATATCATCCAAATCCTATTGCATATAAAAATGCCCAATGCACTATATTGTTGCTGCTTGATGAAAGGATTTTTTATTTTCGTCTGACTTGCATATGCTTTTCAATATTATCTTAAGCAAAGTTCTTAGGTTTTCCATTCCGCGCTTGATTCAGATCAAACTACTAGGCAGATTGGAATAATTGACATCTCATTTTCTTCCTCATGAAAAGATGCACTGGCTCAATGAAGCAAACTATTTTTTTTATTCTGAAAGCAATGTTAATCACTGATTTAGAAAATAGCATAAAATGTATTTATTAATAATTATGTTACTTAAAAAATATTACTTTTTATTAACATTTTCTCCATTTAGCCGATGTATCTTTTCATGAAGAAGAAAATGAGACGTCAATCATTCCAATCTGCCTAGTAGTTTGATCTGTATCATGCGCAGAATGGAAAACCTAAGAACTTTGCTTAAGATAATATTGAAAAGCATATGCAAGTCAGACGCCAGAAAAAATCCTTTAATCGAGTACCAACAATATAGTGCGTTGGGCATTTTTATATGCAATAGGATTTGGATGATATTGAATTTCCAAAATCAATTTTTTTTTACCTGACCCCCCCCCCCCCTTAACCCTTTGAGCCATACATTTTACATTTCCGAAATGAAAAAAAAACTCATTAATTATTTTTGGAAATTAGTGTAAAAGATTTCAGTCTGATCGAAAACAGGTGAGTCACTTAGTGAAACCATAGTGACGCAAAGGGTTAAATCCGATGGTGTAAAAATCGAATCTCCGCAGTATCAATATAAACCCACACTGACGACCATTGTGAAAGGTCGGTGTTCGATATTTGTGTCAATTTATATCGTAATGGTAAAATGGTCATCACATGTCACAAAACAATTGTTAGAAGAATTTCAATGACATATCGACGGCTCCTAATGAAACTGAAGTAACTCACGGAAATTATTTAAACTGAAGTATCTTCGAGTTCAATTCCAAACTGACTCATCTCACGATTCAGAAACAAACTAACTTATCTCAAATATCATTATTGAACTGACGTAATTCAGAAGGCATTCTGAAAAGGCCTATCTCAATGAAGATGATTAACTAGTGTCTAATAACAATTATTTATATGTTTTTGTCTCTCAATTAATGCTGCAAACTTCGCGTAAGCCAGAAGCTAACTGCTGTCATAATAAATATTAATTCTCAATGCTTGAATTGAGTTATGCTTTTACAGAATGCTTTCCGAATTACGTCAGTTCAATAATGATATTTGAGATTCGTTAGTTTGATTCTGAATTGCGAGATGAGTCAGTTTGGAATTGAACTCTGAGATACCACAGTTTGAATAATTTTGGTGAGTTACTTCAGTTTCATTACGAGCCGTCGATATGTTATTTTTGCGGTTTTTTATTTTATTTATTTTATCCGGTTTCCATTGATCCCTCCAGCCCGATTTCAACATCAGTAGATGCTACGCTCGCGAGCCTCTTGTCTACTCCAAATTCTACACAGACACGGAAAAAAAGACTTGCTTGGAACAACCAAGTGCCTTGGTTATATATGCGCCAGACGATTAATTGGTTAGACCAACCAAGTTATTTGTTAGGCTACCAATTTCTTGGTTGGACTAACCAAGTCACTTGGTTAGCTACCAATTTCTTGGTTGGTCTAACCAAGTTACTTGGTTAGCTACCAATTTCTTGGTTGGTCTAACCAAGTCACTTGGTTAGCTACCAATTTCTAGGTTGGTCTAACCAAGTCACTTGGTTAGCTACCAATTTCTTGGTTGGTCTAACCAAGAAATTAGTAGCTAGAAACTCGAACAAATTATTTTTTGTTCGAGTTGGTTGACGAACATTTTCCCAATTTTTTTTCATAAAAAGACGCGACCTTTGGTATTGAATTTGGACAAAATCGATGGAGCAATGTAAATTTTGATGATGTATAAGTCATTTTTACAAGAGTGTTACTTTCCCGTTTTGGGTATTATAAATTACGATAAGAGAAAATATTGATAAGCAAAATTTTATATATTTTAATTGTCTATTTAAATGTATTGTAATTGTTTTGTTTTATTTAAATGTCAGTATTTATTTTCTGTAGCATTATTATTAATAATTGTGTTAGAATAATAAATTTCTTATTTGAAACCAGCTGATTTAATTGCCTCAACCTTATGTGAGATTGAACATAACGCAACTCACTGTGAACTTGAGCTAATTATATTATGCAGTAGAACTAAGCTACATTCAGTTAGCTTAATAAAATAGTCTTGCAATGCACAAAGCCGCATGGTAATCCATGAATTACTAGCGAACTGGACGCACCTCCACTGCACAGAGGAAGAAAAAAAGCTCCATACTTTTTTTAGTTCACTAAAGGCGAGAGAGTCCGATAAAATGGAAGTCGTCAAGGGAACATTTGAATAGTGAAAAGGATTTCCACAGTAGTTCAGATAGTTCAATTTCAATTGCTATAAAGACTTTTTCGCAACTCTCAAAAAAAAAAATCTAATAAAAAGAAAACTAAATAATCGAAAAAACAAAACAAAAATAGTCGTAGGTAAATACAATTCCAACAGAGATAAATATCCTTTTAGATCCTTTCTCATCTATTTTCTCATTTTCCCTCTTCTTCATTTGTTATCCCTTATATTGAATTTTCCAGTTCTCTCCCTTACAGCTACTTGTCATTCGTACCAACCCTACGGCCCTACTTTGTCTCAACCTTTCAACGCCTGAACCCATCTCACAACCATGACACACATACACTACATACTTAACACAATACCAGTGATTCTTTATTTCCCTGGGCGTCTCATCTCTTTCTGTCGAACCAATATTCCACACTTTTATCTTGTATCCAGAATTGTAAATCCCCATTAATTCATGAGATATAGTTTACAGTACAGTTTGTTCTTTAATTATGATTTCATATTAATAATATGTAGTGATTATAAAATAGAGTGTAAAAATTTGAATAGCTGAAAAAAATACTAATTTTCACCATACCTGCGCGGAAAGTTCGACTTCCCGCCCTACGGGCTTTACGTAATTCGAACTTTCCGCTGCAGATATGGTGAAAAATAGTATACTCCACTGGGGAGTGAAAGTATACTATCCCCAACTGCGTGTTTACCACCCGCGCCTTCGGCTCGGCTTGCCAAGAACCACAAAAAAAAACACAAATGTGTTCGGCATTCGTATTTTTACATGTATTAATTAATATTATAATTATAATTAAAATTTATACATAATAATATCATTAGTATTTAAATTAATATATAATAATTCCATTAATATTCAAATTAATAATTTAAATCTATACCATTACGAGAAATAATTGTATGCAGCAGATATTGGATTTCTACCAGGTAGAATTTTATTTGGATCAAATATATTTTCTTCGAAGTGAATACGATTTGTTTAAATGAAATAAATTATATTCTATTGAAATAAAATCCTACTATGCTGGCTATTTAAGAAAAAAATATTTAATGACTGGCTTAATAGAATTTGATTCCGATCAAATGGAATTTATTTCATTACAATAAATCGTATTAATTTAAAATGTACCTAAAATTTCATTGAAATAAACCCATCATACCCATTTCTGTGGGTGTATATCGTGCAACAAGGGCTGAAAGTTGGCGATTGCAAACGTATGAGCTTTGCGGTCCGCATCGAGAGAAAAGATTTCATTGACGCCAAAGAAATGCGTGGATTGATTTTTTTTTCATTGATTTCAACGAAATATTTCTTTGATTTCAATGAAATAGTGCATTTGAATTTCAAAGAGAACATTTCATTGCCTGTAAATAAAGTTTTACTTAATGAGCATATAATAAAGAAACAGTTTCATTGTTTTGAAGAGACGTTTTCATTGGTTCAAAGAAACGTTTTCATTGATCTCCCTCTCGCACCTAACCTCACTTTTTTGTTTTCCGGTTCTCCCCGACGATCGGCTTCGAGTTTCGAGGATCCAGAAGCTTAGCTTATTTCTGCCTTACTTCCTTACATACTCACAAAATTTAAGCTTTATCTGCCGCGTACTTCAGGAAAAAATAGGATTCGAAATTTTGAGCTGGTAAGAAGAAGGTTTCATTGAATCAGAGACGATATCTTTGAAATCAATGAAAAAGGTTCCTTGGTTTAAAGAAATGTTTCTTCGAATCAATGTCACTACTTTTCATTGAGTTTGAGATCATTCAAAGAAAAGATAGTATTGAAATTCAAGTATTTCATTTCATTGACAAAGATTTCTGTGAATCAATGAAACTTTTTCTCTCGGTGCGAGCGAAGCGAGGCCAATAATCAAACATGTCGCAATCGCTAATTTTCGGGCATCGTTACGCACGATACTTTTTGTAACGAATGCAGCAAATTGGAAACGTATTTGACACAACCAAACATTTCTTTCCGTGCATCTAGTGTCCAAAGACCATCAAATAGTATTTAAAAAACCATCAGTTGACATTCCTTCAATACGAGCCTGAATAATCTTCGTAAAAATCCTTCGACATTAAGGACTAGAAAACGAAGTATCCACGTCGTCGTCGGCTCGTTTCCCAAGTCCTCACGAAAGTAATCACCTTGTCGTTTGTTGGTCGAAGACGCATCTTCTTGCCATTCTCTCTCACTCCAATCTGCCTTGTTCAGTGCACAAAGTGCACTTTAATCTTTTTTTTTCACCCCCTCATTTCTTATCTCTTACAGAAAAAGAAAGCCTGTGCAGAGAGTCTGTTGGAGAGCGAAGTTGAGGCTCGAAATGTTTGGCGTCGTCCCTCGCACCCGTTGTGAGTGGGGCGCTCTGTTGCAGCGACGGCGACGTCCCTCTCGTCGTTTCCTCGCGGCGTGGCGTTGGTGGGTAGAGCGTATTCTCTTCTTCTCCTCCGGCCCCGCGCTCTTCGCCCTGAGGCTAACCAAGGGGGTGAGAAACGGGGGTGGCTACCCGGGGGAATCAATAACCGACAAGGGCGAACCCGCAGGGTGGTGCGGTGCGGTCGTAGCGTCGATGGTGGGGTTGTGCAACTTCGGGGAATGGCACGTTTTCCGGGGGTTAGTCCCGCCCCCGGCACGCGACCAGCACGCGACCGGCCGCCACCCCTGACCGACTCGCGGCTTCCACCATCCGAAAAGCGCTTCACTGCCTTCTCCTTGCTGCTTTCTCTCTTTCTCTACTCTCTCTCTTTCTCTCCTCCCTCTCTCTGTCTCTCTTTCTTTCTCTCTCTCTCTCTCTCTCTCTGTCTTTCTTTCTCTCTTTCTCATTCTTTCACACATACACCTTTCCTCACCTTATTTTCTTTACCTCACTAGCTGCTCCCTCTCTATCGGCGTCTTTGCCCGTTTATATCCTCATTCTTATTCCGTCTCACTTCCTCTTTTACTGTTGCTTTGCAGCGGGCCAAGCGAGATGGAGGGCCGATCTCGCTTCGGGCCGTTCTCAACGACGACTCAACCGCGTCTTCGACGAGCAGCAAAAGGAAAGCACCATCCGTATCCTCCACGTTGGTCAGAGGAGACGTATTGTCTTCAATGCTTACTAGTTTTTCCTATTTCTTTTTTGTATTGACGATTCGTTTTTTTGAGCTTAAGCTGTAGAATAAACCCAAGGGGGAATTCTTCCTCGATTTTATTCTATGAAATTCCCTCACATGTGGAGTAGATGTCCACTTTTTACACCCTTAGAAATGCTTTCATATTATTTGTCGTAACGTTTGCTTGTAGTTATTTCTGAAGATCTCATTAGATTTTTTCAATCATCCTTAAAAACTTTAGATATCGGTGACTGTCTGGAAAAAACCACGATTTTAACGGTATTCGCAAAGCAAATTCGCAAAACTCTGATAGATAAAGTTAAATTTGTCAGAAAATGCAATGTTTAACTTTTAACTCGGAGCTTGCTTCTGCTTCTTTTATCATATGCTGATCCAAACTATTTAAATATGTATCAAGACTGAAGACACCAGTACGCTCCTGTATAAAATGTTACATCAACTTCAACGTCAGTTAGAGCAAAGATGCCAGTTTTACGAAAATATGATATTCCCATAAAATCCTAATTTCAAGGAATCGGCTTAAATTCAAAACTGATTTTCCTGGCACATTATTTTATCTGTAAAGAACTAATTTTTACCGATATCTCAAAGATTATTACCATGTTTTTCTCTCCATGCATAATCAACATATTTTCTTGAATATATAAGTGGATACAATCTTGACTGTCTTGAAAGTTTCTAAAAAATTTTCAATTGTAACTCACAAATTCACAAAATCATATATCTTATAAATTCACTTATTTTAAGAAGAAAAAAAACTTTACAATTCATTCCAGTAGAATTCTTCTTATGTACAATTGAATAATTTCTATATGAAAGCAACTTTTCCATTCGAAGTCAGTTCAGGGCATAGGAATCCTCACCACCACACATGCTGACCACCCTGCGTTCATTACTAAGGGCATAAAGGAGCCTTGCAGGCCCAACGCGTCGGGCCAACCACTTGGAGACACTAAAAGAGAGGGGCAGACAGCACTAGAGCTGTTTTAACCATCGAAGGAGACATTCTTAGCCGATACGTCGAACCGTTAAGACGTACTGAATTAGAAGCCAGGACATTCTGCATTATAACTTCAACGTTTGGTTAACTGGTTGTATCATTAATAAATATACGCCACCACCACGAATAAGTTTCTTACATATAATTTATTGTCTTACCGGTTATCTAAAAAAAGTGCAAAGAATTTTAGAAAATCCATAATTTTCCTGTAGCTTATTTGCACTATTTAGATACTTTTACGCCACACGGAAAAAAAAGATTAGTTGCCATAACCGAGAAATGAGTTGACACAACCAATCGATTATTCTATTTCCCTAGCAACTCAAATGGTAATACCACCGATTCGAATGATAATACCGACGATTCGAATGGTAGACCCAACGATTGGATTAGTTAACCTAACTAATCCAATGGAGAACTAATCGTGAATAGTTGAGGTTACTATTCGATATAGTTGAGGTAACTAATTTTTTATACATTGTGTACAGCAAATCGAAAGCGTAGTTGCCACAACCAAACTTTTTTCCCGTGCATACACGGAAAAAAAAGATTAGTTGCCATAACCAAGAAATGAGTTGATACAACCAATCGATTATTCTATTTCCCTTAAAACTCAAATGGTAATGCCAACGATTCGAATGGTAATACCGATGATTCGAATGATACCGACGATTCGAATGGTAGTCCCAACGATTGGATTAGTTAACCTAACTAATCGCGAGAACTAATCGTGAATAGTTGAGGTTACTATTCGATATGGTTGAGGCAACTAATATTTTTAGCCATTGTTTACAGCAAATCGAAAACGTAGTTGCCACAACCAAACATTTCTTTTCGTGCAGAGCAAAAAAATCCTTCTTTCAAGGTTCATCAAGAACATCAATCATCAAATCAAATCAATCAAAGAATATCATCAATTTGCGTCTGACTCCCACCCCTCATAAAGAAAATTTTTTGACAACCGTATCCGATTTAGTTAAACGAAAACCAATCACTTTTGTCAGCGTATGTAAGAGTGGCACTAAACCCTTTTGTTGTAGAAGAAGAAAAGGCGATTCGATCGTGTCATGACAAGGGTAAAACGATATAGAAAATTGGAGGGTTAAGATAGAGGAGAGATAGCTTTGCAAGAGGAGGAAGAAAGCGTAAATAAGTAGAAGAAAAAGAGCAGCGAAAAGTAGACGAGGAAACGTGCGGTTTGGTTGTAATAGGGAGTTGTCGCAGGCGGAGCGCGCGGTCGAACAAGTGCTTTGAGTGGCAATAGCGTGCTGAGGGTGCGGAGAGACGCTCTGAGCAACGAGGCAAGCAGTTGGTGAGGGCAGGGACTGAGGGAAAAGGACGGAAATACAAAGAGTGGGATAAGCAAGCGGCAAGCGAGCGCGGGGTACGCAGGAAGGAAGGAAGGAATCGATAGCATAGCGGCACGCGCCGACTGCCGACCATCCAGCAGCAGCAGCAGCAGCAGCAGCTTCAACCCCTTCCACCCTTACACCACCGAGTGAAGCAGCCCCGTGGCTGTCGGACCGCGCGCTTACGACCCTCTCTATTCTGTTATATGCGTTAGACTCCCTTTAGAGGAATGAAGAAACGAGTCCAACAGCCCCAAGTCAGGAAAGCCAGTTGAAAGTCGATCTAACAGAAGCATATCAAAAGACCCTGACCACTTAATTTCTCACTCATTCCTCACTTAACCTTCAGTCTTCACGTCGATTCCACACCGAGAGAAATCGTTGTTTCACACTGTTGAAAAAATTAACTAGAAAATGACAGTACCGGAAGTTTTTACACTCAGAGAAATCGTAGTAGTACAGTCAACTATAAAGTGACAACTATTAAGTTTTAGTCCATCCAACTATTTTGATAATTACGATAGCTGTGAAAATAGTTATGGCAACTATTTGGTAGTTATAGCAACTATTTGGTAGTTATAGCAACTATTTGATAGTTGTGGCAACTATTAAAAAATTGCTTGTATGAACTAAAAATGAATCGTTGTCACTTTATAGTTACAAATACCACTATTTTCTCTTAGTGTATTCACGCACACTGTTAGAAAAGATTGCAAGTTTTTATTCATAAACTCGTCATCGAAATTTAATTTACAATTGTGGTATAAAATTCATGTACTTTTCCAATTAAATTGAAGCAAATTATTAAAATT
The DNA here is from genome assembly GCA_963970395.1 of Ephialtes manifestator. Lineage (NCBI taxonomy): Eukaryota > Metazoa > Arthropoda > Insecta > Hymenoptera > Ichneumonidae > Ephialtes > Ephialtes manifestator. The sequence goes on from OZ019971.1 coordinate 1,080,137, forward strand.
CAAACACTTTTACTGTAAAATTAAAGTAAATTATTGAATGTGCTGTACCATACATTAATTTTACATTACATTTGTATAATAAATGTTATATACTAGCTTATGAATAAAAACTTCCAGTAAAAGTACACTAAATTTCAAGTAGATTTTTTTTACAGCGCAGAGTACCACAAATTTCTTGTCAATCTGTAATAGATATTTAAAGTAATAGTACTGGAACATTTTTGAGAAAGTTTGTAAATTTACTGTTACAAAATACTTATTGAACGTTTTTGTTCACAGCCTGTACCACAAATTTCTTGTCAATCTGCAATAGATATTTAAAGTAACGATCCTGGAAAAACTTTGAGAAATGTTATAATTTTACTGTTACAAAATACTTGTTGAAAGTTTTTGTTCACGGCCTGTACCAGAAATTTCTTTTCAATCTGCAATAGATATTTAAAGTAACGATCCTGGAAAAACTTTGAGAAATTTTGTAAATTTACACGGAAAGAAATGTTTGGTTGTGGCAACTACGTTTTCGATTTGCTGTACACAATGTCTAAAAAATTAGTTGCCTCAACCATATCGAATAGTAACATCAACTATTCACGATTAGTTCTCGCGAGACTAGTTAGGTTAACTAATCCAATCGTTGGGACTACCATTCGAATCGTCGATATTATCATTCGAATCTTCGGTATTACCATTTGAGTAGCTAGGGAAATAGAATAATCGATTGGTTGTGTCAACTCATTTCTTGATTATGGCTACTAATCTTTTTTTTCCGTGTACTGTTACTAAATACTTGTTGAAAGTTTTTGTTCACAGCCTGTACCACAAATTTCTTGTCAATCTGTAATAGATATTTAGAGTAATAGTACTGGAAAAGATTAAAGAAATGTTGTAAATTTTCTGTTACAAAATACTAGGAATTTACATTCTGTATTTTTTTCCGCATGTCGTTTGTAAATTTCGTGCGCATGTTTATTATAAAATTAAAAGCTACTTATAAGGAAAACAATGTTTTTAGATTTCTGAAATTACAGTCGTGATTGACTGAAAATTTATTGTCCGTATTCAATATTTTTGTTCCCAAGATGCATGAAAATTATTGTTAAAAGTGGTAAAATTAACGGTGGTCAATTTTCAAAAACGTGCAGTTTGAAAAAGGATTAATCATAATAATAGGCCAATTATGACGAGCAATCGCTCATTTTGATTATTGGGAGATCTTTAATCGATTGACAATCATTTGCATGCCGGATATTAAGTTAGAACAGGATAATTAAACGTTTCTATCTTTTGAATCAAATCCATCGTGGTACATACTTTCTTCCATTTTCTATGGATAGAGTAAATTGGGTTTGTAACATCTCTTTCTCTTTGTAAGAAGACCGGCCACTGCATAAGAACTCTCATTTAAAGTTTTTTCACTAAAGTTACATCGTAATTTGAGAAAAAAGTTTCTGCGTAAAGAAAAATTTTCCTACAAAAGTGAGTATATCATCTGTGCAAAAACTTGTAAACGAAGTTCCCATGCTCGAATTGGTTAGGAGCGTACGTAAAGAAAGACGCGAATGAACTGAACTGCAAAAAATGCACTTCCGGAAATGTTTAATTTTGTTGTACTTGTTAAGTCAAATTTCTAAACCAAGCATCAGAATGAAAAAATTCTATAGCAATAAATTTTTGTTTTTATGACGATGTCTGTGAACATAATAAACTTTTATTAGTATGAACAGAAGTGAAGAGATCAAATATTAATTTATTAGTATACTTTGATCGACCAGACTTCTAATTACAATGAAAAAATTCATGCAATGATTGAGCATTAATTCATAAATGTCATTTGAGAAAACAGTATCAATCTCGCTTAAAAAAATATATATTCATTAATACGAAGTAAACATATATGGGCATATCTCACAAACCTTTGACTTTCGTGTAACTCGACTGCGGAATACGATAGTAATTTACACAGAATGAATTACGCGAGTATCAAACTTTTACTAAGATGTACGAAGCATAATCTATCTGAAAAAAATAATAATTTAATTTTATAATGCACCAATAGACTGTTTTATCTTGGTTCAAATGCGGAAATCAACAACGTTTTCGCTTTTAACTCTGATTTTTGCGTCACTGCATACGGGTGTAGCATTGATATGCACCTTCAGAAAAATAAGAAAAAAATCATGAAATTCTGGTAAGGTGCAATGAACATAATGTACCTAATTGTAATCGCCAAACATGTCAAAAAATTAAGCGGTTACCCGGTGAACGTCTGTAACTCGGTTTTGATGGTGAACCTGACATCCACCGTTATATGGTGCAGGAATATCAGCACAAGCTAATTGAGCCAAATAAATTGGATGCACATAAAGGTAGGATCATCACGGATTGAATGAAGTGGAATTTATGTCGGAGAGTCAATTATTTTGCTCGCTACGTTCTGCAACATGAACTCATATTGCTGCGTGGAGAATAAATGTCAGGTTTTTCGCATCGTTACTCGGCCAAACTAGTCAAGTAAGATAATTAAATTCCATCTGAGTACGTTATTCTTATCACAAATTACATGTGTGCAGATATGCCGGACCTCAAGACGAGAAACAATTTTTTTCTGGGTCAAAATGTATTCAATTGTCAGGTTCGAGAATGTCAGGTTTATAAATTCGCATAATAAATTCAAACTATTATCGTTCCTAAATTATCTAAATTATATTTTGAGTTAGTAGAGTCATTACCAGTCATACTTTTCATTTTCTGCATACGAATTGAGTAAAATTGAATTAGAAAAATGACCTATTGGTAGGGATAAAACTATGGCTTTCAATGGGTCATTAAAAAAAAAAGTTAAATTGAAAGTAAGTTAAACACTTGTAAAACACAATAACACATAGTTCCTACAATGAATTGGCACCAAATAAATAATTTTTAGTTAAAAGGATAATATGATTTTTTATGCGAGCACCCTGTATATGATGCTTTGTCCATGAACGAATATTGCTTTCTAAAGGTCTTAAGATGAGTATAAAAAATTGGCGATCCTGTGCTCCTATAACTAGATTTTTATTCTTTGAGGCTGTGAAAGTCGAAGGTTTGTGCGATACGCCCATATATATATTGGCAATACAATAAAATCCCAATTTGGTAAAAAATGCAGAAAGTCCAGATTGAGCTGAGTCAAAATGTCAATATACGTGGACGTTCTTTTGTATTTCGTATTTTAGGTACGTGTGTAACATCTCTACAAACGTTGACTGCACGTACAACCAGATACAGCCGAAACTACTGCTGCTGCTGATGCCGTTACAGATCCCTTCGTCTCTTTCCACTCGTGGATAAACCCGAAGCCAACCTCGTTTCCTCCCTCTCCTTTCCTCTCGCTCAGCGAGCTCGGTGCAAAATGTAAATTCACGGATATTCACGGTTCAGTGGCTTTCGGATTTGGCGGCTTAACACAATGTTGGTAACGAACTAAAGCTCTTGCCATTAGGGAATTCGATTGGTCGGGTTCCTCTTTCTCTCGAGTTAGGCAGCAGGGGCCAACCTGCTGCTGCTGCTGCTGCTGCGGCTGGCATTTTATTTAGCTACCGGACCGGAAACTGCGATAGATCTCCAATTCGTATTATCGATCCACCATCTGACTATACTGTAACACTTTATGGTATGCTATATATCTATATCATCAATAGGGCTGCTTAGGGAACCTCACAGAGATGCAGCTAAACTTTGTCTTTACAAATCTGGAAAATTGAATATAATCGTATAAATAAATAAATAAAATACTTTTGGTTACATGAAATACGATCATCTTGTGAAAGAATACATTTTGTGGCAACGAGTATATTGGATATTGTTGAAATAAAACAAAACTGAATAAATAAAAAATTAAACAGTACTTCAATTTAATGTAAATAATCTGGTGTTTATATGAGAAAATGTAAATGAAGAATTGTGCAGATGATAATAATATTATAATACGTATTTCGGTGTCAAAATATAAAAACTTTAACTAATCTCTTTTTATCACAGTTGTAATAAATTGCTAACTATTGATATTAGCTAATTTAATTCATTTGTAATTTCGAGACATTGCATTTCCAGCTGCAAAATATAAATGCCAAAATATTTCAATCTTGATCGCAAGCATTTTTTATATTTCTTATAAATTATGTATTTTTTTTAATGATCCACGAAAGTTTGGCATAAACCGGATAAGAAAATTTAATAGACATTTTATTGAAGAAACACAAGCAGAATATTCTCGAGATAGCATATTATACGTTGATATACGTTACCATATTATACGTTGAAATCTCACGTTGATATACAGAGTCAGTACGATATATAGATATATATTCCTTAGGTGTTTGTTGAATTGCGAGTGTACACGTGTGAGAACTCCTTAGGCGGCCGAATGAATTCTGAAAAGGAGATATATCCTCTCTCATAGCCATCTTTTTCTTTTCTCCTCTTCACCTTCTTATTCTGCTGTTCGTTTCGCTCTTTACATATACCTACGCCCGGGCCCACTGGATGGCTAGCGTCTCCCTGTATTTTCGTTTTAGAGGGAAATTTGCTCATGAATAAGCAAAACGGCTTCTACGTTCCACTTTCCTCTTCTCTCCTTTCGCTCTCGCCCTCCACAAGCATCCAGCTGCCAGACGGCTTCAATTTTACTTTGATTATGTAGTACAAACCTTGCAAGTTTCCCCGCTCATGATACCTTCCAAGTACCATTCGAGTTCGCACTTGAAGAAAAAAAAAACAAAGCTTGTGTTCTTTCCGTAAAACTTAATGAACTCGCTTGTTAAAATTATAATTAAAACATAAAAATATGAGTCGTGCTAGAGCATTTCTTGCGGTCGCAACTTGGATGGCCGATCGCGCACTGATTTGTGCGCCGATTGCTGTTTTTCTTGGTTTTCCGAATTTCTAACTTATTCCCGTATATTATAAAAATATAGTTAGTCTAAAGATAATTCCATCTCGTTCTATACCTGTTCAAGATGACATATCATGAATAATTGTGTAATTATCGTGTATCCAATTCACTGTCGTCACTTCCACCGTAAAATATCGTAAGCCTTTCTATACTTTTTAAAAAATATGGAATGGATAGATTTACCATATACCTTTTTCTCCGTGTGGTTCGTTACTGCGTCTCCGCTTTGCATATATCATGTACTGCTTTAAATACAAATATGCAACGGGGGACAAGTAAACCGCTTACGAGAAACTTGTTTCGCAGCTTCGCCATCTGTCGGATTAGTTCCCGTTTGAACTCACATGCAGGGGCGCTCGATGGACGCCAACACGGGGGCATCCATATCCTTAAACTTACTCTAGTGATTAAGAGAATATTGATTGATTGATTATTTTACTTTTGTCCTAGTTACACTTTGGGACAAATTTGAGTTCACACAACGAAAAATAAATACTATCTACTACAAAAAAAAATAAACATATTACTAATCAGAGTAACACCGAAGAGTTGATAACATATGTGATAGAATAATAAAAAAAATTAAATGGTAATAACGCATGAGAACCATGTTTAAAAATTATATAACCCATAATAATAATGACGCTTAAGAGGGACATCAAATTTCTCAAAATGTCGGATAAATTAAAAAATTGATTTCTGATTACATGAGACTACTGTATACGTTAATTTGACCAAAAAAAAGCCTCAAGAGCCAATCATACATTATAAACAAAATTTTAATGTTTTTTTTTTTGTAATTATACGGGCGCTGCCCAACGGGATTCTACCGCCAATCTCAATTACTTGTCTCAGAGTCTCTTCTCTGTCGTACCAACAGTGAAATTCCCACCATGCGTCTGTGGGTGCGCCCAGTACGACGATTAATTAAACGACGTAACATAGAGAAATGTGCTCGTAATTAAAAGTAACGGGTACGGAAAGGGCCGGGTGGGCCCGACGGGAAAGCTGTGATAAAGTGAGATCGCTCCAAGGGACGAAGAGACCACGAGGATGAGAGTGTGCGGACCAGCGGCGGTAATGTTACTGCCGCACTAGAGTAAGAGCAGAAGCTGCACCAACAGCAGAGCTTAAACCTCGAATTTATGTTAAGCTTATCCTCAGATTGACGACGTGTAGACACAGAAGGAATTTGGCGTGAAGCGTGCTCAGCCATAAATACGAATATTCTCAAGTATTCGAGACGTTTAAAATTCCTTTTGTCATTTTAACGCGCATTTTTCTAGTTTCAGCCTCTATTTTCGGATATAATCGGCTTTTCTATTTTTTTAACACGTACGAAAAATTCTGTTTTCATATTTTTACTATTTTCTAGTCGCTTGCATTTCAAACGGAATGGAACAGATTCACATGTGGTATTGGTTAAAATTTTCACTGTTGCATTTACCTCAAATATTATATGGGCGTATCTCACAAATCTTCGACTTTCACGGCCTCAAAGAATAAAAATCTAGTTATAGGAGCACAGAATCGCCAATTTTTTGTACTCATCTTCAGATCTTTAGAAAGCAATATTCGTTCATGGACAAAGCTTCACCTACAGGGTGCTCGCATAAAAAATCATATTATCATTTTAACTAAAAATCATTTATTTGGTGCTAATTCATTGTAGGAACTATATGTTATTGTGTTTTACAAGTGTTTAACTTACTTTCAATTTAACTTTTTTTTTAAATGACCCATTTGAAGGCATAGTTTTATCCCTTCCAATAGGTCATTTTTCTAATTCAATTTTACTCAATTCGTATGCAGAAAATGAAAAGTATGACTGGTAATGACTCTACTAACTCAAAATATAATTTAGATAATTTAGGAACGATAATAGTTTGAATTCATTATGCGAATTCATAAACCTGACATTCTCGAACCTGACAATTAAATACATTTTGACCCAGAAAAAAATTGTTTCTCGTCTTGAGGTCGGGCACATCTGCGCACATCTAATTCGTGATAAGAATAACGTACTCAGATGGAATTTAATTATCTTACTTGACTAGTTTGGCCGGATAACGATGCGAAAAACCTGACATTTATTCTCCACGCAGGAATATGAGTCCATGTCGCAGAGCGTTGCGAGCAAAATAATTCACGCTCCGACATAAATTTCACTTCATTCAGTCCGTGATGATTCTACCTTCTTGTGCATCCAATTCATTTGGCTCAATTAGCTTGTGCTGATATTCCTCCACCATATAACGGTGGATGTCAGACTCACCATCGAAACCGAGTGACAGACGTTCACAAGATAAACGCTTAATTTTCTGACATGTTTGACGATTACAATTGGGTACATTATGTTCATTGCACCTTACCAGAATTTCATGATTTTTTTCTTATTTTTCTGAAGGTGCATATCAATGCTACACCCGTACGAAGTGACGCGAAAATCAAAGTTACAAGCGAAAACGTTGTTAATTTCCGCATTTGAACCAGGATAAAACAGTCTATTGGTGCATTATAAAATTAAATAATTTTTTTTCAGATAGATTATGCTTCGTACATCTTAGTAAAAGTTTGATACTCGTGTAATTCATTCTGTATAAAATACTATCGCATTCCGCAGTCGAGTTACACGAAAGTCAAAGGTTTGTGAGATATGCCCATATATACTACAATGTAATTTAGAAATAGTGTAATTATCATTTAGATATTGAAAAAGTAATTATTTTTCAATAAAAATCGGTAATTTATTCTATTTTATGTAATGAATGCGATGTCGGGATAAAATTATAATCCCCTAGTAAATTTTATTTGGGAGATTTATAAATAAATAAATAAATAAATAATACATGAAACTAATTTTTTGCAATTTTTTTTCTCAAATATGCAAAAATTGCTAAAATATGACTCAATTCTGCTTGGAAATTATAAACTTTATATGATCGTTAGGCAACCTTGGCTTCGAATAAATGTTCATCACAACTCATATATAGCAAACTCATAAAAAAGTGGTTGTACCAACTACTTTATTTTCTTCGTGTACGTGCTTCTACGATATTTCACTTCCATAAAATAGAAATTTAGGATATATTCTTAATGTCATGCCACAATTTTCAGATATTCAACAAAATTTTCACATTATTATTAATAGAGACTTAAAAAAACATAACCATCCATTGAAAGTTGTAAATGTCCCCTGGTAAAAGTGAATCATAGAAAACGATTATAAAAAAATTCTATCGTTCCGAATACGGACTTTGGTTCGTGAATTTACGATGTACTATCATAAATTTACGATCGAAATCCTATATATTTCGTTCATATCCTATAATATTATTATAAATAATATAATTTTTGTATTTAATTTAATAATAAAAATATATGATTGTACGTATATACCCATGATGTACTATTCCAAGAAAAAAAAAAAGAAATCGACCGAATAATTACTTTTTTTTTCTGGTCACCCATGGTTGTAGTGACCGCGCCCCAAGCTGCTTAACTTTCATGATCTCTGATAGACTGCCTTTTTTTATAAAATCGTTTATTAGGTCCAAATTAACAGTCTTGTAGAATATTACATAGGTTACAATAAACGTTTAAAAAAATAACCAAACAGTCTCTTTATTTTATTAATTACCTTAATGTCCATAGGCACATGGCTCTCTAAGGTATCACATTCATTGAGTTATTCGCTACTATATATTGACGCAATAAATGGGTAAATAAAGCTAAAATAGCTTTAAACGATTGCACGCTTCGGCTAGCGGATATTAGAAAGAGAAAAAAAATTTGGAGGGAGAAAACCCTTACAAAAGATTGAATGCCGAATCTGATAGACTGCCTAACTATTCCATCCAAACTCGTTCTTGTAAGACAATATACATCAATAATATATAAGATGCTTCACGTACTTATGAGTAACAACAGTAAATTGAGCAGTTTTTTAGCATCTTTCGTACTAAATTATTTATGTTAATTAACTCTTTAAGAATGCTTCACGTATATATTCCTTACCGCAAGTTTTATTTTATCCGTATTTGAGTACTTCGCGATACGAGAAAAATCTAATAAATAATCACGCATATCATGATACTAATAAGAGCATTGATTCCGGATAATAAGAGGTCTAAGAATTTTTTTAAAAATCAGTTTAAAAAAAATTATAAAATATTATAAGTCCGTTAGTGTACCATACGTCCCGATAACGTATCTATCGTATTTAACCAATAGAAAACGAAAACTAAAGGAAACTAATAACAACTATTCAATTTGTATAAATTGATGAAAGTCCGAATAGATAGAGATGATAACATACGATTAAATCCCTTTGAAATTCTATCGATCTCTATCAATCTCTATAATATATTTTTACCAGGGTCTAGATTGGCAATTGAAGGGTTAAGGTTTTATTATTCAATCAGAGATTTTAGCTGAAATTTATAAATTGCCATTAAAAAACCAATGAATTATTTTGATGAGTGATTTCCCAGGGGATCGACTCGCTCACGGACGAATTGCAAAAAAAAGTAGGTACATATAATTGTAAAATCATCGAGTTCGTGCTCGTAAATAAAAACAAAAAGTATATTATTCGTTGGAAATAAATCAATGTAAACAAAACACTAAAATGAAAAAGAAACATTGTTCAGCTGTGTGGTTGGTGTATACGTAAACGAAATGAAATTCGTATAGTGCAATGATCAAGACCTGTGTGCAAGCGCTTGCAAAACTCGTTTGAACCATTTCGCCGTGGAGGGCGACCTGTTTCAAGCAAGTTTCGCGTGGCTGGGTGAAAGAGGGTGAGAGGAAGCTGGACCGGGGGCGCGAGGCTGCTGCACAAGAGTGGCTGTATCCACCCCCTTGGTTTTGCAAAGCCCGTCGGGCCGGAAAGAAAAATATAGTCGCAAATCAAACAGAAAACACATTTTCGCTCTTTTTATACTCCCCCCCCCCCCCCCGACCCCGACCGTTCTCTTTCCATCCCTCCCGCACTCTCCAACGACCGCCACCACCCCTTTCGGTGTAAATATTTGTTCTGGAAATATACGTTCGTCTCGACTCGTCTCGCCACGCCTCGTCTCGTTCCATTCGATTCGCTGCTGTTCTTCAGCGCCGAATCTGAAAATACATATATTTATATATATGTATACATTCATATATATATGTATGTATATAGTATATACCGTATATTTTCTCTTCCGTTCTTCCGCGAGATCTAGCTTTAGCAGCACCAAACAATCCCGAGTTATAGAGATACAGTAGAACTTCGATTAATAGAACTAATTGGGACCAACTATCGTTCGCATGATTGACGATTCCGATGACCGAATAGTCATTTTTTATAAGGCGGAGGCGAAGAAGACGCTGAACTGTTCAATATATTAGAATATTAGAATAGAATGAATGAATTAATGAATGATTTGTTGAAAAACACAATCACATTTTACATTGATTTTTCTTGAAAATATGCGAATTTATCAATATATTTATATATGTTATTTTCAGAGCTGGTCATCGATTAGTTATGTAGACATACATTTTTTTTAAATAATAATTTAATGAAACCGGTTTTTTAAGACAAAAAATCTACACTCTGAAAATAACATATATTAAGTAAAAAAAATTCAGCATTTCAATAAAAATACACAATAAACAATTGGGCAATGCGAACCCTTTCAAAAACCGTTTTTGAAGCTGTTAGTCGATTTTTATTATCTTAACATTTTCTTATCCGAACGACATCATTTTTTTTTTAAACTGAGACTTTTTTACGTAGGAATATGTCTTGACATTTCTTTGTTTGTTGTTAATCCAGTATTAATATAATTTTAAGAAGGAAATCGAAAAATCGCAATAATACAATACCCTTAAGAAATCTTCAAGACACCTCGAAAAAATCTTTTAAAAATTCAAGCAAGTATCTTTTACGGTATATTCAACATCAGCAAAGTTACAGTGAATCGACGAGGTAAAGTACAATCTTTTGTCAATAATTGTCAATAATTAAAATCACCCATATTTTGATAACAAATCATATTAAATCTTCTATTTTCTTGGGAAACAAAATCGAGGATTTTTTTTCTGTTTTATCTTTTTTGCGCTGCCAAATTATATATCTAGATAATAGATTAATTGAATCATCGTTCGGATAATCGACGTTCTACTGTAGTTGAAACGACTGCGAAACAAGTTGAGGACGATCCCGGAATATTCGACGCATTGACTCACGTTCGAGTCCAACATCCTTCGTTCCACGCGTTCGTACGATCGCCAACGGATTCACCGCTATACTGCATCGACTCCATCTTCCTTTCGATGCCACGCCGCGAGCAATCAATTCCGAATTCAAATGAAATACTCGAGTGAAATATGAGTTGATATACCGCCCGTCCGCCACCCTGTCTGACCGCTACGAAACGATCGGGCTTCTGTCTTCCCACCGTTGGAGAATCCTCGTTTTCCTCTCTTGTGCTCGCCACTCCGCGGCAACACCTCATTCGACACCTCCCGAGTTGCCTTTATTCGAGAACGCTTGAGCCCCTCTCGATATTTATATTGCATATCGACAATGCAATATATAACTTGCGTGCCAACGTTTCAGTTTTATTGTATTACAGTGGAATCGCTCAATTCAGACATTCTCTATAAGTTCAGCCACTTCTTTTTCTACTAGTTCAGAAATTTCTTGCAATTAGCCATATTTACTACTATTGGAACTTGCATTTGTTTTCGAAACTTTTTTTTCACCACGTTTTAGAGGATGAATCTTTTTTTTTTATGTATCTATATTTTGGAAAAGAAAAATACAAGTTGAAAAATATTAATTTTTTAATAGAGTTTTGTATGCCAACGTTTGAGTTTTATTGTATTGCAGTGGAATCGCTCAATTCAGACATTCTCTACAAGTTCAGCCACTTCTTTTTCTACTAGTTCAGAAATTTCTTGCAATTAGCCATATTTACTACTATTGGAACTTGCATTTTTTTTCGAAACTTTTTTTTCACCACGTTTTAGAGGATGGATCTTTTTTTCATGTATCTATATTTTGCAAAAGAAAAATACAAGTTCAAAAATATTAATTTTTTAATAGAGTTTTGTATGCCAACGTTTGAGTTTTATTGTATTGCAGTGGAATCGCTCAATTCAGACATTCTCTATAAGTTCAGTCACTTCATTTTCCACTAGCTTAGAAAATTAAGGAGCGTTAACTTTTAACTTTTTTTCACCTCGTTTTAGAGGATGGATCTTTTTTTCATGTATCTATATTTTGGAAAAGAAATATAAAAGATGAAAAGCTTGGAGCGCTAATAAGAAAAAAGTAACTTTTTAACTTTTTTTCACCTTGTTTTAGAGGATGGATCTTTTTTTCATGTATCTATATTTTGGAAAAGAAATATACAAGATGAAAAATATTGATTTTTTTACCGAGTTTTGTATGTCAACGTTTCTGTTTTATTGTATTGCAGTGGAATCGCTCAATTCAGATATTGCCTATAAGATCAGCCACTTATTTTTCCAGTAGCTTAAACATTTCTCGCAATTAGCCAGATTTTATTACTACTGGAGCGTGCATTTTTTCCGAAGCTTTTTTCACCACGATTTGGAGGATGGACTATTTATTGTGTATCTATATTTTGGAAAAGAAAAATACTCGATGAATTTTTTTTTAATTCATAAAGTTCAGAATGCAAAAATATTTACCTTTTTGCTGCACTCGGTGCAGTAATGACCTTTTACGCACGCTTCGCATGCATAAATCGCCATTTTCACACCTTGTGAAGTAAAAATTTTTATTTCACTCAGTGCGTAGAACGCGGTTTTACGCACGCTTCGCGTGCGCCAAACGTCGTTTACACACCTCGTGAAATAAAATTTTGTACGATACTCATGCGAAAAACGTTTTCTTAACTCGTATGATTGCAACACTCGCTTTCGGCTCGTGCTGCAAATTCACACTCGTCAGAAAAAGTTTTTTCTCACCTCCGGGCCGAAAGCGACAACTTTCGTTCCGCTGCGCGGAACGAAGTTCCCGGTTTTCGGCTTCGTCAATGAGAAAAATCGTATACACTCCTCGGGCAGTAAATAAGAAAGCCTCAGATCACATGTTAGTCGACCTCGGCTTCGCCTCGGCCGACAATTACACGTGATCTGAGACATTTCTTACTTTACTGCCCTAGGTGTGTAATATACTATTTCGCACTCGTATCGTAATGTACTAATACAATACTCGTTTAAATAGTATATCACGATACAAGTGCGGAAAAGTTTTTCAAACGAGTATTGTACAAAATTTTACTTTACAAGGTGCGAAAACGGCGGTTTATGGACGCGAAGCATATAATGGAACCGTCACTGATTTACAGCGTCTAAACTAATTCTGCATAAATGTTTAAAAAGATTTTTATTTTTAAAAAACGTATTAATAGCAAGGAAATTCTGTTAGAAAATATACCGTTAAATTTCAAAGTAATTAACCGTTTAGTTTTTAAGATAATACGAGTGAAACCGACCTTCCTAGTTTTTGCCCCGGAGCGCTTGGAATTTCACACCACGAACTATCCCCTCGAGCCCAGCGCGCCAACCTCCTTAAGGAGGTTGGAGCGCTCCACACTAGTCAAAGCAGTGCTAAATTTTTAAAAGCGTTTCTACCATTTCAGATGGTTTAATAGTGTGTTCCAAGGTGTTAATCACATAGCAGCATTAGTTCTTGATATTCAAATACATTCACAGCTGTGATATGAACAGTAAATCGATCAGTATCTGCAAATTTCCAATCTCGTGTTTTTTATCCAGTTTTTTAAAAGGGTAAACCGTAATATCAGTCCGATTATGACGACCAATAGCTCATTTTGTTTACTAAAAGATATTCTATCGATTGGCCGTCTATTTTTTTAAATCGTATTCGTTGTTCAAAAGATACAACCGTTTGTTTATCCTATCATAACCTAACGTCAAGTATACAAATGTCTGTAACTTTTGAACGCCTGATACTATAGAAAATCCGGACGGTCAATCGATTAAGGATCTTCCACTGATCAAAATGAGCTATGTTTCGTCATAATCGGACTGATATTACGGTTTACCCTTTTACCCTTTACCCTTTACGGTTTACCCTTTTTTATGAAAAAATATGACATCGGAAATTTGGAGATATTGATCGATTTACTGTTCATATGACAGCTGTGAATGTATTTGAATATCAAGAACTAATACTGCTATGTGATTAACACCTTGGAACATATTATTAAACCATCTGAAATTGTAGAAACGCTTTTAAAAATTTAGAACTGATTTGACTATTAAGCTAGTCCATTCGGGAAGGCATGAGTGAGATATTCGCGAACTTATCTTCGTTAGACGGGATTTTCTGCTCCTTCATTTCCTTATGACATTAATAATGCTAAACGAAGGGAATTTACATTTCGTCGTATCTCTTCACACACAAATTGAAAACTTCAATTCGTATGCTTCCGAAGTTTGTAATCCTCTAGAATTTTTCTAGCACCACGTAGTACGTGACGTAGACTCTAAAAATCAAGCGTGTTGCATTTTGCATATTTACATTCACCATGTAAAATGCAGCGCGCTTAAAATGTGTAAAAAGTCGTCATAGTGATAAAGATAGAAAATACATACATTACAGTTCGAAATAACCCAGTAAACACGGTAATGTTACAGCAACGTAACCCAATGTAACAAGTGACATCACTTGTAACGTACATGTAACTTACATGTAAGTTATTATTTCTGCTATATTGCACAATGTAACGACAATGTAACCAAAAGTTCACATCAACAACATCACAAAGCACACAAAAGCAACATCACCTGTAACTTACATGTAAGTAATTATGTCCCACTCAACAATGTTACCATGTTATGTAACATGCGTTACATAACCGTTACAATTCAGTTATATTCCCTGTACGTTGCGTAATGTTACTGATGCAAAGTAACGTAAAAGTTACGAAACCGCAACTTCGAAAGGTAACTTCACGTGAGGTTCTTTTGTCGACTGAAAGTCCACAAAAGTCCACGGGTTGCGAAATCGCTACCCTTAGAAGGTCAAAAAAATAGCTGCTAAAATTAAAAGTAGAACAGGCTATTGGCGAATAATGCCAACCAGTTAGGGCACCTCCGAAGGGTATCCCACTGTTTTTTTTGAACTGCGAAATCGCTCCGTCTTATACACGCTAGGGTCACACATCGCTTGCGAGAAACTTTTAAGTCGTTAGCCACCTAGCGGACATAACATTTTGTATGAATATGTGACGTTCTTACAACGTTGCCATGTTACATAACTGTAACATAACCCAACTATCGCCACAGTTACATTATAATCGTTACATATATGTTTCATTACAGCTATACACTTTCGTTATATAACTGTAACGTAACGACATATAAAAGTTACATAACGTGGATGTTTACGATGTTACATAACAATTGTAATATGCATGTTACGTAAATATTACATTCCCTTGCAAGGTTTTTGCAATATTGCCACGTTACATGACTGTAACATAACCGGACTATAGCCGGAGTTGCATTACAAGCGTTACATGTATGTTGCATTATAGTTACACATTTTTGTTACATTACTGTAACGGAAATATGGCATATAACAGTTACATAATGTGCATGTTTACGATGTTACATATCCCCTGTAATATGCATGGTACGTAAATGTTACATTCCCGTGTAACGTGTTTTGCAATGTTGCCACGTTACATAACGGTGACATTGCCTTCCTGTCACAAAAGTGACGTTCCAATTGTTACTTGCACGTTGCGTTGCGGTTTCATGGCTTTTGTTATGCAACTGTAACGAGAATATGTCACGTAACAGTAACATTACCTGCATATAACAAATGAAACATCACATATGTTACTCCTACGCTGCATAGCCGCAATATAACGCAAGCGTTACATTGTTACAATCACATGTACCTTCCAGGTTACATTGCTGTTCAGTTATGTGTTTACTGGGAACATACTAATCATATATTTGTTTAAAACCGTGTAATATGATATTTAGAAGACATCTTGAAGACCTTTCTCCCTGAAAGTATCTGGTCAATGATGCTCAACGTTAAAAGAAACGTGAAATATCGATTTTGAAATCTGATATAACAATTCCAACAGCTGTGACTTTTTAAATAATATCAATAATGGAAATATTAAAGTTATTATGATAAATGCTTATTATTCGACAGTCTGAAAGCTGTGGCTGATATATGCCAAGCGGTAATTGCGTTCCACGCGTTTACATCGAGAACCTGGGATAATACGTGATAATATGTTGTTAACCCACCGGTGCAAGTACAGATAAATTGCATGTTCGTAACGAGCCACTATCCATGCGCGTTTATCAACTCCTTTGGTGGTTAGCATCTGTAAATGGACAATTAGAACGCATAATAAAGGTAATATTTAGTCTAAGATAAATGTATACTCTGCCCTATCCCCATAATTATCAAAACTTACCAGAGTCATGTGTGTATATACCGTTGTACTTTTACATTTTTATTATGCAACGGTACATCTATTAATAGCTATGAATACAGAGCATATGTGCAGCGCAAGGAAATGTTACTTATGTTAGAGTCATAACAGTTACATTATTTGCATTTAGTGATATAATATAATCAATGTGATTATGTAAATATTACATAGTCTTGCAACATTCTTGTAATGTTACTATGTTACAATCCGATAATATATTTCCGTTGAAGCGCGAGGCGACTAGTTCAGCTGTGCAATTTTTCCCTTGGTTGCTTGTTACCCGTACTGCATCACTATCTAATGTAATTCTCTGTACTCTTCGTCGCTTCATTTAAGTCTAGTTCTAAATTCCTCTTTTTAAGTTTGCTCCATGTTATACTCTTCTATACAACTCTGGTCCGTAGGGGATTTATCCCAGGACTCAATAAATTTCTATTCTAATCTATTCTATTCTATTCTAATATATATACAATAAATTGTTACGAGCATTTTGCGTTACGGTTACATAATTTTTATTATGTAGTCGCAATGAAAATACGTCATGTAATAAGTAACACTAGCGGCATATAACGAAAAAAATTGTATTTTACGCGTGTTATATATCCTCAAAATTTTACAAGCGTCACACTGCAACATTACATGTAAATTCCACGTTACTTTGCTATTCTACCACGTGTTTACTGGATTCTGTTTAAAAAACTGTAATATTTTACATAATTTTAAGGATGAAACTTACAATTTTATTGGATTTTTTACAATATTCCAAGGATAAAACTTGCCGCAGGAATTTCAAGAAGTACAACAACGTTGATTCTGTCCTTCGTTTCACAATCGAAATACACGTCTTACTTTTTCTTTCACTTTCTCTCTGTCGCTCACTCTTTTCTTTGAAACGGTGTGTTTCATTTCGAAGTTTGAAAGGAAGAAAAGTGGGGAATACTTAAACTCGGAATGAAATTTCCGAAAGAATACCGGAAGAGCTCAGAAAAAAAGTGAACCGGCCGGAGGCACAAAAGTGTTGAATCGTGTCTTACCATTTGCCTGAAAAAAATTGGTACGTAGCTATAAGCGTTAAAGCATCAATAAAATGTTCGTTTTCCTCCGTTCCCAACGCAATTTTATTGGATTCATATTTTTTAGTCTACCTTGAGACGCGTCCAAATTATCGACAATTTACAAAAATAGTTGAGGGCAACAAACTCATAAATTTGTCTCTGGCTTCATTTGTCTCGTTCTCGTCATCGCTCTCTATGGTTACCCGTGCTTTGTATCCCACACTGTAATATTAATTACATCGGTATATTGCTCGTGAATGTTTATAACAAATGTAATATTTTATACACGGTTTGCAGTAATAAGTTCGTAAAAAATTCAGGAACTTTTACAAATTATTGAAGGACATTGAGGAAAACTAAAAAAAACCGATAATATGAATCAATAATACAGATCTTTCGTATAAAATGTAATCACAAGTGTTACGTCCTGGCTATTTTTCTCGTCCTATTTCTGATTATTATTATCTACTTTAAGTATTGCAATTAATTATTGCTTTCAACTCTAAGTTGCTAGACTTTCGATATTTTTCATTATTTCCGTACATTCATGTTAGCTCAATTATTCCTGCTTTCCTGCTATTCTGTTGGCCGCGCGTGCGACGCGCTGTCAGCATCTTTGGGCCCCATCGCGATCACTAAAAATTCCCCCACTATGTACGCCAACCTTGCTTTCTTCGTTGCCTTTACAACTCCATATCTTCAGTCTTTGATCATGTATTGAATTGTAATTATCAGGCTCGCGTGCCTGAGTGGCAAATAGTACACGCTAAAGTAGTCTGTGAAATTGTATCTCTTGCTAAAAATGAATTATAATGTTATAATAATATCAAACAAATGTTATACTGAATTAATTGAATAAACGATACTGTTACTTGGGCGCGATAATTCAAAATATTAGTTTTAACTATTAATCGAACAACGAAACTCCAAATTCTCGTTCATCCAGGACGTAACAACAAGGAATAAAATTTACTAAAACTGCATTAAAATATTGCTGTCTCATATTATTTTTTTGACAGTATCTGCGTGCCATAAATTGATCTTTAAGTGGTCTTATTAAATACCAACGAGGTATTCTTAAAAATATTTACCTTATAATAAACTTTTTTTAAAGTTTACCATATAATCAATTTAAAAATCCGAAAAAGGAGCCTGAAGATCTTACAGAACTTTTTTTAAGACAAGCTAAATTCAAGTACATTTCCAGGACTTCAAGGAGTTCCAGGACCACTGGATATCATTATCATTACCTTTGATCGCTGACGGGATAAGAACCAAAAGTTACCCGAGGGAATTCGTTCGCTACATTCGTTAGAGCCACAGCATAAGTATCTTCCTTAGCGTCAATGTAAAGCTCTTTTTTCACAAATACTCGATCCGTTTTGAACAGCTCCTGCAAAAAAATAAACAGAAGTTATCGTCCCATGCAATTTAAAAAAAAGGAGATATTTAAATATCGTCATTACCTCGTACAAACTCGTGAAAAGCGGCTCCAGAAATATTGGCGAGCCCGGGAAAACATAAATGTTTCTCATAGTTATGCAAGGATAATTCGAAGGTTTTCCGGTAATTCGATTTACTCCAAATTTCAACGTAGCTTGTTTTGGTATCTGTTGGATCGATAATTCATACATAAATATTATATTATTTCTAGCAAAACATAAAATACACTATTTTTTTATACATCTTACAAAAGCCAATTTTCGACCGGGCGAATTCGGATCCTCTATATTTAAAATCTTCTTTACAATATCAAGCAATGTTGGATCATAGTGCAAAGAATCGTTGAATGCTTTAGCCAGACCTGTGAAATAAAGAATAGGATTATGACGTTGTTTTTGCTATTTTGTCAGTGAAGCGATCTATTTTAAGATCATTTCCGACCTTCGAACGTCATGTCATCGTGTGTTGGACCAATTCCTCCAGATGTGATAACGTACGTGTATTTATCCGAGAAATCACGAATCTCGTTTGCTATTATATCGACATCATCGCTTATGACGGAAATCTTAAAACATCGCGATTCTTAGATAAATAGATAGATTCTTAATGTCAAATTTATACGAAGATTTATAGCTATATATAATTGGGAAACCAACTTTTTTAACTTTAACTCCACATTCATATAAAAGTGTACACATAAAGTGAGAGTTTGTGTCCTTGATTTGTGCCTTCAGTATTTCATCACCGATAACTGGAATGAAAAATATAATATACAAGAAAAAATCTATTTATGTGCAGGAATCATAAAAAGTATTTTAATTTGTAATTTCACCTACTAATTAATCCAGCTGTATGACGTTGGACTTCGCTGCTGGATAATTTATAAGCTGCTCCACCAAAGCTTAAAAATCGCTTTAGTGGAAAACTTTGAAAAATATATCGACAAACTTGCAACATTTTGTCAATTTTGTTATCAGTTACCTCTGAAAGTGATATTTACTCTATGGTTTTTTGAACTTTGATACAATCCATTAGTTTCACAAAAATGTTGTCATTTCGTCTGCAAACATAAGCAAACAAATATGCATCATATGAGGATATCTCATACAATTTTTTTATATATAATTTTTTTTAATACAAATCGTAATACATAAAATAACAGCAAATTTGACTTTCTATGAGTCATATTTATTTTAATTTCAACAACTAATTATACATATACATTTAAAAAAAATCAAAAACCAAAATTAACATGTGTTACTTTTTTGCCTTGAAATTTATTGGAAATATTCTTGTTTTAAATTATCTATATAAAGTAAAAAACAATGACGATTAGGGATTAATAATAATTATGTGATGGGATAAACAATTACAAATAATATATTTAAAAGTGCCAAATTTATCAATCTCTAGACAAGCAAATGTATATCTATATATTCGTATATGTGTACATATATATATATAGTTCAATTGCAACTAGCTAAAAAAAGGGTTAACCTCTAAGTACACTTTGTGTGTACCTATTACTCCTCTAGCAAAACAGAACAAGAAACTCTTCCGAATTGAATCGCACAAGTTTTGCAAATAAAAGAAATCAAACACATATTTTGCAATTCGCTATAAAAGAGGTGGAAGAATTGCTTCCACATACGAGTTGGTGATAAATAATGGCTAGTAGAATTTTCGCAGAGTCCGTAAACACACCTAAGCAATTGTTCAAGTTTTTAATGAGAGAATGCCAAAAATTACCGGCTGGTGCACAAGAATTTTATAAACATTCAATCAGACAAGTAGGTCCAAATTATTAAACGCAACACTGTGTTTCAGTTCCGACACTCAACTTCACGTTACTCGCCGCTATTCCTAACCTCACTTGTCTTTATAACTTTCAAGTTTTACGATCGGTTGTAACAATACAATTTTTTAAAATTTGTTACAGAGCTTCAAACAACATGTCATTGAACCTGATCCTGTAAGAGTTCAGCAAATTATGGAAAAAGCGCTACACGATGCTCAATGGGTAATGAAAAAGGTACATTTAGCATAATTGCTTAAGGGGACCCAGCCACCTAAATAAATTCTGTAAATTATACCCTTCTTCTATAAAATGTTAAATTTAAACCTCATTAAGTAAATAACAAGCATTATGATTCTGCAATTTTGTAAAGACATACAGTGCACCAAAATGGTGTAAGGTAAAAAGTAAAATTTTTCACGTGTTGTAGTTTTCGGACCAAACCGGTGAACAAATTTTAGTGTTTGATGTCTTATTTTATCTGTCAAAGAGTGAATTCTGGAGTGAATATAGGAATTCTTATTTCAGGTCTTATTACAAAGCTATGATTTTAAATGCGTAAATAAATCTTTCCCTATTAAAAACTCACTATTTTTTTTTTTATGTTGCATTTCCCCCCATCTGCAGGCATTATGCCTATTACAGGGTTAGCCCGGGTCAGTAGCCAGTCCCCCCTGGGTGTCTGGTCCGGATCAGAAACCAGGCCCCCATACGGCTACATCCAACTTCCTCCTCTATATTGCATTCGCCATAGCATTTCTGCTATGGGCATAGGAAAACTGTGGAAAACCTATGCCGATATAGCCAGTCTCAAGTTTGCCTCCCGACACTGGTGCTACGTCACGTTTCATTGAGAATGTAAAAATTAAAAACTCACTAAATAATTGATTACAGTAAATTTAATTTTCGCTACATCCAGAATCGCTATATTCAATCCAGAATGCACTCTTAGACAGATGAAATAAGACATTGAACACTAAAATTGGTTCACCGGTTTGGTCTGCAAGCTATAAACAAGTGAAAAATTCTATTTTTTATCTCACACCATTCTTGTACACTGTATGTCTTTACAAAATTGCAGAATCATAAGGTTTGTTATGTACTTAATGAGGTTTAAATTTAACATTTTATAAAAGAAGGACTTAATTTACAGAATTTTTTTTCTTGTGGAATTTTCTTCTTATTTTCGGTGACTGTGTAAACAATTGTATGCTTGCTGCTTTGGTGAAAACTTCCAAATTAATATAAAAAGTATGAGGGCTGAATGTATGAGCACATTTTTGCTATTGGTGATGCTTACATTGAAACTTTGCAAAACGATATTTGTGATAAGTGAAAACCTTTTACAAATTTGAAATACTTAGTGTTTTTGAATAATATATGTTGTGCACTATGTACTTTTCATATGTCTTAACTTTATAAAGCACATTGCAAGTTTTGGCTATAGAGCTTTTTCAAATTGTGCTTGTGCATACATATTTAAAACTAATGAAAATTTAAGAATTTTTTTTCTCTGAATTTATATACTGTTAAATTTCCTTTGGACCATAAATATTTAAGAAAAAAACGCTGTAAAAACGCCCTTTACTTTTACCTGATTTTTTCTCAACCGCATAAAGCAAGAGCAATTTTCACTTATCTTCTTTTCTATTCCTCTGATAATGCCCCATTCTCCATAGTTAACTGCTCAAATTCATTCATCTGTTTTGTTCTTTTTTTTTTTCAGTACAAAATAGATAGTTCACCTGAAGGACCAAAAAAATAGAGTGGCTGAGATATATTCCATGGACAGATGTTAGTAGATATATAAAAATGGATTTGGAAGACGTAATCAGTAGAAAGAGTGTAGCGAGCGAAGATCAGTTTTGGAAGGCAATGGACATTTGGTTGACCAATCCGCATCTTGTTAATAGAAGAATATCGTCAAGCATCAACTTATTATCGGTTGCAATTAAATGCGACACTTCCGCGATAATAAATCGTTTGCTGGCGATAGGATCTCTGTCCGAATTTCAGCAGCGGCTCGCACGAGGCGATTCTGTGCAGGATGCTTTGAATATCAAGGAAGAATGTGGTTTGGTTATCGAGAAGATTAGTTTGTTTGACACGATAGATAATGGAAGTTATTTATTTGTAAATAAATTATTGCCTCGCGATGCGGACAAGTTTTCACCGGGTATCGAATTTATTGTAGTGGAGAAAACATCGAAAAGCATTTTATGCTTTCATCGCAATATTAACGAAGACCAACGATGTCTCGGCTTGAAAAATCCCTACAAAATTGCCTACGACGATAATAGATTTAGCATAAGCGTAGATAAATTGGAGAAAGATTCCGACGATCCGAGCATTCGATGGCTTCAAAAACGTCTTTTTCCACGCCTATTAAAATGGATAGAGTCCGATCGTTCCAATGACGAAACCCTGATCGAAGGATCTCTGAATCTCGTATCACCGGAAAAATACGCGCAATTATACGGCGAACTTAAACGAAAATACGGTTTAGAAATGGTAAAAAAATGGCCCGAATGTACGGATCCTAATAAATTCGTTTACGAGGATGTTGCGATTGCTACGTATTTGTTGCTCCTGTGGGAAAAGGAGAGAAATGAATATGGCAATAATGAGAAGAAACAATCTTTTGTCGATCTTGGATGCGGTAATGGACTTCTGGTTTATATTCTAACGAGCGAAGGACATTCAGGAACGGGGATCGATCTACGAAGACGAAAAATATGGGATATTTATCCAACAACGACAAGTCTAGAAGTACGTATACTTTTCACTTTTATACCAAAGATGTAAATCCCCATTAATTCATGAAATATAGTTTGCAGTACAGTTTGTTTTGTAATTATGATTTAATAATAATAATATGTAGTGATTGTAAAATAGCGTGTACATATTTGAATAGCTGCAAAAAATACTAATTTTCGCTTAAATATTGGAAGAAATAGTGGAAAATATGGAAGAGATAATTAATGCATTACTTTCATAATGCATTAATTATGTTTCTGCATTTTTTAAAAAAGATTACCGTGAAATTTTACTGAAAAATAATAATTCTGCAACGTTAAAAAGTTTAGACATTTTATTATAATCGCTACATCTTATTATCATGAAATCATAAATATAGAGCTGATTGCATCATCATCTTTATTTCTATAAGTATTAGGCATTTATAACTCTGTTTTATACATAGATAAAAAAGAAACCCTGGGGAAAAAGAAATTATATTAACTTCCCAGACATTTTTAATAGATTAGTTAGTAAACCAAGTTATTTCTTTTATTAGGAACGAACAATCGTGCCCTCATCCACAAGTTTGTTTCCCGAAGTAGATTGGCTTATAGGAAATCATTCGGACGAATTAACGCCCTGGATTCCAGTGATAGCCGCTCGAAGTTCTTACAATTGTCGATTTTTTCTTCTACCCTGTTGCGCCCACGAGTTCGATGGCCGTAAATTTCAGCGAGAAAGTGCAGCAAAGAGTCAGTACTTCGAGTACATCAAGTACGTAAAAACAGTTTGTGAAGGCTGTGGCTTTAAAACAAACTTGGATAAATTACGAATACCTTCAACCAAGAGAATATGTTTAATTGGAGAGGAACGAACTTACCTGAAGGAAAAGAGCGATGAGCAGGATAAAATAGTGGATAAGTTAATAAACGCGCGATCATTGAAGGGAAAACTTGCTACGGAAGACCATAATCATGTATTGGAGTCTCAGTGGTCTCGTGATTTCAAGCCAAGAGATACAGTTGAACGAGTGAGAAACTGCACGCAAATCGACAGAATTATCATCGATGAAATAATAAACATTGTTACATCGTATCTTCTGAGAAAAGTTCGAGCTATAACGAAAAAGGAAGAACCGGAAAAAACGTGGAATGCCGGTGGTCAGATTGAGTTATCTGAGATAGCTAAGATAATTGCTCCTGAGACGTTAAAACAATTGAAAAATGAGTGCGGAGGCCTTCAGACTCTTCTGAAAAACAACAGCCACATATTTCAAGTCCTAAACGGCAAAGTACAATTCAAAGTTCCAGGATCCGAGGACAATAAGAGAAAAAAGAAAGGCAAAACGAACGTCCAAACAATGAAAGTGAAACCGTGCTGGTTTTACGGTAATCATCCTGACGGCTGTCCTGTGAGTGACGAACTTTGCACTTTCAAACACTAGAATAAGTTTCCTGAGTTAAGATTTGTTTTTTGTGAATAAAAAACAATTAAACAACTTACAAACGACAAGATTTTAATGAAAAAAAAGAAACACATCCGACTGTACAGAGTTATATGTATCGATAAGATTAATGTGAACACAAAGTAAATCTCCAACGAAGCCTTTCTTCCGCAGCGATTAAAATATTTAATATCACATGTCTATTAAATTATTATTATTATTATTATTAAGATGAATCGATTAAATCGCAGGCCTCTATAGTATAATGTACACTTCCGACGATTTAATCTATCTTATTTGCAATGTAAATACATGTATGTACATACATAAAAAAGAGAAATACGGTATCTCTGCAAAGAAGTATTCAGAAATCAGTCGAGAACTTTCAAAATTAAAAAGAGGAAAAAAAATTGCGATGAGATTAGAATTCCTCGACAAATTAAGGTTGTGGCTCTTTATAAAGTCTTTTGATAATAACCCCATTCAATATCTACATTACAGAGCAGAACTTTACGAGAACTGAGAATTCGATACTCCAAATAGAGATGAAAGTGTTGATAATGCTAATTTATAAAAAAGTATGCAAATCCTTGATCGTCATGCAAAAATGTTGAACTCGGTTACAAGTTCTAATTAAAGAGTATTTAAAAACGGCCTTCAATATTTTCCGCTGTTTTCCGAATGAATAAATAATGCAAGTCATGATAACTTTTATGCGAAATTAAACACAATTTTTTAAATACTGTTTTTTTCCTTCGGAAATTCTAAACAAATCGACATCGGAAAATATTAAAAGACTTATTCATATTCGAAAACCACAAAATCTTGCTCCGAGCAAATAAAAGACATTAATAAAGATCCCAATTAAGATTTATCGAGCGATTATAATATCATCGTGCAAAAAAAAAATGATGAAGATGTCGGGAAGTTGGATTTCCGATGGATCAATTTATTTGAGAAATTCAACAAACGATATATCATCGAAGTTCAATATTCGACCCTCATCGAGATATTCCGGCGTTATTTTCGCGCTCAAAATTTGTTGATGTCCCCGTCTGAGCTTTTTTACCTCCAAAGTGTCGAGCTGATGAGCTCGTTTGAGATGGGTCTGAAGATTTCCTTTTTGCGTGAACGAATAATCACAGTGAGGACAGGGATGAGGTCGATCGCCTGTATGATGCTTTTGGTGCATCTGGAGAGTTGATTTCTGAGCAAAAGACTTGGAGCACAGTTCGCACTTGTACGGCCGTTCGCCGGTGTGAATACGTTTGTGTCTTTCGACTTGGCAAGGCTTCATAAAAGTCTTGCCGCAGATATCGCATTCTCTCTTCGAATTAGACGTTTTGCCGGAAATTTGCTTGGAATTTTGTTGTTGCGCTTGAACTTGCACTTTCATATCCTGCACAGAATTCGGAGCACCCATTTGCACTAGAGCCATACAATTATTCAACTGCATAGTCGCAATTTGCTGCTCTTCAGGTTGATTCGTCGTAAGACTCGGAATTTGCGTCGCGATCACCAGATTTTCAGCAGAATTTCTATTGAAATTGACCTCCTGTTGCTGTAAATTATTATTCGTAGGTGTTGCGACGAGACTAGCGACTCCAGCTTCTTCCTGAATCGCATCAACATCGTTATTCGCCGACTGAGGCAGCAAAGATTCGTCAGTTTGAATAGTGACGAGGCCATTGGCGAGTAAAAAGTGAAGATTCGCCACAAGCTGATTACTCTCATTGATAGATAGCATCGAATTGTTGTTTAAAATAGTTCCGTCAGCGTTAAATGTTATTTGATGATCGGCAATTCCATTCGCGTCTATCGAAATAGTATCGAGTGACGGAAATTCTGGAGCGGATTGTTGTTCAGTCAACGACACTGCAGTATCTATATTAGAATTCTCAATAGTCTTTTCCACTTCCGCCACGACTCCCGCTATCGCTGCGACCTTAAGTTGCTTGGGTTTTGACTTTGAACCGCCTTTCTGTTCTCTCATATGCGTTAATTCGTGAACTTTTCGATGTCCCGATGTTCTGAATCGTAAATCGCACATTGGACACCTAAAGGGCTTTGAACCAGTGTGCAAACGCATGTGAACCTTAAGACTACCTTTCGTAGCAAATAAACTGTTACACACATGGCAGCAAAACGTTTTTTTGCCAGTGTGAACTTTCATATGACAATCGAGGGTGCATTTGACCGCGAAACTTTTGTTGCAGAACTCACATTGATAAGGTCTTTCGCCTGTATGAGTTCGAACGTGCCTTATAAGATCGCTTGGTTTACGGAACGTTTTTGGACAATATTTACATCGATTCGTGTATTCTTTTTTCTCCTTCGTTAATTCAGAATTACCGCACAAACGATTCAGTATTTCGCGCTCTGCTACGCTGTCTAATAACACTTTTTCTGATACCGTCGTCACATCTTGACCTCGCTGCTCACCTCCCGCCACTGTCACGGTTAAGAAGTCTGAGGCATCGATGGTTATCGGCTCCTTCTGCGAACTGTCCGGTTCTATCGAACAAGCATTCCAGCCCATATCTTCGTGCATTTTTGTATGTAATTTCAGTTGTGCTTCGTTTGGCAATGACTCCAAACACATGGAGCAATTCCATTGTCTGTAAGAACGTAAAAAGATAAAAAGTAACCGAAAAGATAAGCGAAAATCTTGTTTTGAATTGCAAATACTTACTGTTTACTCGCGTGCATCTTCAAGTGTCTGCTTAGACCACCGTTTGTGCAAAATCTCGTGAGACATTCGGTACATTGAAATTCTTTTGCTCCTCGATGTGTGCTCAGATGATTCTGCAAACAGATATTATGTTATTAATATAGGCTTTTTATTTTTTATTTCAGTTTTCAAAAATCGTGTGAAAATGTGATGCTCCTGATTGTATCTAGCGGAGTTCTGATGATGTCAAAAAGTGTTTGAGTTGGAATATAAACATGATATTCGGCAAAAAATTAGTGACTAATTTACGGTCATTTCGGAAAAGAAAAAATACACGAAAATATGTATATAATGCTGGTTAAAAACTTAAAAACACCAGATAAAATTTATTCGCTCTGCATCACTATTTGAACAGCATTTTATTCTTTGAAGCTGAACTTTGAGAATAGAAAAATACAAGATCGGTAAAGTTTCTGTATACCTTTAGCGTTTCCATAGTAAATCCTTTTTGACTGCACATATGGCACTGTAGCAACGATTCAGGTTCGAGAACGATCGTGGATGTCTCGTTTATATCCATCAGCGATAACGGATTAGTCAGGCAGTGAGATTTTCCATGAGCGTCGAGAAGTTTTTGATTTTTAAATCGTTTGTCGCACACGTGACATCTACGACGCAAATTTATGTAATTGGAGAAAAAATAGCTATATTGATATGAAGGAAAGATTAAAAATGCTTACGAAAATGCTGGTACATCTGGTTCAGCAACAGAAGACGGCGAAGTTGCCGGTTTTTGTTCATTCGATTCAACGTCAGTATTATTAAGAATATCCGTGCCATTCGTCGTGTCAGCTTTCGCTATAACTTTAGGATACTTCGGACATGCCTGAACAGGTCTGGATAACTCAGGACATGTTTGCATCGAGCTAACGACCATCAAATGCCGAGCAGATTTATTTGGAGACTCATCGGCGCTATTGCAAGTCGTGACTGGAACAAGACGTTGTTCTTCCTGCGCCGATCGCGGCAGAATACTCGCCATACTCGTTGAATTTGCTGAACTTATTCCCATATCAATTTCCGTATCAGCCTGTAAAGACAAATCTCAGTGACTGATAAACTCGGACTTTTGTAAAAGTGCTATTATTTCCAAACTCGGCCTATTTATTTATTCCATACATCATTTTATATTATCTTTTTCGAACATCCTATCGAAATTATTTAAAAATAGGCATACATTTTTAACTAAAGACGAAAAAAAGTTTTTCCATGAAAATTCATTCGATAGTAACATTGCAAATAATGTAATGTATTTTTACTTAATTAACTCATATTTTTATCTCTCTATATTATAAAAAGATCTCGCCGCCGCCGCTGCCGTGTCAAGGATCGACGGACTTAGAATAATTCGGGCTAGATGCGGTTACCCATCCAAGTACTGACCCCAAATCCTTTGAGGCCTGTAGGGCCTATTTTTGGAAATAAAAAGTGTATTTTCGAAAAAAAAATCCGATTTTTGAAAAATTTTGTCCGTTTTTGAAAAAATTCGCCTTTCTTTTTAATTGGCTTCTTTTTGAAAAAATTTGCATATCTTTAACAAATTTAGGCCTATTTTTGAAAAATTATACCTATTTTAGAAAAATTTAGGTCTATTTTTGACAAGTTTAGTCTTATTTTTGAAAAATTTTGGTGTATTTATTTTAAATTTGCTTGTTTTTGAAAAATTTAGTCATATTTTTTAAAAATTAGACAGATTTTTGAAAAAAAAATGTGTATTTTTGGGACAATTTGCCTATTTAAAAAAATGTTTATCTGTTATTAAAAAATTTGCCTATTTTGGAAAAAAAGTTGTCTGCTTTTGAACAAATTTATGTCCATGTATGACAAATTTAAGCCTATTTTTTTAAATTATAACTATTTTATAAAAATTTTGACCTATTTTTAAAAAATTGTACCTATTTTAGAAAAATTTAGGCTTATTTTTGACAAGATTACTCTTATTTTAAAAAAATTTTGGTGTATTTTTGTTTAAATTTTCCTATTTTTGAAAAATTTTAACGTATTTTAAAAAAATTCCTACTTTTGACTAATTTAGGTCTATGCTTGATAAGTTTACGCCTATTTTTTTTTAATGTTTGCTTATTTAAAAAAGAAAAATGAAGCCCCTCTCAATAGCTCCCAAGCCCGATTTTTTTCTAAATCCCTCAAAGGCCCCAAGCCCAAATTATTAGAAAAATTCAGGGGGATCTGGGTGACGCCGGAGGACGGAGGCGGAGCGGGAGGAGGAATGGCAGGGGCGTAGGGTCGGGGGGAGGTACCCTAAGCACGGATTATTATAAGTCCTTCAATTCTACCTTCCGTCCTTCAGACACAGTCAGTAGTTCTCATATTTTACCCAAAAGATCAATTGTGGATGACACTTTACAGTTTCGGTTTACCGACTAAGAAGCAGCGTATCATGCTACCGTGAATATTCTGAGTTCGGTGGGGGAGATTGCCGCGCGTAGCGCGCGAGCCACAATAACATCCTAGTATATGTATAAATATATAATGAACGTCTTTCCATTATTCCCTGTATTTCATAAAATGTATTTTCGGTAAAAAATGTTGGGACATTCTAAAAACAATAATTAATTTTCAAAGATTTAAATAAGGGAGTGTCTATGTTTTGTATTTACCTGCAGAGTTATATGACTCATATCGAAGGTGTCGAAGTGCGAAGGGAATATGCTGGCGTTGATGGACGCATTATTGGCAGAGTCCAAGGCCTTACCGTTCTCATAAATAATATTCAATACTGGCTGGTCCCTCGACTCTAAAGATCCCGAATTGGGATCGTTCATTCCGATATTGAATAATTGCTGGTTCAAAGTTTCCTCGATTTCTCG
The DNA here is from genome assembly GCA_963970395.1 of Ephialtes manifestator. Lineage (NCBI taxonomy): Eukaryota > Metazoa > Arthropoda > Insecta > Hymenoptera > Ichneumonidae > Ephialtes > Ephialtes manifestator. The sequence continues at coordinate 1,110,612 of OZ019971.1, forward strand.
TATACTCTCCTGAAATACGTTGTCATGAGTTTCTTAATACCCAAAATGAATTTTCGCGATTTTGCGTAAATCCTGCCAGTGTCGAACAGGCAGAATTATCGAGATACGTACTGGCGTGAGTGTTTGATCTCCGGAGTAGTTAGGTAGCGTAATAGTGCCCGTTTCGTCGGCATGCAAGGTCTGGGATGATCCTAAGTTATCGGTATCTACCACGGGTAAATTCTCTGCAAATTAAATTAGTGAGTGAATAAAGCTCAGTTAATAATTACTCGTATCTTTACGAACAGCCGAATGTTAATTATGATAACAAGATATTATCGAAAGTTAAAGATCCTACGATTGTCAATTGTCTGAGTAATTCCACCATCAGCCATAAAAGATTTCTCCTTTTCCTCGGGAATGCCCTGAAATTGATCGTTGAACGCTCGAGCAAAATCAGGGGCTACTTGTTGTGATTGAAATGTCACTCTCATGTCTTCGGGAAGCGTAAGATTTTCCGTTATTACCGGCATTACTTGACTCTCCTTGATCGGCGAGAGTTGAGGATCCTGCTGTGTTCTCTGTTGCTCCAATTGCTGCTTTTGACAGAAACGCGAGTTAACAAAGGGGAAAGAACTTACCAAACGTTCAAGCGTTATTTTTATTTGTTCGAGAAATTATTATTTGTTCGGGCAAAAATTCTGACACACACCTGTTGCGCTAGCTCCGTTTTATGTATCTTCATATGTTTCCTGCAGTTAACGGAGGTCTTGAACGTCTTGTGACAATAAGGACACATAAAGGGCCTCTTGTTGCTGTGAGTAACCAAATGTCGCTTCATACTGCTCAGCGTGGAAAATGTTGCATTACAAACTGAGCAACCGAAGGGTCTAGACTCATCGTGTGTGTGCAAATGCGATTTGAGAACGCTATTTGATGTGAACCTCCTAAAAAAGAAAAAGAATCAAGAAGAAGAAGAATAGGCAGTTGGTGAAAGAGCGTGATTTTCGCTCCAAGTGATTTTTGCCCTCGGTAAAAATTATGCACTTCCCTCCCTTGTAGCATTATATACTATTTTTTCTGGCAATTGTTAAATTGCTCTTACCTATCGCATTTTGGACATTTGTAAGGTCTTTCACCCGTATGTCTTCGATAATGTTGTTTCAGATGGCTTATTTTCCTAAATGCCGCCGGACAGACCCAACATTTATGAGGCCTCGCAACATCGGCGCTGTCGTAAATCTGCTTCTGTTTTGACTGAACGTGAGCAACGCTGATTTTATTTCCCGCGTCGCTGATTATCAGCGGCTCCTCGAGTACTATTTGAGGTACGAGAACCTCAGCTTCTGGCGATATCTTCGATTTGCTCTTCATATGACTTTTTGTGTGACTTTTCAATACGGAACTTGTACCAAATGATTTGTCGCATATGTTGCACTTGTGAGGCTTCACGTGAGTGCGCGAATGCGCTATAAGGCTACTATGGCAAGCGAATGTCTTGTCACAGGTATTGCATGCATATTTTTTCGTGCCATTATGAGTTCTCTCGTGGGCTATCATCGTAGATTTTAGAGCGAACGACCGATAGCAATATGAACACTGAAATATGATTAAAAAATCGATTTACAGGTAATTTCGTGATTCCAAAAAATCTTTGACAGCAAAAAATCATTCGCGGATATCATATAACTTGACAAAAAAAAAAATTACAGAAAAAAATTAAAATTTCTGAAAATTCACTAAAAGTGATTTACCTTGAATGGCTTTTCTTGCGTGTGAACTCGCAAGTGTCTTATGAGATCCGATGGCTTTTTGAATTCTTTGTGACAAAAGGAACAAGCATACCATCTTACGCTTCCGATACACCGCTGTTTTATCGTGAGATACCTTCTAAAAAATCATAAAACAAATTAAATTCGACTACTCTATTTTTATGGGATATTTTTTTAAATTAAGTTGTTACATAATTCTGTAAATTACCTCAATGAACCGTCCGGTGCTCTGTCCAAGAGCGTCACAAAAGACGTTTGGGCATCGCCCTTTTTCGTCGAAGCGTCAGCATTTTTTTCTTTGCTATCTAAACCACTATTTTTCAGAGCCTGCTGAAGTATATCACCTTCAGAAGTCGCTGTTAATCCCGAATCCGTAGAATCCGCAGGGTTCTTTACACTAGCGTCGAGAGATGCCAATTGGGACATCACTGTGTCAACGGTGGCTTGAAGGTCAGCCTCTGTTGAGCTATCACATTTTTGCGGTGTTTCCTGCAATGATTTTAACCCTCTAACGTAATCTTACCAATCTACATAATAATAAAGTACATGTGTGGATTCTTACACATCTCACAGACACTCGCACTCATAGACACTCAGAGCTACTCATAAACACGCGCAGCCATTCACTCATAGATTCACTCATAGATACTCATAGACACTCAACGGAAACTTCAGTCTCGAAAAAAGTGGTTTGAGTAGTTGTCTGCAATTTTTGATGGACATTTGTAAGTATCAAGATTAAAAAAATTAATTTCCATTGAGTCATAGGAAAGAATTGTAGCTTCAATCCCACTGATCGATTAATAAAAGAATACGCCTTACTAGGGTGGTCCATTTTGACACAATATTTTTCTTTTTTGCAGGGCACCCCTCAAAACTGTTCTCTATTATGAAAAATAAATCCTTGTACATCATTGATGAGATAAAAAAATATGTAGAGGTTGCGACGGAATTTAAACATTTTCTTGTTTTAATCATTTTTTTCAGTGAAAATTCTCATGCATATGTTCAAATTTTTTGCATTACATGAGTGGATATCACTGCAACAGTCCGTTATTGTTTTATGGTCGTTTTGGGCTACAAAATAATTGCAACTGTAAAAAATATGTGCTGTGAAAGTAAAAAATAGAGGGTGAGCAAATTTTTTTTTTAATTCAAAATTCCATAAAATTTCTATCCCTAAGCAAATTAATACCAAATTAAATCCCAAACTTTGTCTGATAACATTCTACCTGGAAACCAAATTGAAGTTAGATGTCTAAAGAATTATGGACCTTTGAACAAAAACAATCTTTAAAAAAATGATAAAATTATCTCAGTCAACCTCTATTTGTATAATATGATGTATTTATCCCAGAAAAACTGTTATATAAAATCTAAAAAAAATTCGTAAAAAGAGCGAATGATAATCGTAAACATTTGAAGGTTTCGGACAATTATTGTTGTTATAGAGTGTCTCATAATGTATTTAATTGTTTCCGACAATTCCAGAGTGTAATTTGTTCATCCGGTAGCCAAATATTTATCATTATCATTCACTGTTTTTACGAGAATTTTTTAGCTTTGATATAGCATAGTTTTTTTGTTATAAATATGTCATCACTCCGGTAGCGGAGTTTGTAATCTTTTTAAAAGTTTGTTTTCGTTTCAATTTTCACAATTTTGCAGATATCTAGCTGAAATTTGGTACACACGTAGACTATTATCTGACAGGGTTTGGGATTTAATTTGGCGTTAATCCGCTTAGCGACAAAAATTTTATGGCATTTTGATTTTTTTGAAAATATCTGCTCATCCTCTAATTTTCTCTTTCACGGCACACATTTTTCGAAGTTGCAATTATTTCGTACTCTAAAGCTACCATAAAACAATAACGGACTGTCGGAGTGATATTCAGTATCTCCACACTCATGTAATGCTAAAAATGTAAAGATATACATGACAATTTTCACTGAAAAAAATGTTTAAAACAAGAAAATTTAAAAATTCCGTCGCAACCTCTACATATTTTTTTATCACATCGATTTACGAGGAATTATTTTTCGTAATAGAGAACAGTTTTGAGAGGTGCCTCGGAAAAAAAAAATATCGTGCAAAAATGGACCACCCTACACCTTACTCTTACAAGGGTTGATAAAAAGCAAACTGTTGATTTAAAAAAAAAATGTAATAGTAACAGCGAGATACAAACCTCCGTAGGATTTGAGTGCATTTTCTTCATGTGTCCGTTTAGACTGCCCAATTTCTTGAACACACAGGTACAGTGCGTGCAGCTGTAAATAGGCTCGCCTTCCGGTGCGTTGTGTACCCTCAAGATGTGAGCGTTCAAATTACCTGTAAATTCAATTTCACTGTAGCCTCGTTTCTCCGTGTAATAAAGAATCTATGAATAGAAATTAACCGCATTTCGCCCTCACCTTTTTGACTAAATTTAGCGTTGCAAAACTCGCAGCCGTAAGGACGAACTCCGATATGTTGCCACATGTGAATCTGAAGTGATCCCTTCTGCGTAAACGCTCGAGTGCAATCCGTACATTTAAAGGGCTTCTCTCCGGTATGTACTCTAATATGACGCATCAATTGACTCGGTTTTTGGAAGGATTTCGAACATATCTTGCACTTGTACATTGTTTTATGATTTGTCCCTCTTTTCGTCTGTTTTACTATCTTTGTCTGTTGTAAATCAAGGAACATTCAGTAGTGAAGAGGATGAATAAAACAAAGCCAAAATAATTGGTAAAAAGTAAAAGAAAAAGGCAAAAACAAACGAAGAGAAGAAAAACTCACTCTATAATGTTCCCTAATATGTAGACGATACAGAGCGGGTTGTGTGAACTGCTTATTGCAGAGTCTACATTTTCGCACATCTTCGGTCGACCACTTTTCATTATGAAGCTTCAGATGTGCGTCGAGCTGCGCCTGTAACATTCAAAAGAAAACTTTGTTTAATGATATGAATTATGATGTATTTTGTCAATCGCCTCCGCGATGCAATATTTTTTTTTACTCCGAGATGAACCATTTTCACACCTTATGAAGCAGAATTTAATGTACAATTATCTTCTAAAATGAATGTACTTTCATAACAAAATTAAAGCAAATTATAAAAATTCAAGTAATGCTAGATTAAAATTGAAATAAACTATCGAAATTACAGTATCATACCTTAATTTTACATCGTACTTGTATATTAAATCTGGGATACCAGTTTATGCATAAAAACTTGTGATACTTGTACATTCAATTTTTTTTAGTGTTGCCTACCTTGTAATATTGAGCGCTGAGACCGAGCGCAAAGTGAAATACCCGCGAGCAAATGAGTAGGATAGCGAAATTCACGCAATCGACGGCGAGTGTCATCGTGTGGGACGAACAGATCTTCAGGCAGTTTAGATAGCAATCATCGCTGTCTTTCTCGCGGAAATAACGCTACGAATTAGCGCTGAGTTCAACGAGCCAGTAAACGTTAACGCGAGTAAGTGTACGTAGAGTAAATCTTGATAAACATCACAATACATTATCTGGCAGTGTCCCTGTTATTGCAGTAATTACGGTTTTGACTGCGGATGTTTCTTATCGATTTCCTTTCGTATTTTAAGTTCTATTGGCGAAGAACACAGTGGCTTAATTTTGAAGAATGTTACGTCCGGGTATATTTTGAACAACTAAATAACTATAAAAACACAATTAAAGAAATCATTACTATCACTTTATTACGTTAATTTTTTTTAATTATTAAAAATATACCTGGATGTAATAAAGAGTGTTATTAATTTCGTTAACGTTGGTCATTTTATTTTTTTTCTCTGTCATGACTGGCAATGAAGATTTAAAAATCTTCTGACAGATCTACAAGAGAAATAGATTTCTTTCGATGAAGTATCATGGAAATCTTTTAAAATCAAGCTCGAAAAAAATTATGGTATGTCGATCAGCATCTAACGTTCCAAAAAAGCATTAATCGAACATATCTTGGAGGAAATGGTAAAACCTTTGAATAATACTTTTGCTGCAAGTTCATCTGACAAAACGTCGTAAATGAGTTTTCTTTTATCCACGCAAATTGATATGTTGGGCAATCAGTACGATAGAATAAAGAACAAGGCTGCAAAGTAGAACTTTGCAAATTGCTTAGTCATTATTGTTGGATTTTTACAAATCTACCTCTCTATGAGGAAGCATGTTAATCTATTTTGGCTTCCTTATAGAGGAAGCTTTGTAAAAATCCAACAATAATGAGGAAGCAATTTGCAAAGTTCTACTTTGCAACCTTCTTTAAAAAATTTTTAAATGGCATTATTTTTTAACCCCTTGACAGATTCTCGCCAGATTCGAACTGATGCTTAGTTTACCCACATTCTACTTGTGGACCAAATTTGAGCCAGATATCTTAAAAATTGCAAAAGTTAGAGCACGAACAAAAAATGAAATTTTTTTTTAAATGCCATAAATTCTGAACCCCTTAACGGATTGACACCAAATTTAATCCCAACCACTATTTGATAACAGTCCACTTCTGGTCCAAGTTTAAGCCAGATATCATAAAAATTGCGGGAGTTAGAGCGCGCACTGATATTCTCCAAAAAATTCAAAATGCCATAAACTTTGAACACCTTGATGGATTAACTCCAAATTCAATCCCATACCTTGTTTAACGATAGTTTACTCGTGGTTCAAATTTGAGCCCGATATCTTAAAAATTGCAACGGCTATCGTGTTAACAAAAAATGGTGCACATACGCACAAACACACACATACAGACATTTTTTCTAAACCATTCTGAGTGTCCTGACATGAAAATCTCGAAAAAAATGTTTTTTTCACGAAAACAAATCTTCCTCTATGAGGAAGCAATAATTATTCAAAGAGGCCGTTTAGCGTTTTGAACGCAGTCATTTAAGTCAGAGAAGAGTTTTACATATTGTTATCTCTCTGGCGGACGATGCATGAGGAAGTCAAGCCCGATACATCGCCCACCCCTCCGGAATTGCTGCACTAGACTGTGTTGCGCAGCTCGTTCACTTTATCTCAAAAGGAGCCTCCCGTTAAACATATTCATTACTTCCCATTCCCGTTAAACATAGAAATAAAGAGTTTCGAGAGAATATTTTCATTCAACGGCTATCAGCTTGCGATAGAGAAGCCGGAAGATCTGGAGCGATGCTTCGATTGGCCGTAATTGAGGACTTTATGGTCCCAGAGCCGACGGACTTCGAGCCGGACGTTCAAGATGACAACCGAAGCGATTTGAGCAGTCGAGAAATTCCTCGAGCTCAATCGCAAAGGCCTGAACGCCTCTGAGACGACTTGAATTATTAGCACGGGCCAATTCTCCGTGTCAAGTGTCAAGCGTGCACTCGGTTGCATCTCGTGCAACGCACAAGGAAGAAGAATAAGAGCAGAAACGATATGGATCTGCATTCGTGCGGCGCAAACGACGCTGACTCGTCTGATGCTCCTCTTCGTGGGCTTCGTAAAATTCCAACGTGAACAAGAGCCGAAAGAAGAAGAGTCGTGAAGCCGACGTCCAAGCCTGAGAAAGTAATCCACAGAACTGTTGCGTCCGGATTGTAATCGCGATCCACAAGCACAGAAGAGTCCACGAACGTCGGTTGGGCCATCATCTTTCCTTGCGTGCCATTAAAGCTTAACGACTTTACGTTTTTTTTTCTACCGCCTGTGTCACTAAACAAAAATTAAATTTCACATACTGTTCATGTTAGAGAATAAACAGTGAAAGAATCTGTTTTTATGGATAACATAGACTTCAAGATTATATGATAATTTTTTTATGGTTGACGAATACGAATAAAAAATTCTATCGAATTTGATGGTATTTATTAAGGGGAGGGAGTCAGACCCAAATTGCTGATATTCATTGAATATCATGTCAATAAATACTACGGGTTGTAGTTCTGGAGCACAATTCTAGAATGAATTGTATCATATCCATTAGTGATGGATATTCAAGAGTGAAATTGGGGAACTATCACACACACAAGAAAGTATTAAGTATCATCAAATAAAAAAACTTCGGATACGCGATTCTGAGTCACTTTCTTTACTCTCTCGCCCTGCACGATGCACCATTGGTATATTAGAGTGCAACGAACTCTCTGCAGTGGTCCGCTCTTCCCAGAAGTCAAACTAACAAATCTCACACGATACGGATGGCGTGCCTATGCCAACACGAAGAAAAAATCATAAATTACATACTCGTCGTATAAATAGCATCACGTATATCAACTAGATCATTCGAATCTAACATTTTTTCCAAATCCCAAACTCACAGCGACACGTGTCTTCCTTCCACTTTCCTCTCCTCTTAAAAGACTTGCTACTCTTTGATTACATTGAACCTACTTATTTACTTGCTTATTTGTTCTATAAATTATTTTATGTTAACATTTTTCCATAAATTTTGCACTTGTAGCAGTAAAATCCAAACATGTTATTAAATAAAATAATAATCTGCAAAAATTATTTTTATTCATTACTTGTTGTCACGAATTTATGGAAAGTCCTTTGTATAATTTGTTTAAACACACAAGATGGTATTTAAACAAATTTATATTTAATTGACTAGTGTAAAAACGATAAATATGACAATTAAATATAAACAAATTTATATTTAATTGTCTAGTGTAAAAACGATAAATATGGAGTTGCAAATTAATGGAAGTGTTGGGCTGATCTCGAAGCGAGTTTCGCATTTTTTTTTCTTTTCTCCAAGATGGTTTTAGATAAGAGAAACACAGGTCTCGGATTTTGCTCGTACATTCTCGAGATTCCAAGGCACGACAAGCTCGTTAGAATTGTATTTTTCGAATGCGCTAAGTGACATACTTTGTCTTTATTCCCTTTTTATTTCTTTACCGAATATTACATCTGTGTATATATTTCGTTTACGAAGAAGGATTGCAAAATCCTTCTTCTTTTCCTCCGGAGATCCTCTCTCTGTTTCTTTTGCAGTTTTTTTCTTCGCTCCATCGTTCTGTATACAACTGGTTCATTAACTGCAATCGTATACAAGCTTCATTTGAATGTTCTTTTTTTTTTCTTCATTCGTCCCGAAGATATTTATTTCTTTTCACACATAGCACGCGCGTGTATATTGCGTCAACCGGTGAATAATATTTGCAGGCAGTATCGCTACACAGCATAACTGTACATGCCTTTAAAAGGCCGCTGAACGTTCAAGCTCTGCAGCTCAATTTTTTTTTCTTCTTTTTTTTCTCGCTACTTTCGCCGACGAGGCAAAGTGAAAAAAATCGGCTAAACGATGCTTGGATGTCGCTGTCACACAGTGACCTCACTTGGGAGTGAAACGGAGTGAACATACTGAAACGCATCAAAGATACGAGAACTTCCTGTTCCCCTTCCTTCTTGACGTGGTCCGAATAATATACCGAACCAAATTGCACGATGTTGGCGACCGGCAATTAATTCACGGCTTCGTGGAGACGCACATGTACTTCGCAACAGTATCGTCCAAGATATCACTGCGGAGCTCAGTGTAAAGCATCCTCTGTAAATCCATTCACATTTGTTATTTTCAAGTTTAATTAGGCACATTTCAGAACTACTTTCCGAGTATTTTTTCTAAAAATCTTACATTCAATTAAACAATTGCTGTATTTTTCTTTTATTAGTGGATCTTGAAAATTGTGTCATGATAAAGATGAAATTAAGAACTATAAGTAGATAAAAGTTATCGATTTGCATCAGCTTTTGAGTGAATTTTCTAAAATAATGTTATTAATCTGTTAACGTTTGTTTTCATAAGTACAGATTTGTGTTCAGCTGCTCCTATTGTGACGTTAAAAAATCTTCTTCTTCTTTTTCTTCTTTTGATTTAGGGTTTGCTCCGGTTGTTGCACTTTTGGGGTTTAACTATTTGCAGTCACGGTTGAAAAATCATTAATGAGACTTCTATAAAAAATATCGTCAGAGTGAATAAACAAGAATTTGCTAAAAATGTAAAAAAATAAACTGCTTGTTAAAAAAAAGGTAATGATCTTGAAATTATTTATAGAATGAGGAAACAGATAACGTTAAAAAATAATGGTACAACAACTCTGCTTTGACCCTTTAAATTTCCCTGTGGCAACCTTAAAAAACGCTAATCTTTAGGATTGCAACGCGAGTGAATTATGTCGTAAGAGATCTCCCGGCGTTGCAATGAGACACAGGCAATTTATCTGCGAGGCAATCTCTTTTTTTTCCCTACAGGATTCGCAATGGTAACTTCTTCGCATATCAGACATGCGAGGGGCTAAATGAACGACCAAAAAACAGCGAGCGAAAAGGATGACGCCGAGAATGAAATGCGAAAGAAGAAGTCACGACAATAGTGGAATGCGAAACGCAAAATGTTGAGAGTATGACGGGGAAAGATATAAAGTCCTTTATGTTCCTACGATTTAGACTATCGCTATATCTACAACACAAAAAAGCTTGTCCCTTCAAGATTGTCGGACAGTGAAGAATAAAAACGAAATCACAATGAACTTGGATGTGGCAAGAAGGTCTGGAGTCCAGTGACGCAAAGTCAAAGGACTTCAAGAAGAAAGCAGAAGGATGGGGACATATCCAGTCACCCAATCGAAGTCAAATGGATTCTCATCCGCCCCGACCTTGTGCCTTACGTCAGCGAATATCTTTTGATCGTCGAAAGGCTTTGCAAGAGCCACGAGAGAGGCGAAAAGGACCACACCGAAAAATCAAAGGGTGGATAAACCAGTTTTGGGTTTTGACCTCTTGGATTTTAGTGATCATAATCAATCATTTTATACACGGTTATGAGTAAAATTGTAACCCTGTGACTAAATTTTCAACGTACGACAATTTGTTTATTCATTGTCATACATTATTTCGTATTAACTTTTTTTACCTGCATAAATGATTCATTTAAAATAAAATAAAGTTCTTTGAGAAAATCCATCAAAATTACAAATACAATCCAATCGGAGACCATAAGGTTCACGAGTGTGTGTTATTTGAAAAATTACCCATACGCACTTTTTCTTTGATTTATAATAAAATGTTTTAATAAATATCGAATTATATTGGAAATTGATAATGCAATAATGTATACAATAAATAATCAGTGTATGTTAAAAAGTAGTAGGAAGGTTACAACTTCGTATAATCAGACCAGAGAAGAGTAATGATAATTATCTTAAAAAAAAAAAATGAATAGGAATCGCAGCTACCGGAAAGTTCGATGGACTTTTCTCATCAACTGTAGCAGCACGAGTAGCCGATTACGCTCGCGGAAATGCGATTGGAGTCGCAGGGGAACTGTGGTCGATGATTTAAAAAAAACAAATGCATACACTCAGGCATATAAATATATTCAATGAATGAAGCTTCACTACTTTTCACTAAATCAACGGAAAGGAGGATAAGGCCAACGATGGTGTTTTATCTCACTACGTTTATTAGTGAGCATATATCACTCAAGTATGCATAGACTTTTCTATGTATGCATAGTTTACCGACGATAGTAAGGCCAGTTCCTAGAATCGACTTTGTCTTTTCATACATAGTCGAGACTGAAGAAAGAGAAATAACAGAAACTAATCGTCGACGAAATAGTTGGTGGGTTCGCTAAATCGCCACGATTATCATCATTGCGATTATAGTTCAAAGTCGAGGCTAGAATCGAACCCGTTAATTATTCTTTAACTCATTCTACTTGTTTTTCTATTTATTTTATAAAACACTTAACATGAATTTACTCTTTAAGGCGGCTTCAATGATTATAAAGAGGCGAATTTAAATTTCGACAGTGTTTTGAATACATTTTCATGCGAATATTGACTAATTTTTGTTCACACTTTCGCAGAGACTAGAAAATTTGGCGATGCGCTTGCAGAACTCCAAAAGCAAGAGATCAAAGTCTAATCATGCAATTAATCGGTCGCGATAAGCTCTCTTAGACAAGGACGATTTCTCTGATCGTGACACACGCAGAGAATCATATTCATACACGATTTGACGGCCTCGAGATCCAGAGTCAAGAAGTACGAAAAATCCAACGATAACCCGTATTATTTATTGCCTTTTTATAATCTCCTAACGTCTCCGTTTACTGTGCATTATTACGAAAATTATTCTCACTTATACTAGTCTAAATCACTCTACATTGAACACCGATTGTATTAAAACATTAAACCCTTTTAAGGGGATCATTTTATCTGTCTTTTAATTCCTTTTACGAATACCACTTCACTGAATGAACACAGAAAACTTTTTCACGGCAGTTGTAATGCTTTAATATTTTGCAGAAGCACCGACACCGCATTTGCTAGTAGCAACTTTACTTCATATCGCTTGTATACGAAGTTTTTAAAGAACTAAAGCGAAGCATCAATATCTTTTAAAAAGTCAGTTCAATCGTAGAACACTTCACTGGATGAACACTCTTTAACGGCATTAACGATACTTCTATTTTTTTACGTATACACCAAATTGCAAAAACTTTCACAGGAAATAATTCTAGTCAATATCGAGAGTGTATGAAGCGCTTTTTTGAGAGGTAAGAAATATGGCGGCATTTTGAAAATCATTTGGCAGTATAATGGAATTTTGGATAAACTAAAAAAAATCACTGTCAGTCGGTGGAAAGGCGAGTTTGTACATATGAAGTTTTATCTATTTTCCGGCGCGTCTCGTGTGTCATTTTCTTCCGATTCACGGCTTCCCTCATGGGAAGAACTGTCAATGGATTGCGAGCACGTGCGTTCCCTGCGCTATCCCGTTTTCCACTACAGAGTCTCGGGAGTCCAGCGAGTCGCAGGGTCTCCATACGCCGCGTCTCGCGGAGAGGATATCTCGGCTTCCACTCTCGTTTCGTCTCGTGTGTAGCCAGCGGCAAACGGGCTGACTTTGCCGCACGATCCACGTTTAACATGAGCTCTTTCGATACACCGTCACGGATTATTTAGCGACGTACGCTCGTCGCTCAGCGTCAACGGGGGTGCAGGTTCTCTCTTGACTGTCCCGAACGCCGTAACCGTCGCCGACTCTGTCTACAATCGCAGTAGTCGAGAACATAATAGTTTCTCACCCACGCGATTACACCGTGGCACACTTTACTGTAGAAAGAGAAACAAGACGTCGCAGAGGGAATCATTCTACAAAAAAATATTGAGATTAGTGGCCAAGGATATTGATATTATGATATGTAGATAACTTCACGTGTTGCTATATTTAAATATATGTGAGTTTAGGTTTTTTTACTTTGCTAGACTTAAAAATAAAAATTTTTGTTGAAAAATTAGTTTACAAGAACTATTCGATGGATTTTTTTTTCTTTTTTGATCAGACATATTTATTCATGTTTCTATATACCTTCTGCATGTAAATTTTGAGGTAATGAAATTGCGTAAACTGCAAGATGCTAATGGGGAAAAAATATATATAATTACTGGTGTATGTGCTAATCATTTTTCTTATTTTGTAATACAGCATCTTTTTTCATCTGATAACAATTTTCAAAATTTGCTGCTGAAAATTAGAAAACATAATTATATTATTATTTTAGATTTATATTTTATAATATATATTATATAAAATATAAATAAAAAACACAAATAAATTTATGAGCCAAAAAAAATGATCCGATCAATAGTTTTCGTAAAAGAAATTCTTCGAAATGATCAATTTATTAGCTCAGTGAGGTAGGAATCATAATTCATTAAAAAAGTATTCATTGAACCATAATCTTAAAAATAAATATTGAAGATATATATTTCGGTTCAAATAAGTATTCCAAAGCGATAAAATTATCAATTTTTTCGTGAGTACATAAATGTAATTTAATGTAATTATTCAACGAACCCAGCTGAAGGGCCTCGGTCATTGGCACTGTGTGTTACTAATCATAATGCCTTTTGACTTTTAAATTGCACTCACGTATCCCGCCGACATGCATCGTAACGTATTGCCAATAAAAACATTTATTACCACTACTAATCTCGAAGAATGTTATTACTGCTTTAAAGACTTATTAAATTCATCCAATGACAAAACCATTTTGAATACATTTTTCTTAAATATTGTCCGTGCTGCACAATTCACTGAAATAATTTAGAATCTAAGCGTGCTATTGTAAAGAGCAATTAATATAATTGAACAATAGATTCAAATTCATAGTATACTTATAAAAAAATTAAATTACATGTTCTCATATTCAAAGAATTAGGATCACGTCATGCGCGATACGATTTTTAGCGCGTAGGAATATAGAGGAAAAAGGGATAGTACGCTTAGAGAATAAGATAATGATGTAAGCGATGCCAGTATCGTAATAATCGAGAGTAACGTCATATACGAGAAAGAGCGACAGTTAGCTTGAGATCTCGAGTTGCATTTTATAACAATCCTACGTTAATACCGCAGTGATGTCATTTGCGAAAGATGTCAAGCTATTATTCTTTACGACGAAGCAAATCGAAAGATTCTTTCATTTCGACTTGGCTTTTACTCGCCACTAGAGCTGCACGAAGAGAACCTGGTCTGGTGGACAACTTAACTGCTCGCTCTGGCGTGGCTCGACGGTACGGGCAACATGTGTTTAAACACTCGTCGGTGATCCCGTCTGTAACCGCATAAATATTTGTGTCGAATTACCCGGAAAGCATCTATATAGAGACTCGGCTGACCCTTTTCAGATACTCCAACACTCCATGTAGGAAAATTACAGCTAGACTTGACATTTTTTATTCAATGATGCTCGGCATCGAGTAATATAAAAAAATCTCAGTAAAAAGCCATATCAGCAATTGGTTCACACGGTAAATCTCAGATGTATTAAAACATATTTAAAAGCAGATATATAAATAAAAGTCGTTACATTTTTTTTGTGATAAGAAAACTGAAAAAAAAAATCGTTCACAGATAAATAATAACATTTATCGCCGTAACGTAAGACCGTAATATTAAATCCGATAACATACATTTTCTCAAAAAAAAAAATTGTTTTTTGGCTCTCGAATAATTAATCATCGGGTAACGACTTTTTTTAGCTTGTGTGATTCGTCTCGGCTCATATTCCAAACTCACACGCACTGTACAAAGTTTCTCTCTAGAGGTCGAAAGTTGCCCATGGGTAATGTGCTACTTTACATCATTTTGCTTCCTCACGGAGAAACCTTTATTTTTGTAACAAAATTCAACATTTTAAGTATTCAATGACAAAAATCTGGAATTTTGTTTTTGAGTACTACAAAGGTATTTCTATAAGGAAGAAAAACATGTATAATAGTTACTCCCAAATACAGTGCATACATAATAGTAATTAGTTGACGTTAACAGCCGTTTATAAAATAAAATAACATAAAGAAACATTGAAAGAAGAAGAAAATTAGCGCAGAATTAATGACTCTTTTAATTTTTTAAAGTTTGCAATTTTGTTTTACATTTCTACAAACCTTTTTTCTACAAGGAAGAAAAACATATATAATAGGTAATCCCACATACAGTGCATACATAATAGTAATTAGTTGACTTTAACAGTCGTTAATAAAATAAAATAACATAAAGAAACATTGAAAGAAGAAAAAAATTAGTGCAGAATTAATGAAAGACTCTTTTAATTTTTTAAAGTTTGCAATTTTGTTTTACAGTACTACAAACCTTTTTTCTACAAAAAAAACATATATAATAGATAATTCCAAATACAGTACATACATAATAGTAATTAGTTGACTTTAACAGCCGTTAATAAAATAAAATAACATAAAGAAACATTGAAAGAAGAAGAAAATTAGTACAGAATTAATGAAAGACTCTTTTAATTTTTTAAAGTTTGCAATTTTGTTTTACAGTACTACAAACCTTTTTTCTACAAGAAAAACATATATAATAGATAATTCGAAATACAGTACATACATAATAGTGATTAATTGACTTTAACAGCCGTTAATAAAATAAAATAACATAAAGAAACATTGAAAGAAGAAGAAAATTAGTGCAGAATTAATGAAGGACTCTTTTAATTTTTTTAAAGTCTGGACTTTTGTTTTACAGTACTACAAACCTTTTTTCTAGAAGGAAGAAAAACATATATCATAGGTAGTCCCGAATGCAGTGCATACATAATAGTAATTAGTTGACTTTAACAGCCGTTAATAAAATAAAATAACATAAAGAAACATTGAAAGAAGAAGAAAATTAGTACAGAATTAATGAAGGATTCTTTTAATATTTTTAAAGTCTGGATTTTTGTTTTACAGTACCACAAATCTTTTTTTTTAAAGGAAGAAAAACATATATAATAGGTAGTCCCAAATGCAGTACATACATGATAGTAATTAGTTGACTTTAACAGCCGTTAATAAAATAAAATAACATAGAGACACATTGAAAGAAGAAGAAAATTAGTGCAGAATTAATGAAGGATTCTTTTAATTTTTTTAAAGGCTGGACTTTTGTTTTACAGTACTACAAACCTTTTTTCTAGAAGGAACAAAAACATATATAATAGGTAGTTCCAAATGCAGTATATACATAATAGTAATTAGTTGACTTTAACAGCCGTTAATAAAATAAAATAACATAGAGACACATTAAAAGAAGAAGAAAATTAGTGCCGAATTAATGAAGGACTCTTTTAATTTTTTTAAAGTCTGGACTTTTGTTTTACAGTACTACAAACCTTTTTTCTAGAAGGAACAAAAACATATATAATAGGTAGTCCCAAATGCAGTACATACATAATAGTAATTAGTTGACTTTAAAAGCCGTTAATAAAATAAAATAACATAAAGAAACATTGAAAGAAGAAGAAAATTAGTGCAGAATTAACGAAGGAGTCTTTTAATTTTTTTAAAGTCTGGATTTTTGTTTTACAGTACTACAAACCTTTTTTCTAGAAGGAAGAAAAACATATATAATAGTTAGTCCCAAATGCAGTACATACATAATAGTGATTTATTGCCGTTAATAAAATAAAATAACATAAAGAAACATTGAAAGAAGAAGAAAATTAGTGCAGAATTAATGAAGGAGTCTTTTAATTTTTTTAAAGTCTGGATTTTTGTTTTACAGGACTACAAACCTTTTTTCTAGAAGGAAGAAAAACATATATAATAGGTAATCCCAAATGCAGTGCATACATAATAGTGATTAGTTGACTTTAACAGCCATTAATAAAATACAAGAGCATAAAAAAAGATTGCTATTCGCTTCTGCAATTCGCACGTAATTTCGAGCATGTAGTCACACAACGCTGGGTTAAATCTGTCAGCGTTGTAGAGAGAAAACGTTGGACAGGGAGGACTACGCTCTCGCATTACCGAGAGAACGACACTGCTACTACTACGTTAGTGCAGAATTAATGAAGGACTCTTTTAATTCACAAAGTGACTTTGCGACCACGCTGGCGATTCGCTCAAAGCGCTTCAAGCAGTCCAGTAAAACCGTTTCGTGAGAGATCTATGAGATCATACGATTCATAAGTTGCGTAACACGTGTGTGTGTGCAGTTACAACTGGCGGTGGCGTCGACGTTGTTGCCAACGCCTACTCCAAGAACGTATAATAGTTTTACAGCCCACATCTCTGTTACGGTCATACATGCCCGTAAATCGACGTATCCTTAGATTATCCAAGGCCAATCGTTAATTAAATATAAACGAGAAAAGCTAATCTACGTAAAAATTTCATCTTTCTATTTTAGGATACTGCTTGGAAATTTCGGAAGCTCGAGATGACCAACTTTTAGCCTTGTCTAATCGAAAAGGTCGAGTGAAGCACGATAATAATGAAGAGCGAGGGTCACGGAGCTGACCTTTGGTGAAACTTTGGGTCGAGGGTGTAGCTCTCGAGACCGGAATCGAGGTTTGTCGATATTACAAATGTATTTTTGATTTTTCTCACTAATGTATTCTGCAGATATTGACTTTTTTACTTTCCCGTTTCGATTCTTTTATTTTTGGACGACTCATTGCCCAGCTTCAAGGACGCTGTATAAATTAACAGTCTACAAATTTTCGAATATTAAACGTTTAACAATTATCGTCGTTTCTTTATGAAGGATTTTTCTATTTGGTAAAGAACGGGCTATCATTTTTTTAATTATCAAGTCGATGAAATATTTGCATGGTAAATTTATGATACGTCTTCGAAAAAAATCAACTTCTTCGTTGTCTTAGCGTAATATATTATACGGCAAAAAATCTTCTATAGCTTGAGACAAACTCCGACACGGAGAAAGAATAGAAAAGCGCGGGAGCTCGCTTCAACTTTGTAACGCTGCCCAGTCACTCGCTTTTGTCCGAAGCTGATAAGAGACTATGGCTACAATCCCAAGAAGTTCTTCAGTAAGAAGAGTCGACTACGCCATATCATTGTTTCCCGTTGGTATGCGAAGGGGTAACGTGAACTCGTTGGAGCCAACGCCGTCGTCTTATCAATAATCTCGTTTACACGGTCAGCACAATTGCGTTAAGGTGCGAGAGTAGGTCGCCGATTGGCATTAACTCGCGATTCCGTCCGTACAGCGGAAAATATTGAGTATAATAAGTATTAACTTACTTTGGTTGAAAATGCGTCTTCGCATTCGGTGCAAAAAAGACTTTCTTCTTTCTCGTGGAGCAGCATGTGAGACTTTAGACTGGCCATTCTCGCAAATTTCCTACCGCATTCGGGACATTTTGGATCTCCGGTATTATGCGTCGCCATGTGAAGCGTGAAATTTGTCTGGAAGCATAAACCATTGTTTCTGACTACTGAAGTGTGTCTTGAAGTACAACGAGCATCGGCTATGGTGATTATAGATCGTCTGCTTGCTATAATTTATTCATAAATTGTTAAATTAATAAATATTCCTTGCTCAATTAGAATTCTTCCTACTGCAGGTCCAAATCATCGCTGTTCACATCTTTGAGGTGCGTTTATATGGCTCTCCAATATTTTTTTCTTTTTTTCTAACATTCGTTGTGAGAAAAAAAGAAAACGCGAAACATTTAAAACGCAAAACTGATTTGTTTAACCTGACAATTTTAAAAACTTTCTATCCAATTTAAATTTTTTTAAAGTCACGGTATATGTGCATCAACGAATTTCTACCACAAATTCGTTTCAAAATTGTCATGAAAAATAAAAATTACACTTTTTTTTCATTTTTTTATACTCTCACTAAAATTTGGAGAAAATTCTACAAAATCTGGACCTATCTACCGATCTTCACCAAATTAAATATCTACTACAGTTTAATATTGGCTAGTCCTTGTAAAAAATTCGAGCAGTTGCTCTCGAAATTGATTTGAATTAGGACATAAATTTTTTGAAAATTCAAGATTCTATAAAATTCGAACTGCTTTATAGATTTCGATCAAATTCAATACCAACTGTCCTTCATTATTTTACTATACATTATTTTATTAGTTAAGAACTATTTAGATCATTAGCTAAGAAATTGCGGCTGTTAGAGAGCGTACAAACTTTTTTCGAGCTTAGCAAGTCTGCTACACATACAGACACATCCATCCGGACAATTTTTTTAAGAGGCAGTGGTACTTCCCCCACCACACGTCAAAATTTCGAAAGCTGTTTTCTCTCAAAAAACAACACAGATTGGGCTTGCATTTTGAGGGAATACGCGGCAGGATGGTACAATTGGGCTAAGCTTCTGGCTTCTCATTCGCTTCAGTCGTTTTTTTGGGAGAATTAAAAGAAAAATAGTGCGACAGAGACAGACCTATAGGCGTTTAACATTGGGCGAAGAAATTCTCATTGCCTCTTAAAACACTTTTCTCGATGTTTTAGACCATTTTGAATAACCTGACGTGATAATTCGGAAGAAAAGTTCTGGCAAAAACAAAATTGTCTTTATGAAGAAGCAAAAAAAATACTCACTGGCACATTAAATGAAGCTGAACACTTTGGACACCTATGCGGCTTTTCTTCTGCATGATGTTCCATGTGTTTACGATAGAGCATTTGTCGCGTAAACTCTTGACCGCAAATCTCGCACCTCATCTTATCAGCAGCCTGCGTTAAATATTAATTAAAAATAATAATAACACTGTAATTGCGCTAGATTACAACGAGAAGTAGAAAATCAACCTACATTAGAATTAGGTGAAATTGCGTCTTTTCGTGGCCTTCCAGGCGTTCTCTTCACAGTTTCTTTTGCGCCAGCGCCATTTAACAAATTTCCTGGAGTTTCATTAGGTACTTTTACCCTTGAAACTTCGGGCGTCGTTTGTAACGTTACATTGCTACTAGACTGAATTATTGGTCCTTTTGCGCGATTAGCTGGTTTTTCGTTTACTATGCACACAGCTCCATAGTTTTCTGATCCTACCAAATTTGTTTGTTGAATAGCATTTGTGGTGAGATGCTGATCGACACTAATTTGAAATACAGGCTGTAATGAATTTACCAGATGAGTTTAAAAATTGTCTGAATATAAATTCTCTTATTTTCATATGAGAAATATTCAATTTCTCACCTTAATCATCTGCTGCACAATTGTCCCATTTTGCTGAATAAACGCAACTGGGGTTGTCATAAGCTCAATGACTCCATCTTCGTTTCCTGAAAAGCAGTTAGACAATTAGTACCAGCAAAGTTTCACACAAACATTTTTCATATTCAAGGCAAAACTTGAGTGTTGTAACGAGACTTACTTGTTACTGCCAGCAGAGTACGTCCGTCATCGGAAATAACAAAACCCAGTGGCATTGTATCTATGCCTACTGACGTAGACTCCAAAAGTGGCGTTTGTTCAGTCAACATCCTTGCTCAGAATGTCCTAAAGCAGTAAATTTCAAACAATAAATATCAATAGTCAATTAGAAAGATTTATACTATTTTAAAAAAAGATCTGTATGATATATGAGGCATTCCCTGTCAGTTCAGCTACTTTTTTTTTCGACCCTCTCAGATCTATCCCATAATTGGCCACATTTTAGTACCACTTAAAAGCACTCTTTGTGAATTTCTTCAGATTTTTTAATCCATCCATTAAGGAAATATATATTTCTCTTGTTATTCATATAACTTCGATGGAGAAAATTTGACAAAAAAAATCACATACAAAAAAATACTGTTTTTCAATTATCTTTACATTGCAATATATCTCATATTTTTATTCGTTTTGCAAAAGCTATTTATAGCAAAAAAAATGTTACACAATTTTTTTTACTCATTCGAAGATGTCGATATCACTGCCAATTTTATACAAGTTACAGGGATATGTCAAAAGCATACCAAAAAATTGGCATAGTGAGCATCGACTATTTCAAGGAGGAAAAACATATTTTCCAAAATTTTCGATCCAATAAATGGCTATAGGCACAAATAACTGTATGTAAACCCTGAAGGCTGTGTCGTCGTTACACGTCAAGTAGTTCAGTGAATTGATTATTTGAAGGAATAACAAAAAATAAGTGAAATAAAAAAATATATATAAATAAAAAAACAATTAAATAAATTTAATTAAATTTCTTTCTTTTTTGAATCCTTCGAGTAGTCGATGTCCACAACACCAATTTTTTTGTAGGTTCTATACATCTCCCTACAGCTTATAAAAAATTGAGAGTAATATCGAAGGTATCCGAATGAGTGAAAAAAATTGTTTAACATTTTTTTTTGCTGGATATCGCTTTTACAACACGAATAAAAATATGAGACCTATTGTATTACAAAGTTGAGTGTAAAACAACATTTTTTTATACATGTATTTTTTTTGTCAGACTTACTCCATCAGAATTATATGAATAATAAAAAAAAATACATTTCCCAAATGGATTGTTTAAAAAATCTGAAAAAATTCACAAAGAGTGCTTTCAAGTGGTACTAAAATGTCTCCAATTATGGGATAGATCTGAGAGGGTTGAAAAAAAAGTGGCTGAACTGACAGAGAATGCATCATATATTTGACTTGAATTATAATTGTTTATCATCGTCATATAAATTTCTATGTAGACTATAATTGACTTATGATCAAAGATAATATTAAATCCAGAAAATTTATTTTCTTGCTGAATAAACATCCGATGTTGGAATATTTCACAGCAACACAATAGAAAACAAAAATCTAAAGGAATTCTATCATTATAAAGTCTGTGATAATACAGTCAATTCCTATTTGACATAAAAACTTAATACTGTTCTTTTTTTTCAATATATTTTAATACCACAAATTATAAACTTATAACAAAGGTAATATTAAATTAAGGAAATCTTTTTTCTTGCAGACTTAACCTATATGAATGACAGAATATGACAACAAAAAGGGTGTGTGCTCAGTCAATATTCTTGCTTAGAATTTCCTCAGGCAACACATTGGAAATAATAATAATAATAATAATATCCTATGTGGATATTCTATTATAAAATACCATAAGAAATGCCATAAAAAATGACAAGTATCTTCAAAGATAATTAACCCATATTTAAGGTAATTATCAAATGCTAGTTCAATGAACATTTTGCAAAGTGCATATTGATGTAAGAAATGTAAATGATAATGTCTTTAAATAAATGATTATCTACGAAACTATTTACAAAAAAACAAAACAGTTGATTTTTTTGTACTGTAAATGTTTTCTCCTTATTTGAATACATGAAGATACAGAAAAATCAGAAACTTATGATTGATATTAAAACACGTAAATAATTTTATTGGTGAGTTAACCTATAAGGATGAAAGAATACGATGACAAATTTGGTTGTACTCACCACTTATTCAAGTTAACACATGATATTTTGAGTTATGTGCCGACGGTAAATTAATACATGGAAAACAATCACTATTGTGGAATCGTGTATCTTACGCGCACTAATTCAATTATCAAGCTCACGCATTATTGCGAATTGAAAACTTTTCCTTTTAATTAATTGATGACATAGTGTACGCGCTAATACACCTGTCTTGTAATTGCATTGACGACTGTGCAGTCCATCAAAAAATGTAAATATGGTGGATGATCATTTGTCTAATTGTGCGCGTGCGCATATTTGCGTTACTCAAGAGGTAAGTATATTTCTGCTAATTCTCAGTCGGTAAAAAAGAACACTGCTCGTCCATCGGTAATTTCAAAACATTACATCTCTTCTGATAAATATTTGAATTCAAACATTTGTGGATGAAACTTTTTTTAAATAAAAAATTGAATATTATTAATAGTACTCCTAGGGGCCGTCCATAAATTACGTCACCACCGATTTGATGTTTTTGGACACCGCCCCTCCCACTGCTCACGTGTTGTCACAATTGCAAAGCCCTCCCCCCAAACGTGACCCAAACTTCACGTGAGGATCTTTTGTCGACTGAAAATCCACACAAGTTCACAGGTTGCGAAATCGCTACCCTTAGAAGGTAAAAAAAATAGCTGCTACAATTAAAAGTAGAACAAGCTATTGGCGAATAATGTCAACCAGTTAAGGCACCTCCGAAGGGTATCCCACTGTTTGTTTTGAACTGCGAAGTCGCTCAGTCTTATACATGCTAGGGTCACGAATCGCTTGCGAGAATCTTTTGAGTCGTTAGCCACCTAGCGGACATATCATTCTGTATGAATATGTGAAGTTCTTACAACGTTGCCACGTTGCATAACTGTAACATAACCGAACTATCGCCACAGTTACATTACAATCGTTACATACATGTTGCATTACAGTTACATAACGTGGATGTTTACGGTGTTACATAACCACTGTAATATATATGTTACGTAAATATTACATTCCCTTGCAACGTTTTTGCAATGTTGCCACGTTACATGACTGTAACATGACCGGACTATAGCCGGAGTTCCATTACAAACGTTACATGTATGTTGCATTACCGTTACATATTTTTGTTACATAACTGTAACAGAACTATGGCATATAACAGTTACATACGTGCATGTTTACGATGTTACATATCCACTGTAATATGCATGTTACGTTAATGTTACATTTCCGTGCAACGTTTTTGCAATGTTGCCACGTTACATAACAGTTACATTGCCTTCCTGTTACAAAAGTGACGTACCAATTGTTACTTGCACGTTGCGTCGTGGTTTCATAGCTTTTGTTATGCAACTGCAACGAGAATATGTTACATAACAGTAATATTACCTGCATATAACAAATGAAACATCACATGTTACTCCTACGTTACATAGCCGCTACATAACGCAAGCGTGACATTATTACAATCACATGTAACTTCCAGGTTACATTGCTGTTCAATTATGTGTTTACTGGGTTGCTGCCAAAGTTTCAGTAACTGAATAAAAATCCATAAAAGAAAGACTTGGAAAAAAGAACAACCGAAAAATATTTGAAAAGAAAAAAAAACAAATAAAAATTGATATAAACATTACAACATAAATCTATTCGAACAAATCGAAGCACTCAACAAAAAAGTTTAAAAAGTGTTATACATTCCCACCTAACACAGAATGTAACAGTTACATAACTTTCGAATTGTAAAAATACATAACGTTGTTGTGTAACATTGACATAAGTATGATGTTTTGTTTCAATAACAATCGTATCTAGTTGTGACACAAAATTCTGTTTAAATAATATATAAACGTTATATATTATTTCTATAACAAAAATAAGTAACATTTGTTATCGAGATTTTATTAAAATACACAAATGTTATGTAATGTAATATAAATGTTACGAAAATTCTTCCATATCCTGAGACCTTCTTCAGTGAGAAATAATGTATCACTGGTGCGTCACTAGTGATGTTATTTTGACAGAACACGTTATTTTGTTAACGTAAATATTATATCAAAGTTACGAATTTGTGTTAGGTGGGTTACTAAAATAAGTATTACACTTCACATCAGTATTTAATCGGATTTAAAGCATTATAATTCCAAAGAACGTTTATGTTTTGACAGAGAAAATATATCTTCAAAAGTACTATTCGTTGTTGATCGAGAAATAAATAACTTATCAAAAACACGTATCTGTTTCTAATACATTTTTTAAAATTCGCGTTATAAATTTTTTAGTAGATGTCCTTAAAATTTCGGTCAGGGAAAATTGATAAATTAATCAGGGAAAAATCAGGTCATTTTTTCCGAAAAAAAAAAAACGGCTACCATAATTTAAAAAAAATGGAAGTGCGTGACGTCACAACTGTGACTCCCGCCACCCTCCTCTATCGTCACAAAACGTCACTTTTTTCGGGGACCCCCCCCCCCCCCCCTTGTGTGGTGACGTCATTTACGAACGACCACCTACGATCGTACATTTTTATTATTAAATTTAAAACAAAAATTGTATTTTTCATAATATTATAGAATATGAAAGAAACATTTATGCTTTCGATCGTAAATTTAGTAATCGAATGAATAAAGAGAATAAAGTAAAATCTATACGCTGGTTAAAGAAAAACCTTCTTTCTTTCATTGTTAAAAGTAATTTATTCAACAATATCTAATTTATAAATCAATGAACACAATAAATGCGTTCGAGAATCCGATGAAGAAGTTTCGAAGCTAAAATATTCTCTCGAAATATACGCGATGGATAAAGAAAAACTTTCTTTTCTTAGTTGTTAAACGTCATTTAATCAACAGTATCTTATAAATAAATTAATACAATGAATACGGTTGTGAATTTAAAAAAAATGGTGAGTATGAAAAACTTTGAGTTTCGTCTGAACGCTTGGTACTTATGAACTCGAATTCATAAAGGAATGAAAGAAAGAAGTTTCGTCGAAATTATTCCCTTCAATAATCCTGAAGATATCAGCTTCCTTTTCACGCGCCATTCTTCTTGCTATCGGTGTTGGAATCGAATCTTGCGAATCAATAGTCATCGTACTCGATTCTCCGCTGAAACAGGTTGGCGGACCTGATGAATCTGTGCTCTCTTCAACGGCTGCTTTTCTGATATTGTCATTGATCCTCGTCATTGTTGGTGTAGTGAATGTCTGTTGTATTCGATCGACGAAAATCGCACGACTTCCGTGATCATCCATAAAAGTTGATGGGTCAATGTCAGAGCTATTCGGTGTATCAAAAGCTTTGTGATTTTTCAGAGTGACACTTATATCTCTAATACTCTTGGCTTCTCTCGTGTGATTCGACAATTGCACTAGGCTTTGATCATTTTCCGCCGTTCGCGGCTTTTTCAATACTCTAGTTAAGGACAAATTTTCGGCAAATGGTTGTCTCTTACGTTGCAATTGTTCCTTATAGAACTTTGGTTTCACAAACTGTTGGAAAGGAGACGAGCCGTTAGTCTCCTGAGGTATTTGTACTTTAGGCATCACATTTCTTGCGGTAACGTTAATAGTTGAAATATTCTTTTCGCGAGCGATTTTCATGATATTTTCGGCCGTAAATTGTCGTTGTTTCAAAAGTTCATCCAACTCAGCGACAAATTCGTAGTGCCGATAATTCGAAATTCGATCCGCCGAAATCTCTTCGATTTCCAACGGTTTTACGCTCTTGGCTATTTCTGTGGCAAATCGTTCTGCCAAAGAAACAATTTCACGTGGCAATCCCGTTGATTTTGCCAGAGCTATTCCATAATTCCAAACATTGGCAGTTCCGGTCATGAGTCGATGAGTATAAATCAATCTAGTGTCCCCATCGGACGCATCCGAAGCAGGAGACAAAACTTTCGATTCTGTTTCGAAATAATAATTGGTAACGTTGTAGTGAAGTTCCGCGAGTCTCGTGAGATACAAGAAGTGCGTTGCGTTGAAGATGAAGGCCTGAGAATAGCGAATGAGTTTAACAGCGATAGCCCAAGCGATTGAAGTTCCCTCTTCGACAGTAGTATGTCGGCAAAGTTCGTCGAGAATCACCAGCGAAGTAGGCGTAATCGATTGCAATACATACTGAATCTCCTTGATCTCAAGTACAAAAGTCGAGGCGTCACATTCGTTATCCTCACGACGACACATTTTGCAGAATATTCTATCAGTTATGCGAATTTGTGCCTTTGTCGCTGGTACGTAACAGCCAATTTGTGCCATTATCTGTAGCAATACTATTTGTTTAAGATAGACGGATTTTCCGCTCATATTCGGTCCCGTAATCGTGTGAAAATTATGGTAGACTGATGCAAAAATGTCGTTAGGAACAGGAGCTCGATTACCATCAACGCCCCAAATGTCCATC
This sequence comes from Ephialtes manifestator, assembly GCA_963970395.1. Lineage (NCBI taxonomy): Eukaryota > Metazoa > Arthropoda > Insecta > Hymenoptera > Ichneumonidae > Ephialtes > Ephialtes manifestator. The sequence continues at coordinate 1,137,468 of OZ019971.1, forward strand.
ACCGGATGTCGAGAGTTTCTCAATTCTAGCGTCGGTCCGAAAACCGGCTTAACGAAGTCGGGAATTCCGCTTATTCGAGCCAAGGAGGAGACGATATCCAACTCGGCAATATCATCACTTAACTTCAGCAAACAAACTATATGATCTCTGATCTTATTTAAAGTTTCGTTTAACAAGACGTTACTCATAAGGTGAAGTTCTTGGCAAGCTTCTTTGCAATGTTGACTCAGGACGATGAGATATTCTGTAGTCATGAAGATTGTGCCCCTTTGCTGATGAACTTCGATCAGCTCAACGGGGAAATCATCCTTTAATATGTTTTCACGCCGTGGCGCGTCCATCTCGATGTGAAAGCCGAGCTTCGGGCTACAACTGAGCGTTAACGGCAGATTGTATTTTATTCCCAATTGATTGACCAAATTTTGCATATCGTCTATCAATTCGCAGTATGTTTGACGTGCGATGTCCAACATTTCACTGATTCCGGAACGGATGGCGAAACAGCGTTGCATATTTGAAGAAGTGAAACCCATTACCGATCGGGCTTCTGGATGAATGACGCCAAGTATTGTTTTCTTTATCGTCTGGTAACGAGGATCTTTCAGATTCTGCGGAGCAATAGATCATATCTAAATTATATTATACAAGGCCCTTCTCGATCCTTGACACTTCAGTGGCAGAGAAATCTCTTTATAATATATTTATAGTTATGCTGATTGTTTTTCTGAAAAACTATAACAAGATTGTTTGATTTTATTTGATTTGTTTTAAGAATCAACTTACCTCGCAGACTTTCCGGAAGAAAGGAGCCTGAGCGTTTGCCAATACTGAATCAAGTTCGGGAATTACATCGATTATGTTCTTTAGAAGTAATATGTAATTAAGATTCTTCTCGGCGGCCAAAACACTGTCGGCTTGAGAAGTGAGAAACGCGATGCTTAAAAGGCGCCCCGTTCCGTACAGTTTTTTTACAACTGGCTGAAAATGGACGATCGATTAATGATAATACATCTTTTTAATAATGAATATTCATTTCTGGAATGGCATATTGAGATAACGAATTATTCCGGAGCTTTTGAGCCTCCCATTTTTTTTTTGCTTCCTCATAGAGGAATCTTTGTTTTCGTGAAAAACAATTTTTTCCAGATACACTCAGAATAGTCCAAAACGTCGAGAAAAGTGATTTAGAAAAAATGTCTGTATGTGTGTGTGTGTGTGTATGTATGTTACACACTCAAAAAATGTAAACCTTTATAACTCGGGAAAGCCTCGAGATATAGAGCTGAAATTTATACCATAGATAGAGGGGTCAATCCTCATCGTTCATACCAATTTTTGTTAAAATTCCCGTAATCGTTAAATTTTTACGCGGTTTGAATTTTTTCAAAAATGTCTGTTAACGCGATAACTCTTTTAATTTTCGAGATATTAAGCTTAAAATTGGTATGTATGTGACATTTCATACACTGGTGATTCCTATTAAATTTGGTTAAGATCGGTTGAAACGTTAAAATTTTATGAGATTTTGATTTTTTGAAATTTTTATTTTTTTACTGCGATGCGAATGTTGGTCTCAAATATCAAGCTGGGAGTTAAATGAGTGCCAGATTCGTGATTAATAGAAAAATATGTCAGATACAGCCCAAAAATGTTGAACGATACCATATTTTCATAGCGATGTTGTACAGTCTATATTGCGAAAAGTAGCGATTTATGTCGTATAAACTAGCCATATCCTTGCTTCCCAATTAAATTTCGGAAAACACCGGTTTCTATCGTGTTCTACAAAAAAAAACAGAGAAAATAGAGTGTTCGAGGGAGTTTTCGGACCGTTCGTCCTTATTATATTTTCACAAAGCGGGAGTGTGCGCTTATTTATTTATTTAAAACGAGGATGCAAAGTAGAACCTTGCACATTGCTTCCTCATTATATTTTGCTTTTTACATAGCTTCCTCTGTGAGGAAGCCAAAATCAATTATCATACTTCCTCTTAGAGATTGCTTTGCAAAAAGCGAAATATAATGAGGAAGCAATGTGCAAGGTTCTACTTTGCATCCTTGTTTTTCTAATTGCAGTAAAAATATTTTAGTGCAATTGCGTTTTCGGCACTGCGTCCCTAAAAGTGCACTTTTCGATTTCCAATGTAATGTAATATATGTGGAAAACCTTAAACCTCGACAATCCGGTGCAGAGATCGATTGGTCACGAATTCAGCGACACAATCCTGGCGATTTTGTATGACTTCCAAATTGCACGGAGGTTGAAGTATCGAAACGCGAAGAAGTCGTCGGCCCATTGGCGTCGAACAACGATCGAGACATCCGAGCAAACTGAAATTCGCTGGACCACCTTGCGACGTTACCAATTCCAAATTCTCGGCGCTGTCGACATCTGAGATCGCAAAAAAAAAACAAAATTAAATTACCATAAGTTCAAAAGTCGTATACGACTTCCATGGTTGCCTAGTCAACAATTGTGAAAAGAATTCATAAGCAATGTATAAATAAATCATAGGATATAAAATAATCATTCATAAGGGAAATAATAATGACGTTCTCCATCACCTATCATAGCATTATTTTTCGATCCGTGATAATCAATTCTCATCGATTTTGGCGCGTAAACTATATGCTGTATATACTCGACGTACTTCAGCAGAGCCGCTGCTGCTGCCAATGCGTAATATCTGTACATTCGGTGATTTATAATTTAACAATCTGAGATTTAATGAACAGAAGATGATTAAATTCATGCAAAATCTTAGTGACGTACTTTTGCTTTACATAGAATTCAACGCTAGCGAATTCATCGGCACAATGCGTCTTAATTCTGTCCAAGCCTGCGCTGTCATGAAAGTGCATTCGAGCCACTTCCGTAATGTTGACTGTCCCAAATTTTTCTTTGATTGTTCGGTAAAGTCCGTTTGGATAAATACTACGTTCGCCCATGGTATCCGGTATTATTATCTTTAAGAAACAACAAAAATTGATGATTACTCGAGAATTCTGACACTCGCAATTTTTTAAATAATACTTTATCACCTCGATTGGTTGCATAGCGAGAATCTTTGACATCGTATTTGCGTAAGTGTGACAATCGCTTATCTGGCTGAGAATCATGTGAGGATATCGAATGTCTATCACGGCCATGCCAACTTCTCCCCGAGCATCGCCGCGACCCGTCGTTAAAGCTTGATTTAAAAAATTATTTTATATTTTGTAATACGGTCCGATCAGTAAATGCAATTTGCCAGTTTTACTTCCTCGTAGAGGAAGCTTTGTTTTCATGAAAATTTTTTTTTCGAGATTTTCATGCCAGTATGCTTAGAATCGTCCAAAACGTCGAGAAAAGTGGTTTAGAAAAAATGTCCGTATGTATGTGTGTGTGTGTGTGTGTCCCGGGCTCTGAAAACTTGATGAACTATTACTCAGTAACCGTTCGAGCGATATGACTCAAATTTGGCACGCAAGTGGAGTAGTTGCCCCGATTCGAATGTTGAGATTTTTGAAAAAAAAAAAAAAAAAAAAAACATCCATTTTGATTTTATGGTACTTTTAATTTTTTGAAAAAAGGGCGTGGTCGCTCTAACTTTCGTAAAAATTAGACGACTTTGTTAAATAGTTGTTTATAAATAAATATACGTTCAATGTTGTTTGGCATTGCATTTGGACGAAATCGGTAAAGCAGTTCAGCTTTTATAGATGTTTGAATTTAAAAAAAAAAAATCATTTTTTTTATAAATCACGTTGAATTTCACCAATTTAACCGAAATGTTTTACAGATGAAAAGGAACATGCAGCTATGCCACGTACCAAATTTGACGATGATCGGTAAAGTGGTTCAGATTTTACGACATTTTGAAATTTACAGAAAAAAAACGATTTTCGCTCTAGCATCAACAAAAGTTGATATTTGATATTTCATATTTCATATTTGATATTTATTGGAGGATGCACAGGGAATGAGTGCTTTACATGGCATATGTACATAGCGTTTTTGTTTCTTACTTAGTCTAATATGCTTACAGTTTTATCGAATACTTTGTACTTTTCTCATTCGCCTTATGCGAGTCGCATAAGCCCGATTCTGGGCTTGTTCGCGACTGCAATCCTTGCTTACTTAAGTCTAAAGAAATGAAATAATAAAAAATAAAAATAAAATAAAATAAGAAAAAAAAAGTAACAGAAAGAAAAATAATTAATAATTTTGTATTCCGTGTTGATTCGGTTTAATGCTTTTGTTTCTGTTATGGCGGCAAAAACGAAAGAAAAAGTGGAAACGTCTTCTACGTCTACATCGTCATATATTCAGTTATTAGGTACTTAAAGTTATTATTTTCCCAGCTTTTACGTATTTTTATCGGAAGGTCATTAAATGCCTTATTTCCTTGGTAGACGATAATGCAAGACAAAAGTTTGTACTCAATGGAAATACGAATGCAAAGTAGAATGTTACACATTGCTTTATATATAATTTTTATTTTTCAAATTTATAACGACCGCTTGTCCCAAAATAGAATTGCTCATAACTCTCGAACGGCGTGACGAATCGATATGAAAATTTCCACAAAAGAGGAAGATAAACTCCGTTTTCGTTATTTCCATTAAGGTAGTCCTTGCGCATTAAGGTGAGGTCAAATAAGTTTTCGAAAAATGGGAGGGAATTGCAAACACTTTTCGCCAATATAAACAAGGCTGCAAAGTAGAACCTTGCAAATTGCCTGCTCATTATTGTTGGATTTTTCCAAAGCTTCCTCTATGAGGAAGCCAAACTAGATTAACATGTTTCCTCATAGAGGTAGATTTGTAAAAATCCAACAATAATGAGGAAGCAATTTGCAAAGTTCTACTTTGCAGCCTTTTTTTAAAATTTTATGCCAACCAAATATTAAATAATCCACCGTTTTTTATACTTGGTAATGTTTAGATAAGCTATACGGTAGAAATTTAGAATAAAAAATTGGTTCAATTTATTTTTCACTTTTCAGTAAATTGTCAAATCAAATTCTAAATCTCGTCAGACTGACCAAAAGCATTTTTGATTTTTGTAATAGATCTTTTCTTCAGCGCGATATTTCGGACAATTTTTATATAAGGAATTTTTTGTTACGCCTGTCGAAAAATGTCTGAAAGTGTTGAATGAAAAGTCTATCAATTTTATTTTTAAAGAGTTACCAATAATGTTGCATGTATCCGGTTCGGTAGTACCGCTGCCTGTTGATATTGGGGCACTAGTGCTAGTTCTGTAAATAAAGCGTGATTAATTAGCGCTGATGATTAATCGATAATCTAACTAAAACATAAAATAAGAAAAAAATTAGTGCGTATTAGTAATTATTTAATATTTATATTTAAATTAAAATATTTAATTAAAAAAATTAATATTTAATTAAATTTAATTTCATAAAAAATATTTAAATTAGTACATAATTAGTAATTATTAAATAATTACTAACACGTACACATTTTTTAAATATATTACTTGCTAAAATAAAAATTAGTAGTGGTAGTAATTATTTACGATACTAGTGCGATAATACTTTTTCTGAAGGGTGCGAGTTTGCGGCATGAATCGAAGGCGAGTGTTGCAATCACACGAGTTAAGGAGGATCGGTGGCGACACCCAAAGTCAAATCAGAGATAAATTTTCGCGATCGATTCTTTAAAGTTTAATGCATTAAATAATAACAGTGGAGGGTGATTTGTATTGAAGCATGTAGACTTAATCCAGAGAAAGATTAATAGTCACGGATTTGCATAAAGATAAACTGATTAACGTTTGTTTTCAGTGTGATATATTTTCCTTTAGTTTTTTCCATGTATTATCTTCAATTCTTTGCCGATTTTTATGAACGATAGCTCATTGTTTTTCTTAAAAGATACTCTACGAATTGACCTCCTAGATATTTCATAGTGTTCATCGTTTTATAATTATAGCCTGTTGTTTATGAAAGTACTTTAATTTCTGTTAAACAACAGGCTAGAATTATTAAACAATTAACACTATGAAATATCTAGGCGGTCAATTCGTAGAGTATCTTTTAAGATAGAGAATGAGCTGTCACTCATTCAAATCGGCCAAGAATTACAGATTATACTTGAAAAAAAAAACTGAACGAAAATGTATCCCTAGCAAGTCGTGCCACCGATAAACAACCGCAAAAACGACTGACGTCGTTTTGTGCAAAAATGTTACGGCAAATCACTGCAAAACGACCGATATTATTTCATACTCGATCGGTCGTTTTTCGGCTAGTTAACGAAAAAACGACTGCAAAACGACCGACCTTATTTCACGTTCGATCAGTCGTTTTACGTTTAACGACTGTAAAACGACCGATCTTTTTTCAATTTTCAAAAAAAAAAAAAAAAAAAAATTGTGTCGCTGGTAGGTTTCGAACTTGCAACCTTCGGTTTACCAATCGAGTACTCTGCCAACTCGGCTTCTCAGTTCGTTGAAGTATAATCAACACACGTTCCTCATAAGCTACCATACGTTTTGGCGAATAACTTATATGGAACATGAGTTTAACATGTATTAACGAACTGAGTGGCCGAGCAGGCAGAGCACTTGGCTAGTAATCCGAAGGTTGGGGGTTCGAGACCTATAGATGTGACTATTTCTTTTTTCTCCAAATGCGATATTTCAGGAGCACGCACATATTTTCTTGGTCTGCGCATTTATTAATTTAATAATATTTAATTAATATTAAAAAATGAAAAAAGATCGGTCGTTTTGCAGTCGTTTTTCGGTCATTAAACGTAAAACGACTGATCAAGCATGAAATAAGGTCGGTCGTTTTGCAGTCGTTTTTTCGTCAACTAGCCGGAAAACGACCGATCGAGTATGAAATAATATCGGTCGTTTTGCAGTGATTTGCCGTAACATTTTTGCACAAAACGACGTCAGTCGTTTTTTGGTGAACTAGGGGTTAATTGCGGTAAAATTGCGGTGACACGACTTGCTAGGGATCCCATTGAAAAGAAACGTTAATCAGTTAATATTTATGCAAATCCGTTACTATTAATCTTTCTCTGGATTAAGTCTACATACTTCAATACAAATCATCTTCCACAGTTATTATTCAATGCAAAAATTTATCTCTGATTTGACTTTGACAGTCGTCACCGATCGTCCTTAAGAAAACTTTTGTCGCACGAGTATCGTACGAAATTTTATTTCGCAAGGTGTGAAAATGGAGTTTAATGCAAAAACGATGCGTATCTATAAGATCCAGCTTTACTCTTGGCCTCGTCGAGGAAAAGCGCTATTCCAAACAGAAGACGACGGTGTCGTGTAGGCTCCTCGCCGATTTTTCGGCGTCCTCGCGGTGTTAGTCGATGTTGACGAAGGAACAAAATTCACCAGAGGCCATCTTTGACCTCGAAACTCTTCGATCGTAAAATATGAAAAATATGTAAAAACAAGAATAATGTCTTATCACTTTGTTCTCTTCATAGAGAAAGCTTCGTTTTCGTGATATTATTTTTATTTTTACGTCAGGATAGTCAAAATGGAGAAAAGTGGTTTAGAAATTTTCTTTGGATGGATCCCACCTAACACAGAATGTAACAGTTACATAACTTTCGAATTGTAAAAAAACATAACGTTGTTGTGTAACATTGACATAATCATGATGTCTTGTTTTGATAACAATCGTATCTAGTTGTGACACAAAATTCTGTTTAAATAATATGTAAACGTTATATATTATTTATGTAACAAAAATAAGTAACATTTGTTATCGAGATTTTATTAAAATGTGATGTAATAAACTTACTTGTTACATAAATGTTATGTAGCGTAATATAAATGTTACGAAAATTTTTCTATATCCTGAGACCTTCTTGAGTGAGAAATAATATATCACTGGTGCGTCACTAGTGATGTTATTTTGACAGAACATGTTATTTCGTTAACGTAAATATTATATCAAAGTTACGAATCTGTGTTAGATGGGATGTGTGTATTTGTTTGTTTGAACCTCTATATCCAAAGAACGACTTTACCAAACGAGTTGAAATTAGGTACACCGGTAAAGTCATTATGTGCCTACCTTTGTAAAAAATTACGGAATAATTGACCCATGTGGTCAGATTTTATAAAACCTTATATTGAAAAAAGAAAGCGCTAAACAGTGGCGGTTAAGCGGTCACCTATCCCAACCACGGTCGCAAAAAAATGCTGCTTTACTTGGGGATCCGCCAAAGCTAGAGAACGATTTGCTGCTTTCGGTGAAAAACGATTTCTTCAAATTCGCTTCTCGATCAAATGCATTTTGTGCTTTGTGTACTCACCGTATTTTGGTAGAGCGTTTACATCTTGATTATTGGGCACAATTATATCAGCTCGATCTCTACCTCTTCCACGTCCACGTCCACGTCCTCTTGTAGAAACCAAAGAATTTTTTTCCAATCGTACTACGTTCATATTCACGCAAAGTCTCACCACCGAATGAGGATACGATCGTGTTTCCGGCGACCTTGTTTCGTCTTTCGTTCGCTTTAGCCCCTCTGAACATTCAGTTAGTAGCGGCGGGAGGAAAGAGGGGGGAGTCCTTTATTATTGTTTACATTGTGTTTATTTATTTATTGTTCGGTGTAGTAGGAAAGTAATTCAGCAAGTAATACAAAAAACAAAAATGCAAATTAACACAATGATGGGGAAAAAAATACATCCCGATACATATAGCAATAATTTGTTTCGTGCCCTTTGTTTTGATTTTCAAAGTTTTTGTCTGTAATATTACAGAATATTTGTTTCCTTTCCAATAACATCTGCGCAAAATTATGAAATATAATTTTTTTGAAGAAATAATAATTGATTGAGCAAATCCTGATTTTTTTTTAGTATACCATAGAATCAGAATATTTCAGAAAACAATTTTTCTCACCTCCGGGCCGAAAGCGACAACTTTCGTTCCGCTGCGCGGAACGAAGTTCCCGGTTTTCGGCTCCGTCGATGAGAAAAATCGTATACACTTCTCGGGCAGTAAATAAGAAAGCCTCAGATCACATGTTTGTCATGTTTGAATCATACATGACTCTCGTTTCAAGAGCCATTTTTTCATTTGAAATCGCACGAAATAGTCGATGAGCAGACGAATATTTCAATGTTTTAAAGGATTTAATTTTTTGATTTTGGTAACTTCAATGTCGATGCGGCAGTACTAAACATTATCGAACATGTTTCTGCCTTCACACAATTTCATAGTCTATCAAAAGCAACCACAATCTCCATGAGCGCTTCACCACGTAAAAAAAAAATTTATAAAAATCGCCGCTTTTCATGAATTTTGGCCTTGATGCGGCAGTACTTAATATCATCACACAACTGCCAGCTTTCGCGAAAACATTTTTTTTGTGATAATCAGTACATCATTTCAGGAGCAACCGATTATAAGAAAATTATGTTTTTTTGAACAGCCCTGTTCGTACATCTTAGTAAAAGTTTGATACTCGCGGATTCATTCTGTGTAAATTACTATAGCATTCCGTAGTCGAGTTACACGAAAGTCAAAGGTTTGTGAGATATGCCCATATCTTCGATGTCTTCAAAGTTACAGTACGGGATGGGAAAAAAATCATAGACATTGACATGAACATTTCTAATTATTTTCGCACTCATAATATTTATTTACAAATTCAATATTTCCGTCCAACATTACAGAATTTTTGTTTTCTTCTCAATAACAGGATCAAGCTGCAATTAATAAATAATACAATCACAATAACTATTACAGTTATAAATAAATAGCCTATTACCGTTGATGTTGTATTGTTGAACCTGTTTGCAGTGGTTGTAACGCCATTAAACGAGCGCGATTCGGGAAAACAAAACTTATCCACAAACAGATCAATCAAAATTTTCATGAATCTCGTATATTTACAATAATCGTAAAAAAAAACGAGCATCACGTTTTTTTCCCGTGGATTTTTAATCCACATTTTTTTCTATTCGACGACAAAACTTTCATTCGAGTGTGGATATTTTTTTCGCGTATAATTTGGCAAGACGAACGATATATAGTATAATATCTCATTAATTTTTTTTCATTCTACTAAACATGCATACAAACTTGTGTGTGTTTGTTTGTTTGTCTGTTTGTCGTTTGAGAATATTAGCTTAATGTTTATTCGGCGAAATCAAAGTGCGCGCTCGGCGATGTAAGGAGCGGCAAATATGTACATTGGTCTTGTGAAAAACAACTTTTATGAAGTTGATGATAATAATAATACTAATAATAAAAATAATAATAATAGTAATAATTATGACGATGACAACGATGATAAAATTGTTGTGATTTCATCTTAGAATAATACTTATTTTAATGTGAATGCGGATAATATGTGGACCGTGATCGTTTTTAAAAAGACTATCTCACGTTGTTTCTCTTCTGTTTGAACAACGACACGCTTGGAAATTATTTTATCGTTAAAAAACGCATACTTAGCGTTCAATAGCAGCATTAGTGATCCAAACTTAAGCATTTCCTTAACCCTACATACGATATTTCTAACAGCAGCCTCCGTGCGAACATTAATACCATCCGTGGACCTATGCGCAACACAAAAATTATTTAAATTTCTATATCCTTACGTGAACTTATTTAGAGAGACGCGCTCGAAGATAATTTATCACAACGTGCATATTTTCACTGGTGAAAATATTTGAAAAACAAAAATTAAAGAAAGAGAAAATAAAAACGAAATCGCCTCATTTCTCAGCTACAAGACGATGAGCGCTCGACAATCTTCCTTTTTATAGTACAAAGTCATGCTGGAGCATCGCTTCGACTTCCGCTCATTGTCATTCGCGTATTCGGTGTTCTACTTACAAATTCAATATATTATACATAATAGTTTATATAAATATGTACAGTTCGTCAATTAGCTGACTTTCCCCTCTATTAAAAAGTAGGTAATGTGTATCCAACGAGAACAAGGCGATGTGATTTCTCGAAATTACGCTATTGATAAGACTAAATATTATAAGATGCCTAAAAAAAACCCCGCGGAACATGTAAAATTATTAATAAAATATAGATAGATAGAACGTCGCGTTAAAAAACCAGCGCTGTACTCACTAGACGCAAGGGCGAGCCGCTAAATTCATATCGCGTTTACATCAAAATTGGACAATCACAATTCACAAGTATGATGTGTATAAGTTATTATATAATTGACACGGTAAATTTACCGAATGGGGTAAAATTCCTAGGGTCGGTTGGCGATTTCGACTGTAAATAGACTTTATCTTCCCTCTATCGACGTCGTCGTCGTCGTTTGTAATATATATAAGAGCCTCTCTACTAGGTTCTACATACATATTTGGATAGAATATGTAATAGGATTCTTCAATACTTTCTTTAGCTTTTTTAAGAGATAATTATTTATCAATTCCCATTGACACAAAAGACGGACATTAGATTGATAATATTTTAAACTGTATTTTTCCTTTTTCAATTTCGCCCCATAGTATTATTTCCAGTCGATTGGTATATTAATTTAAAAAATGACCAAATGAGACGCCTAATAATTTTTATTGTAACGTCTGAGTTATGTTTTGCTCTGAAATATTAGAAAAAACACCCGATAAACGTGTTTAATGAAGATTTTTAAATGTTGTCAATTTTATGAAAACAACTAGAATTCTTGAGTGAGATTGATATTAAATAAAAAATAGATCAAAATATTGTCAATCTAACAATCGTACGTTTGCTCAAATCAAGTTTGCTCTTAACGGCCCAAGCGACAAACAATCGTCGAATAAAATTCATCACGTGGACCTATTGCACTAGAACTTAATAATAATCACCGGCTAGTCTCGCCACTCACCCGAGCTCATGAATTCCTCTACAATCGGCAATTCATAAATATAAAATTCCTATTCCGAGTTTATAATTTGTCTCTGAAAAGTAGCTACGTGGCAAATTGTACCTGATATTGATTCTGATATGAAGATTTTTTTAGCAAGGTACGGATTCGATTATGTTTGTTTTTTGTCTTACGGGATGTGCACGCGAGGAGTACAATAGTGACGAAATAAGTGTGCATTTCGAATATTTTAGAGATTATGGAATTCTCGCTGTGATTATCAGTGTCATGTGTTTGTTTTACACGTGACTCTCCAGTGGTACTTTAAAAACTTTCGATGCTAGATTGGCGTCAGGCAAAGATTGAGGTCGAGCGTTTGTGACGTTAAAAACGACACTACTCGGACCGCGAAAGCTAACTTCAATGAGAAAACTCGTGTCTGGAACGTTAACGCGATTGCTGCTGAGATCCGGCGAGCTCGTGCGAAGTTGACTTTTTTTGGGTTTTGGATCGCTTTTAACGACTCTTTCGGTCTCAGCCTGTAGTTTATTGTCAAGCCAGTGAACTTTGTCAAAGTCCTTGGTACCACCGACGGTGTGTCTTCGTTTTATCGAGCGTTCGGGCATTCCATTTTTTCTCTTGAGCTTCGTGGTGCTTTCCTTGCGAACGGATTGTCTTCTCTTGCTGATATTGCACTCAGTTTTTTCTGTTTTCGTGAGAGACTCCGATCGTTTTAATTTTGTATTCGGTGATTCCGATCGATCCGCGTGTTTGTTGAGACTTTCGGAACGTTTGAGCTTTCCGTTAGTCGGTGAAGCCAATCTTTCTGGATGTTTGTTCAAGCTCTCGGATCTCTTGAGCTTTGACGATGCTACTTCGCCCCGTTTGTTCAGAGACTCCGATCTTTTCAATCTTGATCTCGATTCCGTCTGACTGAGACTCTCGAATTTTTCCAATTTATTTGTGTAAGACGAATCGAGTATCTCTTTTCGTCTGCAAGTATTACCAGCGTTTTCCGAAACTTCCTCTTGATGATCGATGTCGCGATTAAGTGCCGAGGCGTTGCCAACTTCGTCCTGAGATTTTACAGTCTCGCAGTGCTTCGGTTTTGGCTTAGTTACGCATTGGACACGATCACTTCCATTGCTCTTTGGACTTTCGTCTTTTTCCGCTGCGTCGAGAATTCGGCTGCTCTCTCCTGAAGAATTTGCAACGGCTACCGACGCTTTTCTTCCAACATGTCGGTCGTTGTCCGGCGTTGCTGACTCTTCGTTCGCTGGCCCGGAAGACTTGACAATTTTCCTGGAATTTGTTTCTTTCTCCGGTGCATCCTGCTGAAATTATTCAACAATATCCTATCGTTAGATGTGAAACGTAAAATATGGCAAAGAAAAAAGAAAATTTACAACAGTCTAGCAAAATTGCAACTCTACAATCAGTTCTAAAGTTATTATATTTGTTTTTCTGATACATATGGGGTAAAACACGTCAAGGCGGCCACCCGAATTTTTCATTTCAATAAAAAGTTTTCAAATTTCTTGAGGATGTTGGTGTGGCTAAAAACAAAAATTGCAAATTTTTTCAGATTTTTGTATTGCATATTTCAGCCGTTACAAATAACTGAAAATAATAATCGTTAATTTTTTAACGCCAAAACTACGGCTCTCGCAAAAAAATCATGTTAACAAAAAATTTAAGGTATCTAACGTTCTTTTCAACAAATTTTTTTGCTATTTTTCCTACTCCGTTTTATGCTATTTTTCAATTAAATAATATTTCAATATTTTTTTTCTCCGAACTACGTTCTCGATTCAGATGAGATTTTTATATTTTGTTCCTTAATATGTTAAGAATCTGAAAAAAATTGGCGAGATGGGCGGCGACTTCGTTCCATAGTTACAGCCTTGGAATGATCGAACATAACGGTAATCTAATATGTAATTGCTCTTTGCGTTCAACAGGGTTGAGACTGTCAATAGAAAAAATCTAAAGCCCGCATCACTTGTTTATTTTTTTGTTATTTTAAATTAAAATTTTTTTTTTGAATTTGTTTAATTGGAAAATTCCCCCGTACCTGTCGTCCACACTTTGTGTTCACAACGCAGAACGATGGTCGTGTAACATTGAGCACATGAATATTAACTCAAGAGACATTCATTCACCACGTTTTGCCAATTTTCGATTGATCAGAAAAGAGCACAATGATGAATTACGTGTCATCAGGAATAAAGTTTCAATTCCATCCCTCGATAAAATAAATGTATTGAAAAACCCAAAAATTGAAAAGGGAAAAATATCCGATGCAAAAAATGCAGTGCGCGCTCTAGAATTATTATGTTATTAAGATGTTATTAAGAATGTTATTAAGACAGTCTGTTGAACGTACAGAGCAATTACACATTAGATTGCCCTGGTATTCGATCGTTTGAAGAGCTGTAACAGTGGAATGAAATCGCCGCCCATTTCGCCATTTTTTTCTCAGATTCTAGACATATTAAGGAACAAAATGCAAAAATTTCAGCCGAATCGGGAACGCAATTTTGGAGAAAAAAAAAATTATAATTTTATTGCATTGAAAAATAGCATAAAACAGAGTAGGAAGATTTTGCAAAAAATTTATTGAAAAGAACGTTAAATACCTTAAATTTTTTGTTCACGTGATTATTTTGCGAGAGGTGTAGCTTCGGTGTTAAAAAATTAACGATTATTATTTTCAGTTTTTTGTAACGGCTGAAATATGCGATAAAAAAATCTGAAAAAATTTGTAATTTTTGTTTTCAGCCAGACCAACATCCTCAACATATTTGAAAACTTTTTATTGAAATGAAAAAGTCGTCTGGCCGACTTGACGGGTTTTATATGAATCTATCTTTACTATCATTTCGCATAAAAATACATTTTTAAACAATTTACTTTAAAAAATGATTTACCAGGAAAAATGATTTTAAAAAACCGTGAAGAATAAAAAAGGTAAGTCTAGAAAAAATGGTTATTTTGGGCATTTAATTTTGTATATGGTAAGTTTTTGTTAAATTCAATAAGTAATTCGACGGTAATATTATCTTGAATAACATCTAAAAAAATCACGTTGAAAATGGGTTTTCAAACTAGAATGCGGGATTTTAACTATGTTACAAAAAACTTACGTTTAATGGGCGTAACAGTCGACTATTATCAGCCGGCGACTTGTGGAGGCTCGGATCTCGATAGACTTCTGCTGGACGCCGAAGTTCGTGTCGATCGACGACCCTTGCGTTTTCTTCTCGTCGATCGTTTTCCGCTACGGTTGGGCTCACACTTTCCGCAGATGTCATTAACAGATTCGATGGATTCACGAGAGACTTCCATTTCCGGTCAAACGTCGACGTTAGACTAGTCAGGAGATCGCTACCTGCAATCAAATGCGAATAGTTTAACTCTTAACGGTAATAAATAATAAAAAAACAAATCGTCCAACTGGGACAAAAAGCGAAACACGCTGAAAGCGTCGCTGTTTTAGATTAATTAGCATTGAGTGTAAAAATTCGTAACACTAATGCCGCCGAGTGAAAAATGCGAAAATTACGAAGAAGAAACGATGCAGACAGTAGTTACGCCACTTATAGCATCTAGATGTACAACTTTTCTCGACTGTGCGAAGGCATTCCTGTAATTAAAAAAATAATAAAGAGTCGATTGCAGCAATAATAACGTCAGCGAAAAATAACACAGGGCACAGAAGAATAATCGACGTTAGATAAAGACACGTAAAATCTATGTGCAAAGCGACGTATGATGAAGGGATGCGTGCGTACCCTGTGGCGTTCATTTCACAATGTATCAACTTCCAGCTCTCCAGTTTTGTACGACGTTGTTTGGCAACTTTTTGTGCTGCATTACCAGCGACTTAAAAATCTATAATAATCACGGATGTGCACCATTTGAATAGAAAAGTATTTTAAATAGATTTTTGACAAGATGACTATTGATTGATATTAATACTCTTTGCAAAAAAAAAAATAAACGATTTATAATTGTAAGGTCATAAAAATCTCTTAGCTCTTCACAATAATTATTTCAATAAATCTTTCATAAGCTTTTTTTCATTCAAACGGTGTCTCCTTGATAAAAATAATGATACCAATAATCAAAACGACTGATTCATTGCAAAAGTAAGACGACGATTATATCCCGAGCTCGATCGTGTCCTAGATGATAAATAAATAAGCTAAAAGTCGAGACAGCTGTAGGTTTTGACAAACAAACACAAAACGGCTAATTAGTAGACACTAAAGTATAGAAAACTGTAAAAAAAACATCAATGTGAAGTGAAGTATGGGCGGCTGCCGAGGTAATGGAAAAAAGGCTGAGAAGCCAATGATGTCTCTGCTGCCGCTGTTGCTGCAAACGATGCTGATGTGCGTGTGACGAGGATGTTGCAAATAATAAGAGAAGAAAGAAAGGATGAAAGGAAAGAAAAACGAACAAAAGAAAATAGAAAACTTTTGAAGCCATTCTGGTAAGCCAACGGTGAGCTCGTATCGGACACACCGACCAATTATTCCGATGGTCCGACTTTACCTCTGAGGAATTTGTTTAAACTCTTGGAGGACGGCCCGACCCCTGACCCTGACAGCTCTGACTCGGAGAGCTTTGACGATGGTTGTTGTGGTGGTGATGATGATGAGGGTGATGCTGCTGAAGAAGAAGAGGTGGGGCCGTTTCGGGGTTGGGGTGGTGAATGTGGGGCCGGTGTCTTCGTGGGGGCGCAACCGGCACCTGCAGGACCGTGTAGATGGGACGATATGTAGCACCAAAAACCCGGGCTTGCTGTGTGCCTACGCGTCAATGTATCGCATCGTCAATGGAACCCGTGACAAGAACTGGACATGCGATAGCCGTCACTTTGCTTTATTGCTTTTTTTAATCCTCTCTCGTTTGTCTCGCTACTTTGCACGATGACGTTTCAAAGTTGCAGATTGCAACACGATAACAAATGAAGATTTTTTGTTTATGTTTCTATTTTTCTTTTTCTTTTTTTAACAGACCGTCAATGGACAAAGTTGCGGACCGAGAAATACAGGCAAGCGAGCAGATAGACAGGCAGGCAGGCAGATAAACAAGCAAAATTAGGCGATTGGAGCAATAGCAGACAATTGTAAGCTACGCCCGGTCTTTTCGTACTTTCTGAAGTGATCTTCATCGCTTTTTTTCGCACTCGGACGTGGAATTTATTGACAACCGTTAGTGTATACGAAAGCGTGCAAAACAACAGTGGAAGCGGTGGCACCCCTATGAAAATTAAGTATACTCCAGGATGGATAATTTATTTTTAGGTGTATGAGGCAATCTGCTGGTTTAACTTCTTTTTTTTCGATCCTTTCAAAAATGTCTAATAGTTAGTCAGATTTTATTACCATTACCCGCGTAGAAAAAAAGAATCTTGTGAATCTTTTAAAGAATCTTAAAAAAAAGTCTTAAAAGAATCTTTACAGGAATCTTGAAAAGAATCACGCATAAGAGCCGAAGCAAGATTCTTTCCATCCGAAAGCGTTCTGAAAATCTTTGAAAGAATCTTAATGAAATTCTTCAGAGGAATCGAGCGAAACCTGTTGATGGTTTTCAGGATTCTTTTCAAAATTCTTTCCATCCGAAAGCGTTCTGAGAATCTTGTAAAGAATCTTCGAAAAAATCTTGAAAAGTGTCTTTAAGAGAATCGTGAAAAGATTTCGTCCATTAAATAGAAAAATCGTTGAAAAAATCTTAATGAAATTCTTTAGAGGAATCGAGCAAAACCTGTTGTTACTTTCCCTTGATGGCGAGACAGTAAATTTCGGTACGTCAACGAAGGGTAAACCCCTCGTGCATAGTCGATCTTAGGACAGCTTTGCAGTCTTATATACATTGAGGCTTCAAGTCACTTGCGAGAAACGCTTCGACCGCTCGCCATCTAGCGGAGTATTGAATATATGTGTTTCGTACGATACCACTAGATGGCGAGCGGTCGAAGCGTTTCTCGCAAGTGACTTGGAGCCTGAACGTATATAAGACTGCAAAGCTGTTCTGAGTTCGACTATACACGAGGGGTTTACCCTTCGTTGACGTACCGAAATTTACTGTCTCGTCATCAAGGGAAAGTAACAACAGGTTTTGCTCGATTCCTCTGAAGAATTTCATTAAGATTCTTTCAACGATTTTTTTGTTTAATGGACGGAATCTTTTCACGATTCTCTTAAAGACGCTCTTCAAGATTCTTTCGAAGATTCTTTGAAAGATTCTCAGAACACTTTCGGATGGAAAGAATCTTGCCAAGAATCCTGGAAAGTATCAACAGGTTTCGCTCGATTCCTCTGAAGAATTTCATTAAGATTCTTTCAAAGATTCTCATAACGCTTTCAGATGGAAAGAATCTTAAAAAGAATCCTGGAAAGAATCTTGCTCCGGCTCTTATGCGTGATTCTTTTCAAGATTCCTGTAAAGATTCTTTCAAGACTTTTTTAAAGATTCTTTAAAAGATTCTTCACAAGATTTTTTTTTTCTACGCGGGTACTTACAAGTATTTTTTATGAATCTTTGTTTTTCATAAACCTTCTATGTCTTTTCAGAGAAAAATAGAAGATCAAACATTGTTATTATTTCGAAGCTT
Source organism: Ephialtes manifestator (assembly GCA_963970395.1). Taxonomy (NCBI): domain Eukaryota; kingdom Metazoa; phylum Arthropoda; class Insecta; order Hymenoptera; family Ichneumonidae; genus Ephialtes; species Ephialtes manifestator. The sequence goes on from OZ019971.1 coordinate 1,155,910, forward strand.
TCAACGAAATAGTCGTTAAATGTTTAATTCCTTTTAAACCTAACGAAACGTTATTTTTTTATATATAGTAAAATCGAATTTTATTATTGTTCTCCCGATCGAAAGTTTTCTATTTTGGTTAAAATCTTACCGAATTAATACGGCCAAGACACACGAATAAAAAATAATTAAAAAATGGACTACGTCGACATTGAATCTTTAGGCACAGCAAAAAATAGCAACATCCGGTTTTTATCCGAAATCTCACGACTTCGTCATTATGTAATTTATTTTATTTCACTCGATGCGTTTTTTTTAAAGGCAATTTAGTATACTTCTTTTTCATGTGAACAGGATATCGAATTTTAAGTAGGAGGTCTGCATCCCAGACAATTTTAAGGTCAATGATTTTCATCATAATTCCCCGACCCTCAATAATTTTCATCACGATTTCCCGACTTCTGCTCGAGTCTCGTATTATCGAATACCGTGCACGTGATTTTAAATCGGTGCGCATATTGTACGTCGATTAAGCGTCAGCCCTCGGTATAATTAGAATTAATGAAGATATATATTAAAGTAAAATACAGATTGTAAAAAAGGAAATTGAATTTATACGTGTTTGCCATAATGCTTTGGAGATTGTTCGATAAGATATAGAAGAAGAAAGAAGAAGATGAGGTAAAGTACCTAGCAAGTTTTCGGTTAATAGTGAGAATCTTCTGAGTCCAGTGTAGAAAACAAGATCCGGCTACACTCACCGACCGTCAGAAGCGAATTATTAAGAGAGAAAAGACACACAGAGAGAATAAATAGACAGAAACATAAGTGGCGGGCATTAACGTTGACATTGGTTTGCCGAGATTGGCGGGATGGAAAGTAGGGCTTCGTAAAATATATAATATACAAGATATAGAACGAACACTGCATGGGAAACATATAATAGATGTAGAAATAGTAACGAGATTAATCAGAATTCGTTTCTCCGTACTCTCGTTGAACCAATGGACATCTTATTCGATGCGGTATCTATATCTGGTATTAGATGTCTCAACGCATCAGCAAATATCACACTCACAGCCAAATAGGCAAGATTGGTTAAGTCGCCATCAGTTCTATAGATACGAGTCATTATTTTTTATAGGAATGCGTGAAAACATGAGTTTCTCAGCACGTTCAGAAAAGAATTACATTATTTACGTGAAGCCATTTAAAACGATAAAATAGACGACAAAAAAAGAAAACTAGTTAAACTTTGTGATATACTGACCATCGTCGGAGATGTCACCGGGTATTCCGCGCGTTTGTTGAGACGGCGATGGTGATGAATGAACTTCGTGCAAAGAATCCAAACTGCCGTATCGCGTTGGCGGTAGGCAAACGGGTTCGATTGAAGGCTGAAAAATAACATAATTTAACGATAATTTTCCTCAATTTGTGCATGAAAATTTCGTTTATTTATCACGTTATATTATAATTATGTGTCATAATTTCATAACATTTACCAGGATATTTTAACCTTATAGTCGGAAAATAACATCAATTAGCGATAAATATTATGAAAGATGATGAATTAATGCAACAAATAAAAGTTAAAATCGTTATGTTTCTCGTTACTCGATAAATTAAATCACACTCTAAAATCGTCATTCGAACTATCATATTATTAGAAACGATTTTGAAAAATTCGTTTTTTGCCATTGTGAAAAAGGACATATTTTAGCAACTAAGCAGCGCGTAGTGAATAATTGAAAAATAGCAACATGTATATACCTCGGATGGCCCTTCTGTAGGCTAGTGGCATAAAAAATAGAACATCATGTGTCATACAATGAAAAGTTTTGTAAATTAGACAAAAAACATGTACATAATGATCATTGTATGAATTCTTACCTCCTTGTCGGTCTTGAACTTCTTAATAACGCCGTTATTCATTTTTTCTCCGAGTATGTTACTCAATTGATTGCTGGCTTGTGCTTTTTGCCTCGCGGTCGGTTGTTGCTGCACGGCTATCGAAAGAGGTGTAATTCTGGTTGTAGATCTCGATCTCGGTTGTCTGCCATCACTTTCGGGAGACGAATGATCGGCCAATCTGTCATTAACACTGGAAATTCTATCTTGAGCGAAAGGCGAAGCGACAGTTGCATCGACAATTCCATCAAGAATATCGTCGTTCTCCATTTCTCGTTTAGCCAATTGCCATTCCATTTCAATTCTTCGTCTCTCCTCCTCTCGTTTCTCAGCCTCTCGTCTCTGTCGATGCTGATCTCGCTGTAACATCGCTTTTGTTTCCTGCTCGAATCTTCGTATTCTTTCTTGTGTTGTCGCACTTAAACCCGCGTAAGTTCTTATCGCAACTTCGTCGTTGCTCTGCTTCGTTTCGTTCGAAGTGTTGGATATCATTGAAATCGCATCCAGACTATTAGGCTCGATATCACAAGATAACCGCGAAGTGTCCAGACTCGACGAGGCGTTCGAGAGAGGCTGATTTGTTTGTTGATTCTGCGATGCCGTTGAGTATTTCGAACGATTTGACGATGATCCGCTCATAGGACTCGCGCCATTTGTATTACCGCTGCTACTGCTCACCGCGTTCGATCTTTCCGATCGATCGGCTGGATTAGTTGTTTGGCTTTTGTTCTCGTGCATCAAAACTATTTCACTGACCGAACACTGTCGCTCGTTTAACGCCATACTCGCTCGGATTGAAGCTAAAGCTTCAGCCTCCTGCCTCGCTTTTGCCTGCAAAATCATTACATACAATTAGAGTGTCTATAATATATTAGGCAGAATGAAAATCGAATATTTAATCAGACAATAAAAATGATAATATGACAATTTCATGGAATTAACGACAATTATGGATGATAGGGATTTTTTAAATTAACATTCAACTGACTGCCTCGCTTTTGCCTGCAGAATAATTGTATACAATTAGAGTGTCAATAATATATTAGGCAGAATGAAAATCGAATATTTAATCAGACAATAAAAATGATAATATGACAATTTTATGAAACTAACGACAATTATGGATAATAGGTATTTTTTTAATTAACATTCAATTGCCTGCCTCGCTTTTGCCTGCAGAATAATTATATACAATTAGAGTGTCAATAATATATTAGGCAGAATTGGCAGTATGAAAATCGAATATTTAATCAGACAATAAAAATGATAATATGACAATTTCATGGAATTAACGACAATTATGGATAATATGTATTTTTTAAAATTATTTAAACAATCGATATTTCTCCTGCTAGTTTCTTTGTTGATTTTGTACACATTTCTATTAATTCTGTGAAATTCTTTCGAAAAAATGAAATCATTTGAATTGTTTTGTTCGAAAAGACAAATAATCCATTTTCAAATAAAAGTAAAAAAAATTAAACACTATTGCGTTTAATACTTTTTAAAAATTTTTCTCCTCCAAGATATGAAGAATTTATAACGAAAATAGAACACTTTAAATTAGAAAAGAATAAAATAAAAAGTAGAAAAAAATGGTAGAAAGTAGTGTTGAGTAGTATAAAAATCGATGTAATTTTGTGAAATATCTGAGGGCGTTTTAGAAAACAGAAGCTGAATTGGCAGAGAATTGGATGTATTATATTAGAATGATGGCAAAATAACTGAATGTCAAGAAAAACTGCGAACCTTTTCATCTTCGTGATCTTCGCTCTCCTGTTCGTCGTGTCCCTTTTTTCTTCTCTGTATCTTCCTGTTAGCTGCGGATATGATTGAGGATACAATGTCCCTAGCCGAGACCATTTCACGCATGCCTGTTACGTGGAACGAATGAAAAAGAAAAGGCAAGCAAAATAAATAAGAAAATGCGAGAATAAATAATGGATAAATAATAAATGAATAACAAGAATGACAATTGGACCAAATTAGAATACAGGTGGAGACTTTCGTAATTATCTTTCTAGTCTCGGGTGGGTACAAATAATAAACTAAAAGTAAGAAGCGTTCAATATGATAAAAATAAATGAATTATGCGAAATGAGAAAATAATCCTTTGATCAAATAAAAAAAAATAGCAAAGCACAAACACTTCCAAGTTGGTCAATAAATCGCTCTACTAGGCTATCAAGCAATACCTTCGACTTTCTGAATATTGTTCAGCAGGAGATTGTGATTTGTGTTGGATGTCGTTTCAACCTCGCTACCGTCCGCAGGGAGGCTGAGGTTCACGCTTAATCTGCTCAAGTCGTCTAAATCTTCCTCGCAGAAGAACCAGTCGACCTGTCGAAAAATCAACGAAATAATTATCGAATCGTCATCGCAGCGGTGGAATAAAACCATTATTAATGAAATGTCGAATAACAAAAAATTAGTCTACACGCTTTAGTTATGGCTATTTGAATATTCGTGAATAATTACTCCTCCATCTTCAATTTAACGTTCAATCGAAAATTATGGCAATTTTCAGAAGTTAATATCACAGTTTTTTAATTAGAAACAAAAATTATTCAATTCCGAGTGTTGAAAAAACATAGGAATAATTGTAAACTATATTTTTATTCTCTTCACTTTTTTTACTTATACTTTCTACTATTACTTTGTCACACATCGCATGATTATTTAGAAATATATATATTTTGTTTTTTTTATATACCACCATTTTCTTTTGTAAAAGGGATCTTCCCGTTGAAATAAATAAATAAATAAGTAAACTAGAAAAAACTATAACATGGAAAATATATAAACAATTAATTTAGGAAAGATGTGATTCTTACATTGTTCAATAAGCTCTCGACGATTCTGCACTGATGGGACATATCTGTGACCATTGTGACCATATTGTCTCTGGAGCCACTCGCACGAACGAGGGTCGGTCCGAACACAATCGCAAGATTTTTCGCCTCCATCTTATTGACTTCGCTGTGCTCGACAACTCGCTTGAGGTGAAACATAAGATGCTTCAGAGTTTCGAAATGATGCTCTGGAAGATCTCTAAGTAGTTTTCTAATAGTAGCCATTCGTCTCTGGGGATCTTCTATTTTATCAGCGTCGATGAACATCGGATACAAATCCGCCGTGAGTAATGAATCGGGAAGCTGACGGAAAAAGGACTTGAGGAGCGACGAGATCACATTTACGTCACTCCATCGTGGATCCTTCGAAAAAATATAAGCCAAGTTAATAATCCATACAGGTAAACAGAAGAGGAGAATGATAAAGTGATTTTGAACCAGGAAACAACAAATAGTAGATATTTTTCTGTGTACCTGCAAGTTTATGTTCTCGAAGCCCTTATTCACGCTCTCAGTAAGTTGAGAAATAGCTGCTGTGTTTCCAGGTACTCTATAGATACCGATAACTTCAAGACCTCTCGCTTCAACGATACTCGTGCACATCTCGACGATAAGAGGCACCAATTCCGAGAAAGAAGACTACAAAGAAAAAACACAATTATATAGTAAATTTTAACTTTCCCATATTTTCAATCAATAATTATAATCCGTGTGTAGGTTCGGCAACAATAATTTATTTTATATTTCCACATTCAGAGAAATAACTGCAATTAGTAATTCATGCAACTATCGATAGTCACATTAACTAATTAATAGTTACAAGCAGTGTTATAAGTCCCCATTACTTTACGATATAAAGTTTACAGAACAGTTTGTCTTGTAGTTACGAATTTGTAATGATAACCTGTAGCGATTATAAAATTATATGTGAACTTTTGAATAGCTTTAAGAAAAATCGAATTTTCTATTAAATTTTGGGAGAAATTTAATAAAGTATTTCAGTATTTCTCCATTTTTTTCAATAAGATTATCATGGAATTTTATGGAGGATTAATATTTTTTGCCTCTATTCAAAAGTTTACCCATCATATTATAATCAGTATAAATTATTATTATAAAAACATAATTACAAAGCCTATCAATTTTGTAGCATCAATTTTGTTTAAAAAATAATTTACAATTCGACTTTACAATTCTGGTTACAAGTAAATAGCTTCGAGTCAGCCAAAATTTTATTGTGAAATTGCTCACCATTGGACAGAGTTCCAAGGGAACTTTGAACGTCGCACCCTCTGGTGGTAATTGGGCAGTGGGCGAGGATGGCGATCCTGCCTGACCATGCATTCTTCTTAATTGTTTAGCTACTCTGCCCTTCCACGTCTTTGATTTTGGCGACGGCAATGGCTCAACAGTTTGGCTTGGTTTCCTGGTCTTATTTACTGGCGATTGACCGGTTGGCGATCGATTTCTGAACGACGTGAGTTTCCTTATGCCTTTATGACTCGGCAACGGGCTGAGTCTTTGACCACTTGCTTGAACGCTTCCACCACTCGGAGTCGTCGGTCCTGGTGTCTGAGGCACCGCCTGTTGCTTTGACGTGCTCGAATTAGCATCCTGTTCAAACAAATATTGCACATAACACATGTGATTTCAAAATCCATTCATTAAACACGAGAAAAGACAGAAGGGAATGCTTTGATTTCGAATTTGCATGAACTAAAAGACGAATTGAAACTCTTGAAAATAAAAATATTGATGTATTCGATAAAATAAAAAATTGGATTTACTCGATGATAATACGACCCCGAATTAGTTCGGTAGAGATCAAAATAGCGAATGACTAAAACAGCGAATTTCAAAATAAGGAACGTCTAAATATAGAATGGCCATCATTATGAAATTCGCTATTTTAGCCATTCGCTATTTTGATTGCATTTTAATAAAAGCGGCTCAAAATAGCGAATGGCTAAAATAGCGAATTTCATAATGATGGCCACTTTCTATTTAGACGTTCCTTATTTTGAAATTCGCTATTTTAACCATTCGCTTTTTTGACCCCCACCCGATTATTTGTGTCTATTCAAGATATAGTTGATTATTTTATCGCTCTTGAATACTTATTTATAACTATTGAGTTTATAAAATATCTATATCAATTTTTATTCGAGTATAATCGATCCTCGCTACTTCTAGTACTATTGAGGAGAGGATTGTTAGAATATTGGATTGCATCCGATGACAACAGGTGAAGATCCAGGGATTGCACGATCATTTTGACCGAAGCTGAGTATGTATATAGAATAAAATTACCGAAGGCTTCTCGGCAGCTGCGTGCTTGTGAAGAGCTCTCAACCAGAGAGCCATTGAGGCTGCATCCTCGGATTGTAAGAGGACCTCCGCGGTGGGATTCGCAACGCGCAGCACGTGCTTCCGTTTTGTGTAGTCATCGGCCACATCCACCAACGAACATCGCACATCAACGTTCTGACCAGCTTCTCCTTCGTTCGTCGCTGATGGACTCTGTAAACGATAAAACATTAAGTTTTTAACTTAAGAAAAAAAAGTGTTTAACTGAATGAAACTTATAAGTTCTATATTTTTTTAAATTGAATTTATCTGCATTAAAGTCATAGACGAAGATAGAAATGCTTTACCCATGAACCCGTCGAACCCCATCGTCGTAATCTCCTCCCAAAAAGACCGTGCGTACTAAAATGCAACGGTATGCAGGAGTAAGAAGTGCTATCGCTCGATCGTAACATCGTATTCGTTATTATTTCGTTTTCTTTCATCCTAGCTAATTTCGTTCACAGCAATTAATGAAATATATGTATATTTTAATATTATTATTTTAACACTAGCATTGGAGCACTTATTTTCCTTTTTTTTTAAATTTTGTTTTGTTAAATATAATAATAATAAACCGTTGAGAAAAAGCGATAAACGGAGATGGTGGAAATTATCGCGAAGTTTTCTGCCACTGATATTATAGCACAGATATTTTTTATTTTATTCATTTTGTTCACTATAATAAACTGCTGAAATTCAACGACGGAAGAAGAACAATCACGAGATATTCCAACAATAGTATTGCAGCACGAATTTTCACTTTCGTTCAAGTGCTATGTAGACACGAGACAGCAGAACACTGTAGGAAGAGTTTTCGCCACGCGATTTCCAGCACTCGCGATTGCGATGTTAACACAGGTCCGAACGTCGTTGCATCCCGACGAGCTAGCGTTCGGAGCGCGGATTGACTGATGAATCCCCACTCGAAGGCGCGAAAAACGTAGGAAACCTTTCACCTCGATTCTGAGCCTCCCAAGTCCTTTTTAATAATACGCGCATCAAGTGTGCTTAATTTAATTAGTGTTGATTTATTTCGGTCTTTGTTTGTGTTATATTGTTAGTAAAAAAAATTATGAAACTCCCATTATTAGGCAATTGAGTTTTGTTATTTTTCACAATTGAAGAACGTGTTACCGGATCAATTGAAATTATAGAAAAGTTCAGAACGATCACTACGAATCGACAGTTTCGGTTCGATCACTACGATTCGACAGTTTCGGTACGATCACTAGGAAATTACAGAAAATTTTGGTCACTACGAAATTACAGAAAATTTCGGTCACTACGAAATTACAGAAAATTTCAGTCACTATGAAATTACAGAAAATTTCGGGCACTGCGAAATTACAGAAAATTTCGGTCACTACGAAATTGCAGAAAATTTCGGTCACTACGAAATTACACAAAAGTTCGGTCACTACGAAATTACACAAAAGTTCAGTCACTACGAAATTACAGAAAAGTTCGGTCACTACGAAATTACAGAAAAGTTCGGTACGATTATTACGAAGAGGCAGGATCGTTTGCCGAAACGGCAGAAATGTTCGAAAGAATCACTACGAAACTACTTTCTCGTCCGGCACAATCGTTAATAATAGTATTGCGCCTGAATCGACGTGCGACACGTAGTCTCACGTTTCTACCGCGCGATTCCGGTGGCAATCTTCTGGGTCTAGGTTGCGGTCGAGCATTGGGCGATAATGCGACCACCGCTTCCGCCACTTCCGTTCGTTGAGTGTAAAACTCCACACGATATTGTAACGCTGTGTTGCTTCAGGTTTTTGCATATTTTTTGTTCATTCAGCTTAGCCAGACTACTTCACGAGTTTCAAGTACTTGGAGAGTTTCGTTATTACTATTTTGACCCTGAAATATCTCTCGATTTCAACACGGATCGAAACGATAAAAAAAAATATTGTCCTCGATATACGCTAGATATCCAAATTTCCAAATATCGAAGGTTCACTGTTTGGGAATTAACTACTAAAACATCTTTTATTTTTAATGGTCTTAATTCTATTAAATATATCCAACATCCTACATTTAATATTTTCCCAATTAAAAAGTGAAAGTTTCTCAAGGAGAAAATAAAATAAGGGAATACATATAAAGTCTATCGTTTCACCACCTGTGGACGAAGATTTTAACGAATGCACATAATTTTGAGCGCAAATACTGATAATGTATAGAAACTAATCACCAATTATATTTATACAGTGGCTAAATGACTTATTTTAAAAATTCCAATGCTATAAAATACTAGCGATGGCCATAAAAAAACAGTATAGAGAATGCAAACGGTAAAATTGTCCCTTCTTCTCTCATTCAGAATATTTGTAGAATTTGATAAATGGAAGACCTCATTGCTTGCGATTGTAATATTCTATTGCTTAATTGCGATTAGGAGTCAATTAGATGAATAAACTTCGTATAAATTATACTTTTCTCTCATTGAAGCAGTGAATCACTGATTAAACTGTTTTCCGGTGAAACTTTGGAACAAATACATAATCAAGGATCGATTTATCATTTTCATTCTTCCGGATCAATCAGAGATAGGGAAAGATCGTAAGATAAAACAATAATACATACGTGTAAAGAAATAAATTCGTGTTTTCGTATATTATTCCTATTCATCGCGCAATCCATCATATGTTAGTAAAACCAGAATTTATTTTCCGGTTAGGATGGTGAAGGTGATGAAAAAAAGTAAAAGCGCATCGGTACTCGCGATTTCCGTTGGTTTTCAAACAGTGCAATGATTACGGCAACGCGATTATCGGAGGATGACGAACGCGGCAGTCAGAGCGTAACTACGGGAGAACGTTGAGCTTGAGACACGTGCAGAGGCTCGAGATGATGCTCATATGCGTTGTTGTATTCATTCGACAATCATAATTGATTTTATCAATGCAGATACTCTTTCATAGGTCGTATCGAGGACGCGACATCTCGATACTAATTTATTATCGCAAACGTTCAATAAAAGGCTTATTTATTATGTTCGTTAAGTCCTATAATAAAAGTTTTTTTTTATTACTTGCACACAGAATTAAATTCTATTTCGGCAATGTTTTTATATGCATTTTTTTAAAAAGAAGATAAAAAATTTGTTTTCATTATCAGGTGATTGCTAATCTGAAACTGACCACTTTGAGAGTGAACAAATAATATAAATGCTTACACTGAAAAAAAATTTATTGCGGGCTGCGAAAAAGAAGTATTTTTTAATTAACTCTAATTCTTATTCGTTCAATCCCATTTAACATTGAAATAATAAAATGTTGTTTTGCTTTTTTTAGAGTTATTGTTTCAATCTCGCATGGTATTTGAGGAATTAGAATTCAAATTAAGTTGTTTTTGGCAGCCTGCAAACGATGGATTTGTTGAATCAATGATATTTTTTTTTTCAATGTATTAATGCTGTTGTTAAGAATTGTTCACATTTATTGAAAAGTTACTTTGAAAACAAAGTTATCGAAATGTTGGCCAGTTTGTAGACTTATGACTTGCTAAAAAATTAAATAAAAGTAATAATTTGTTGTCTATATATCTGTATGTCTCCATTTTCTTTTGTAAAAGGGATTTTCCCGTTGAAATAAATAAGTAATAATTAATTAATTAAAATAACCATTGAGTGCTGATAATCGTTCTTGATTTCGGTTAAATATTTGACCAGAATTGGCCAGAAATGCTGAGTTAGCCTGACAAATGTCACAAAATCTTCCTCGCCCGGTAATAAACATTTCCTTCAGACACGTGCAAAGGCTCGAAATGATGCTCGTGTGTGGTTGGATTCATTCCAGACAATCAGAATTGATTTTATCAATGCAGATACTATCTCATAGGTCGGATCGGGGACGCGATGTCTCGATACTAATATATTATCGCAAACGTTCAATAAAAGGCTTATTTATTAGGTTCATTAAGTCCCATAATAACAATTTTATATGACTTGCACAAAGAATTAATTTCTATTTCGGCAATGTTTTTATATGCATTTGAAAATTAAAGGTAAACAATTGTTTTTATTATCAGGTGATTGCTGATCTAAAACTGACCACTTTGAGAGTGAACAAATAATATAAATACTTATTAATTCCGTTGTTTAGAATTGTTCACATTTATGCAACAGTTGTCATGTTGTAACTTACTAGAAAATTTAATAAAAATAACAATTTGTTGTCTATATATCTGTATGTCTCCATTTTCTTTTCTAAAGGGATTTTCCCGTTGAAATAAATAAATAATAATGAATTAATTAAAATGCACATTGAGTGCTGATAATCGTTCTTGATTTCGGTTAAATATTTGCCCCGAATTGACAAGAAATGCTTTGAGAGTGAACAAACAATATAAATTCTTACACTGAAAAAAAAATTCTATTGCGGGCTGCGAAAAAGTATTTTTTAATTAACTCTAGTTGTTATTCGTTCAAACCCATTTAATATTGAAATAATAAAATATTATTTTGCTTATTTTAGAGTTATTGTTTCAATCTCGTATGGAATTGAAGGAATTAGAATTCAAATTAAGTTGTTTTTGGCAGCCCGCAAACGATAGATTTTTATTGAATCAATGATATTTTTTTTCCATATATTAATGCCGTTGTTAAGAATTATTCACATTTATGCAAAAGTTACTTTGAAAACAAAATTATCGAAGAAATGCTGAAGCCTAACAAATGTCACAAAATCTTCCGCGCCCTGTAATAAACATTTCCTTGGGACACGTGCAAAGGTTCGAGATGATGCTCGTGTGTGTTGTTGGATTCATTCAACAATCAGAATTGATTTTACCAATGCAGATACTCTTTCATAGGTCGTATCGAGGACGCGACGTCTCGATACTAATTTATTATCGCAAACATTCAATAAAAAGCTTATTTATTATATATATCGGTATATCTTCATTTTCTTTTGTAAAAGGCATTTTCCGGTTGAAATAAATAAATAATAATTAATTAAAATGCATATCGAGTGCTGATAATCATTCTTGATTTCGGTTAAATATTCGCCCCGAATTGGCCAGAAATTCTGCATCGTTAGCCTGACAAATGTCACAAAATTTTCCGCGCCCCGTAATAAACATTTCCTTGGGACACGTGCAAAGGTTCAAGATGATGCTCGTGTGTGTTGTTGGATTCATTCGACAATCAGAATTGATTTTTCCAATGCAGATACTCTTTCATAGGTCGTATTGAGGACGCGATGTCTCGATACTAATTTATTATCGCAAACGTTCAATAAAAAGCTTATTTATTATATATATCTGTTTATATCTTCATTTTCTTTTGTAAAAGTCATTTTCCCGTTGAAATAAATAAATAATAATTAATTAAAATGCATATAGAGTCTTGATAATCATTCTTGATTTCGGTTAAATATTCGCCCCGAATTGGCCAGAAATTCTGCATCGTTAGCCTGACAAATGTCACAAAATTTTCCGCGCCCCGTAATAAACATTTCCTTGGGACACGTGCAAAGGTTCAAGATGATGCTCGTGTGTGTTGTTGGATTCATTCGACAATCAGAATTGATTTTTCCAATGCAGATACTCTTTCATAGGTCGTATTGAGGACGCGATGTCTCGATACTAATTTATTATCGCAAACGTTCAATAAAAAGCTTATTTATTATATATATCTGTTTATATCTTCATTTTCTTTTGTAAAAGTCATTTTCCCGTTGAAATAAATAAATAATAATTAATTAAAATGCATATAGAGTCTTGATAATCATTCTTGATTTCGGTTAAATATTTTCCCCGAATTGGCCAGAAATTCTGCATCGTTAGCCTGACAAATGTCACAAAATCTTCCGCGCCCTGTAATAAACATTTCCTTGGGACACGTGCAAAGGTTCGAGATGATGCTCGTGTGTGTTGTTGGATTCATTCGACAATCAGAATTGATTTTATCAATACAGATACTCTCTCATAGGTTGTATCGAGGACGCGATGTCTCGATACTAATTTATTATCGCAAACGTTCAATAAAAAGCTTATTTATTATATACAGAGTTGTAAATCTCCGTTAATTCAGAAGATATAGTTTACAGTACAGTCTGTTTTGTAATTATGATTTCATAATAATAATATGTAGTGATTATAAAATGGAGTGTAAACATTTAAATAGCTGAAAAAAATACTAATTTTCGCTTTAATATTGTAAGAAATAGTGGAAAAAATGGAAGAAAGAAGTAATGCATTACTTATTTTTTTTCATTTTTTCAAAAGGATCACCGTGAATTTTTATTGAAAAATAATAATTTTTGCAAACATTCCAAAGTTTAATCATCGTACTACAATCGCTACATGTTATTATTATAAAATCATAATTATACAGTTGATCGCATCATCATCGTTATTTCTATAAGTATTAGGCATTTACAACTCTGATTATATATATCTGTATATCTTCATTTTCTTTTGTAAAAGACATTTTCCGGTTGAAATAAATAAATAATAATTAATTAAAATGCATATCGAGTGCTGATAATCATTCTTGATTTCGGTTAAATATTCGCCCCGAATTGGCCAGAAATTCTGCATCGTTAGCTTGACAAATGTCACAAAATCTTCCGCACCCCGTAATAAACATTTCCTTGGGACACGTGCAAAGGTTCGAGATGATGCTCGTGTGTGTTGTGTTGGATTCATTCGACAATCAGAATTGATTTTACCAATGCAGATACTCTCTCATAGGTCGGATCGAGGACACGATGTCTCGATACGGGCTGGCGAGCGCGTCTCAATGTCCCTCGGAATTTATTATCGCAAACGTTCAATAAAAGGCGTCGTGGCTCGTGCCTCCCCCATACATAGCGCATACCTCGCGGGTATACGTGACTGCGTACTCGTTCTACTCACTCCATGTCCTATATCTGACTGTCTTCGTCTTTGAGAGCTCAGCTTTCGATGTACAGTTGTCTCTTGATTAGTATTACTATTGACATTTACTTCTCGTAATTAAAAAATCAATAAATTGTCGCAGATAAATTAATCCTTTATACTCTTCTAAAGTGCTAAGCGTTGAGTGTAATTTATTCTAAGCTAGTCTTGATCATCAGACGAATATATTTAGAGCTGCAATGCCACTAATTACATTACAGTCTAATCAAATAATTAATCTATGACCGTACTTTCGAAAAATGTTAATGTGACTTCAATTTATGCACAGTAATGATTATTTATATATCGGAATATACAGTATTAATTAAGTGACCTCATATACATTTGAACTATTTAAAAAAAGGGAAAATACTTAAAGGATGGTCACAGTTTGTGAATCCTAAATCTTGTATTATTTGTTAACGATATTTATAATTGGTTTGTTGTTCTCTCGAGTAAATGAAGAGAATTTGAAGGTAGTTATAAAAAACTGATTTATCCGGAATAACAGTTTGGCTGAAATGTAAAAAATGTATGAAGATAATGTTGATTGGGAGTCTCACCTGGCTGTGACGGTCCTTGTAGAAATTGAGAATGGGACCCCGTAAAACGCCCCAAACTTGCTTCCAGGAACGATCCGTTGATCGCTGAATGACAAAAATACATAATTTCAGTTATTAATGACTCTCGTGTCTTCAATAATCGTCGCCTCATTTGCTGCGTCGCGTGTATAGCGTAATATCAATTGATAGCCTAATCTTAATGGTACCTCGACCTATTATTTACTAATAAATCAAAGCCCCTCTCGATATACACTCGCGTATCTGCACACGCGAGCGCTCTATATCACAATCGCCATTAAGAAGTCGAAGAAAATCGCCCCCTTCTCACCTTGCCGTCGAGCACCGTAAACTTGACGTGAAGGGATCCTTCTCGCTCGACCGGTTCGATGTCCTTCGGAATGTCGGCGTCACTCGTTGCACCATGCGCACTTGAGATGCTGTTGCTGAAAAAACACACACAGCTCAAGCTTTTTTCTTTTTTTTTTCGTTATTCTATCGCTAAATACGTAATTTTTATTTTGACGATGTATATATTTTTTTAAGGCAATCAATCAATTATGGATAATTAGTATTTTTTAAAAAAGCAATCGACTGCAATCGCCTTTGCAAACCATCCTAATAGTTCCGAACTTTCGCTATTTGTTTACTTACTCCATAAGTATATAAATATTTTGCTATAATATTTGCACTTGAGATGCTGTTGCTGAAAAAACACACACAGCTCAAAGCTTTTTTCTTTTGTTTTTCGTTATTCTATCGCTAAATACGTAATATTTATTTTGACGATGTATATATTTTTTAAGGCAACCAATCAATTATGGAGCATTAGTATTTTTTAAAAAAGTAAACGACTGCAATCGCCTTTGCAATCCATCCTAATAGTTCCGAACTTTCGCTATTTGTTTACTTACTGCATAAGTATATCAATATTTTGCTATAATATTTGCACTTGAGATGCTGTTGCTGAAAAAACACACACAGCTCAAAGCTTTTTTCTTTTGTTTTTCGTTATTCTATCGCTAAATACGTAATATTTATTTTGACGATGTATATATTTTTAAGGCAATCAATCAAATATGGATAATTAGTATTTTTAAAAGAAGTAAACGACTGCAATCGCCTTTGCAAACCATCCTAATAGTTCCGAACTTTCGCTATTTGTTTATCTATTTCATAAGTATATAAACATTTTACTATAATATTCGCACTTGAGATGCTGTTGGTGAAAAAAAACACACGCACAGCTCAAGCATTTATATTTTTTTCATTATTCTATTGCTAAATACGTAATTTTTTTTTTGACAATATATATATATTTTAAGGCTACAAATAAGTTATACGGATAATTATTATTGTTTTTTGAAAATAAACGACTGCAATCGCCTTTTCGTGCTTTCTACAGTCAAATTGTTTCTTTGATCGTTTAATCGACTATCCAATCGATTGCCTTGTTATTTGTTGTTATTTTAATAGATATAGTTATCGGTATCGATTGACATATGTAAGTCGAGATCTTACAATCATCTAGACACCAACAGAAGATAATAACAAATTATGCAAGCCATATACACGTGACAATAAATGTTAGTGCAGTCCATCGAAACGTGACGGAATTTGCGATTTACAGTCTGCGCTTATGTACAGGAGCTTGAGCAGCGACATACGGCACGACAGGCCAGATCCATAACGCATATTATGTCCGCAGTACGTGTACTGTACGGAGCAACAGAGCAAGGGAGATCAGAAACTAGGAGAAAGAGGAGGATAAACTTGTATTCATAACGGGTAATTTGTATACTAGAAGCGAATTATGTGTTGTTGGATTTTATGCATATAATGAAAATAAAAATAGAATAAAAGAATTTTTATGAGACGTTGAATTATTAATCTGACATACCATCGCCAACAGAGATTGACGTTACTCGAATAAAAATATGTGCGAAATACTTATTAGTTTGAAAAACGAAATAATCTTTCAGCGATAAGGTTTTAATATGTTCAATGTAGAGTAATTACTGTTAAAAAAAATCTTTGAGTATGTTTATCATGATTCACGCTCAGTGGTTAGTAGAAAGTGTAGTTTTTCAAATGCTGTCTCAAGTTTTATTTGTTAGGTCCATTAAGTCCTATAATAACAGTTTTTTATGATCTGCAGACGGAATTAAAATCTACTTCGGCAATGTTTTATATTTTGAAGAAAAAAAAAAGAAAGTAAAGAATTGGTTTTTATTCTCAGGGGATTGCAGATCTAAAAATGACCACTCTGAGATTCTATAAAGTCTTCCTCTGTGCCAATGAGGGAAATACTACTATCTGAAGTCTCTAATAAATCTCCCAAATAAAGTTTGTTAGGTGTTATCATTTTATATTTTATATTACAGCTTACAAAGTTTAGAATTGAGAGAACGTCATATATATGTAAATGTAGGCTAAGGTAAGTGCATGATGCGTCTGCAGAAGCCTAAAGAAGTCTCTTGTACAGTGAACAAAAAATACAAATGCTTATTAATGCCGTTGTTAAGGATTGTTTACAGTCAAGCAAAAGTCACTTTGAATACAAAGTTATCGAAATAAAGTTTGTATAGGCTTATGACTTAATAAGATGCATATTGAGTGCTGATAATCGTTCTTAATTTCGGTACAATATTTTTCCCGCGTCCCTCAATAGACATTTCCTTTCTTCTCTTCGGGATCCAACATCGCGAAACGTAGAACACAATTATTTATAACAAGAGATCTTAGTCCACTGACCCGTTGGTCTCTCACTCGCTCGCTGGAAAACGAAGGGAAAGTCGTGTTTTTCATGAAGGAAACGAAACGGAACGAGCACACACGGAATGCCAGTAGCTGGAGCAATAGCGCCGACAACAGCAACAGCAACAGCAGCAGCTTTAGTACACGCTTAGCACGATATAATTGGCGAACGACAAACAGTTACGCCCGACGGAGCTCAAAACCAATTTCAGAACTTGTAACGCTTTCACAGTCGGCTCAGCGACCAATTGAAATCCTAGGGCGTACCTTGAAAATACAAAAGTCCGCCCAATGAAATTGTGATAATTTTTCTTTTTTTTATTTAGCGAAATCTATAAGAGTAGCAAAGTTTGATGACGCTTAGCCCATTCGCTTGGGTTTTGAGCGATCGAAAAGGCACAAAACGAGACGAGGGGATGCATCCTTTTTTTCCACAGTCTCGCGACGACACCTGACAAACAACGTGACGCATTTCTATCTCTCTTTCTGTTGTCTCACCGATGGTGATGCCGATGAAGATGAGCGGCCTGCGTCACGTCCTCGAAGATGCGACGCAGAGGCGTTATATCGCTCGGAAATAACGGGGGTCTCCATCGTCTATGTGCACTGCAAGCATTGCACATATTGCCGTTTCCTGAAAGTTACGCAAGGGACTACGAGCTCGCGAAGGCACAGATTCCTCCGGGACATCAGAACGTTCGTATACGCCAGTGGATAATTGTTAACGGATCATTTGCAGCATTAATATCACAGGTGGAAAGAAATTTTTTTTAAAGATTGTGCTGAGATTATTTGAATTTAAACTTTCCATGAATCGTCATTTTTTTTTGTCCTACCTGCGCAACGTTTGAACTACTGGCTTCGAATTCGTGAGCTCCAAATCACTGATAATATTTAACGGATCATTTTGAGCATTAATATCACAGGTGGAAAGAAAAATACCTGAAGATTGTGCTAAGATTCTTTAAATTTAATTTTTCTATGAATCGTCATTTTTTTTTCTTTTTTTTTGTCCTATCTTCGCAACGTTGGAACTACTGGCTTCGAATCCGTGAGCTCCAAATCACTGATAATAATTAACGGATCATTTGGAGCATTAGTATCATAGATCGAAGGAAAAATTCCTAAAGATTGTGCTAAGATTCTTTGAATTTAAATTTTCTATGAATCGTCATTTTTTCTTCTTTTTTTTGTCCTACCTTCGCAACGTTGGAACTACTGGCTTCGAATCCGTGAGCTCCAGATCACTGATAATAATTAACGGATCATTTGGAGCATTAATATCACAGATCGAAGGAAAAATTCCTAAAGATTGTGCTAAGATTCTTTGAATTAAAATTTTCTATGAATCGTAATTTTTTTTTCTTTTTTTTTTGTCCTAGCTGCGCAACATTGGAACTACTCGCTTCGAATCCCTGAACTCCAAATAACTGATAATAGTTAACGGATCATTTGGAGCATTAATATCACAGATCGAAGGAAAAATTCCTAAAAATTTTGCTAAGATTCTTTGCATTTAAACTTACTATGAATTGTAATTTTTTTTCTTTTTTTTGTCCTACCTGCGCAAAATTGAGACTTCTGGCTTCGAATCCCTGAGCTCAAAATCACTGATAATAGTTAACGGATCATTTGGAGCATTATTATCACAGGTCGAAGGAAAAAATCCTGAAGATTGTGCTAAGATTCTTTGCATTTAAACTTACTATGAATTGTAATTTTTTTTTCTTTTTTTTTGTCCTACCTGCGCAACATTGGGACTACTGGCTTCGAATCCATGAGCTCCAAATCACTGATAATAGTTAACGGATCATTTGGAGCATTAATATCACAGATCGAAGGAAAAATTCCTAAAGATTGTGCTAAGATTCTTTGCATTTAAACTTACTATGAATTGTAATTTTTTTTCTTTTTTTTGTCCTACCTGCGCAACATTGGGACTACTGGCTTCGAATCCCTGAGCTCAAAATCACTGATAATAGTTAACGGATCATTTGGAGCATTATTATCACAGGTCGAAGGAAAAAATCCTGAAGATTGTGCTAAGATTCTTTGCATTTAAACTTACTATGAATTGTAATTTTTTTTTCTTTTTTTCGTCCTACCTGCGCAACATTGGGACTACTGGCTTCGAATCCATGAGCTCCAAATCACTGATAATAGTTAACGAATCATTTGGAACATTAATATCGTAGATAGAAGGAAAATCCCTAAAAATTGTGCTAAGATTCTTTGAATTTGAATTTTCTAGTAAATGCAATTTTTTTGGTTTACCTGCGTAACGTTGGAACTACTGGCTCCGAGTCACTGAGCTCCAAATCACTGTCAACGTGCATTCGCTCGCCCCAAGTTGCCTTGAGATAGGAAACACGTCTTGTTGCTCGTTCTTCATCGCCTGAAATATATCGCCATATTTTATTATTAATTGTGAAAAGCTGTGTAATAATAGACATAAAAATGTATGAATTTCGTGGTGACACTAATGACAGGAACTCGATACGACATTGCTACTGAATTCGTAACAGATCTATACTTACTTAGCTGAGCATTTTTCTGCCGTCGTAGAACGACCCCGTTCGCGCAATCGCTCGAGTTAGGAGCTGCAAGAAGCGGATAAGAACGAGAGTGTTAAACACAAGAGCAGCGGCACACCGAGGAAAGTCATGGGAATCAAGTAATATTAAGTTTGTTTTAGCGATACGTAAATTTCCGGTCGTCAAGGGAAATTACGACGGAGAGAAAAAATTTACCAAGCATCGCACACTTCGGGATAGTAATTATTATTGTAAATATACTGAATAACATTGAAATATTAGGGAGCAAACGTTGCAGGATTCTCGATAACGTGCTGTGCATAAAACTGAGTCATGCGTTACGTGCGATCGCATTTTCTCGGGCAAACCTTGACTATTTTATTTTAAAAACTCACGTAAAAACCTTATTCGTGCATGCATTGTCCCTTGGTTATCCCAGCATCAATCCTCACGCTTTTGTTAAACGGACTGCAATGTTTTTTTTTCGGGAACTTTGGATCCATTATTCGCCAAGTTTGTTGGCGCGTAGGTTTCAAAGTTCAAACCATCCTAATAATTCCGAACTCGCGCTATTTGTTTATTTATTCCATACGTATATAAATATTCTGCTATAATATTCTACTATCGACAACGAAATGTATAAATCTTTCATCAAGGATAAAAAAAAAAAAAAAAATTCCCACATAAGTTTGATTAAAAAGGCAAAAATTGTAGCTCATTATTTTGGTTTACTTAACATTTCTACATACGTAGATTATTGTGACAGCTTTAGCCTTTCTTCAATAAAAAGATGATACAATTTTCGCACCAAAAAAATCAAAATTGTAAATGATACGATATTCTTAAAGTAGGACTAATATTAATATTATGGATAGAATAAATAAACAAATCGTATGATTTCGTAAGTAATAGAAAAGTTGAAACTATGCTGAGTTAGTTAGTTAATTCGCTGATAATTACGTTGAGAAAAGTTGTAAAAAAAAAGGTGTAAGTAATGAGAGAAAGACAAGTTTAGATGAATCCTGACCTAAGGCGGGCTCCTCATTGAGCTCGGAATCATCCACGTTGAACTCGACGTTGCAGGGTGCTAGGTGTTGGTTGTTGCTGTCCAGGGGCCGTATGGGATTAGGAATCGGTAGATCAGTAGGTCTTACAGGCTGGGGAGGACTAACGGTTACTTTTGGCGTCGGGATTGGGCCTTCGGTATTATTCAAGGCAATTATCGTCGTGGGAAAGAAAGGAGCGTTCGGCTCTTCGGGTTTCGCTCTCTCGCCACCCTCCGATCCAGCCTCGCGTCGTGCAGAACTCTGCGGCTCTTGCTCTGTTTTTCCCGAATGTAATTAAGAAATACATATCGCCGCTACGTCGTATGGAACTTAAGGGGAGGAAGTCAGATCCAAATTGCCGATATTTATTAACAGATATCTAATTTGTTTATCTGCAGATGTCATTAAAAATATATATATATTCTTTTGAACACTAAAAAAAAGTTCTTCCTCTGTGGCAAAAGTATGTAACTATTGCAAATAAGCTATAGGAAATTTATGGGTTTTTATACTTGTTCATACTTTCCTGAGATATTTGGTAAGTCAATGATTTCTAACTATTGCTCAATAGTGCATAAGAATCCTTCCATCATTAATGTAGCTTTTTTTCTTAAAATTAGCGAAGTTACATTGTTTAAAAATAAACACTTGAGTCTATAGCATTTTGTCAATTTTAGGTTTATCTTAAAATGCGACATTCATTTCGGAAGGATTTTTCTTTTGTGATAGTTAGATACATTTGTCATAGATTAATAAAATCTTTGTTCCAGGGTTCAAAAGATTACATTTTTTTGAAATCTCATCAGCGAATAAACAAGTGAGATATCAATGTCAATGAATATCAGCAATTTGTGTCTGACTCCCTCTCCTTAATGATCTACTTGCGCCCCTGTTAAGCGTAATTCTGAGCGCTAATCTACGCTATTTAATTGTCAAAAAGTGCTCCTCAGATGCATCATGCGGCTGAATAAATAATTATAAAAATGCGTCTATTTACGGGCTATCCGCGAAATATTTTCTTTGGGCAAGTATTGTGGAAATAACATTCGGATACTTATAAGATAAAATGGACTAGAAAAACTGAGAATGAAATAGTCCGAAAAAAAAAAACGCAAACGTGCCAACAAGATGCCAATTTCTACTCTACGAATAAAGTTGAAGGCTCGTTCAAGTGAAAAATACATTTTTTAAGCAGACTAACCGAGTTGAGTCCGGACAGCCTGAAGATAACTGTCTTGTCTCTTAGCCTTGTTGCTCCTTTTTCCTTCTTGTTCATCCGCTTCGATTTGCCAAGTATGTCTTACGCCTCGTCGGTTGAAACCTCCGTTGATAGCTTCCCAAGATTCGGCGCTGTTGCTTCGCGCTCTGATCTGCACTGGCTCCGCTGTATCCATCGCTGGCATTTCTACGAAGCGAAAACACTGTTTTTCAAAGTATTCTACTGTGCACGTGAATGTTTGAGTTTTTGAGGAATTTGACGTGAATGGTCAATCGAAAATATTATCAGAGCGGTTTCACGACAGTAAAACAAAAAAATACAACATCCACGAACGCACAACATTGAAATCGTTGCAGTATAATATTAATTTCGAGGGGACGCTATATTAGCTTATGTGATTGAAAACCCCAAGGAAAATAAGTATATCTAAATATGTATCTGATCTATGGCATTCTTCTCGGCATTTTATTCATTGAAGATAAACTTCGAGTTAGAGCTCGGCACTTTTTGTTACTTTGTAATATCATTGTATATTTATTTATCCCCTGAATTAATTTGTTATTTATTATTTGATAAAAATGACCTGTAACATGTGAAACTGTTTGTTTTAACTGCAGTGAGTTAACAGAGATTTTTTAGTTGAGTAGATAGTACAAAGTTTTACTTTTAATCCGCTGAATAACACAAGAAAATTAGAAACATAAATAATAGCAGACAGAAGAGATAAACCATACAGTTAAATATATCATGCACGGCACTTCTATCAAATAAATGATAATTAATATATCCTGAGATAAATAAACAGACATTTTTTAATGAAATTATTTTAGATACATTAAATTCCGAAATATATATTTGAGATATAAAGATTTTAGTTCTATGTACAGCAAATGTATCATATGCGAAGAAAGTCCTCACAGATTTTGGAAGATATTAATTCATGAAACAATTTAGTTACTCCTATCGTTAAACGACAACATTCGCGCACGTTTATCGAATATCCATCTCGGCAAGACACTTGTACCACGTAAATTAAATACAAGATAATGTTATCGAGAATGGAGTTAATTGAAAGGTGAGGAAAATATAGGAGAATCATGGGAATGGAAAATTATCGTATGTTAGTGCATTCGAAGACTCCGATCATGGCAACATTAAAATCACGATATGCACATCTAGTCTATTATCGTCATTCATCGATAGTTTTGAATCACATCGACAGACACGTCGCACGAGCTTTTTGTTGTTGTTTGTTTTTCATTCTTTTTCCACTACCTTCTCGACCGTTGGCTTCCCTAAAGCAAGGTGGCGGTTCACAATGGATGTGCCTGCCGCCTACGGGAATTATTCTGTTCCCGGACAATCCCCTGCCTGAACGACAATTTTTATATAATAAGAAAGAAGTTTGAATAAAAAAAACTAACAGGACGCGGGATACGTATTCATTGGAGTGCCTAGGTTTTAACTTTATAAATAAATCTCACGAAAGGGTTTAAGTAATGCCTCACTAAATGTTTATACTCGTCGTGATAGAATTCTTTTTAGATAGAAAGTTTTTTTTTAGTTCTAAATACAAATATGTATCAGCGGAGCTACTGTATTTTTCGCTTTGTTATCTCTAGTTTCATAAAAATGATTCATACTACGGACAAAAATCGGCACTTCCCCTTAAGGATGTTCGACTGTTTCACACTAGTCAAATCGGTTCTAAATTTTTAGAATTGTTTTATTAAAGTTTAATGCATTAAATAACTGTAGTGGAGCGCTGATTTGTATTGAAGGATGTACACTTAACCGAGAGAAAAATTAATAGTGACGGATTTGCATAAAGATTAACTGATTAACGTTACTTTCCGATGTGATACATTTTCGTTCGGTGATTTCCAAGAATAATCTATAATTTTTTGCCCATTTTGATGAGTAATGGCTCATTCTCTTTCTTGAAAGATGCTCTACAAATTGACCGGCTGGATATTTGATATTATTGATCGTTTAATAATTATAGCTATTTGTTTATGAAAGTTTTTTTATTTTTGTTAAACAACAGACTATAATTATTAAACGATCAATAATATCAAATATCCAGCCGGTCAATTTGTAGAGCATCTTTCAAGAAAGAGAATGAGCCATCACTCATCAAAATTGTCAAAAAATTATAGATTATTCTTGGAAAAAAATGAACGAAAATGTATCCCATTGGAAAATAACGTTATTTAGTTAATCTGTATGCAAATCCGGCACTATTAATCTTTCTCTGGATTAAGTATACATGCTTCAATTCAAATTACTCTCTACTATATTTATTTAATGCATTAAACTTTAATGAAATAATCACTAAAATTTAACACTGATTTGACTAGTGTGAAATAGTCGAACATCCTTAAGGAGCCATTTTCCACTGCCATTCAGACGTTGTTGTTATTTTCGAATTAAAAAAAAACAAATGTTACTGGGCAAATACTTAAATTGTGCTTCCGGTGACATTCTTCTTTTTCTCAAAATTTCTACGGCGTCTCTGTAATATTGCTTACAGTTTTTGTTACCGACTGGCTAGATTTTTCGTCGCCTTTAGTTAAACTATTACACCGACCGAGTCGCCTTAAGAGTGAGTGAGAAAGCACCATTGGCGGTTGGATTGGAGCGATAGAGAACGAGAAAAACATGTAGCAGTTCGCTGAAATCGATATTTTTGTCGACCTCGGAAAATACAATGAAAATGAAGATCGTTTGCAATAAATTCTAAGTGTCTTATGACTTTAGCATAAACGTTGAATGAGACATCACTTAGGATTTTCTTCCGACGTTTCTTTCGCCAGATTTCTTTAAAGACAGAATCTAAACTTCCACGGGATGAGAATTTATGATACTGAAGCAAACAGTTAAAAAAAAGCACTCTATTATTTATACGTAGCAGGAAAACTATCGAGACGCACCGACGGCATAAATGAAAGAAATTCTTACCTGAATCTAGGGATTTACTCTCGCGATTGGCGGCAATTCGCCTTGGATCTTGAGACTCCGCTTTAGATTCGAATTCCCGTTTTCTCACAGCCACATTAGGAACACTTCGCTTGCTGGAAAGTCTGGATAATTCGCTTTTATACAAACTCGTTCGATCGCTCGTAGGTTCGTCATCGTCGCTGAGCAATCGTCCGGACTCAAATTGTTTGGCCCTTCGCGAGACAATTTGCAATCCCTGCGGTGGAACCGGAAATTTGTCGGAGGCTTTTTTCTCCGGTCCAGGCGAAGACGGCAAAGATGTACTTCCATTTCTCATTTCCGTATTCTCCGTTTGTTGCTGTTGCTGATTAGCGCTTGACACATTTTCGTGTATTCTCGATAGAGTCGTAACAAAAGCGGCTTTATTGTTGTTGTTATTATTATTCCCAGTTCGTGGAGCAGCGGTGACGGCATTACGAAACTGCGAATCATTAGCTTTGCTCGGTCCGTAAGAGAAATGATTTTCTTTGCCGTACTGTCCATTTTCATCGTAAAGCGACGAATAAAATCGATCTCTGACCGCTTGCGCGTCTTCGTGATTGCTTCTCTCGCCGCCATTTTGACTAACACGGAAATTCGAGTAGTCTGATTCAGAATCCATATCCGTACGAACTCTTTGAACGTTTTGATTCGATGGCTTAGGATTTTTAGATCTTTCCAGTGAATTTCGTGTAGGCGATTGTTGCTGCTGCGGTTGTTCATTCGGTGGCCAAACTTGACGCTGAAGTTTTTGCGGTCTCGCGTAAAATTCTCTCTGAATAACGCCATGTCCATGAGTCGCTCTAGCAGCATCTTCCGGAAGAAGCCAACCAATGGGATGACTCGGTCTCCTTAAAAATTCTTCCTTCTGTTCAAAGCTCTTTCGCAGTCTGGTCATAATTACAGAATCATCGGAGCATTCATTGCCAGTGAGAGTAGAATTAGAATCATAGGAAGAAAGACTGTCTTTACTGGCGGGTGAAGAATCTCTACGAGAGTCAACGCTTTGTCTAGAACCAGGTTCGCTTGATTTGAGGCCTTCTATGCTGCCATAAGCAAGTATTTCCCCGTCATTCGTCATTCCGCTGCCTTCGCTCGCTCTACGCGTAACTATTCTTCTTCCAGGTCGATAAATTGGAACCTGAGGCTCTGCCCGCGACATTGGATATCTTTGTTGATCCAGTGATTTGCTAAAAGTCGTCAAACCCGGTCTCACACGCTCGTAAATCGGATCTTTGATCCTGTCGTAGATTTGCTCGCTGCTCGGCCTCGAATATATCGATTCTGGTCTAGTTCTGTCGTAGAGATCGTACCTGCTATCGGTTGAAGTTCTGTGAGAAACTGTTGCCGAATCTTGCATTGGCTGCTGAAAAGATCGTCTGTTTTGTTGGCCTCTGTCGTTTGCGCTTGTTCTGCCGTACAGAGATTCCTGATTAGCTGCTCCTTCAGACAGTGGCTGTCTTCTTTGAACAACGATGCTGTTTGACGAAGAAGACGGCGGTGTTGGTGTCGTTGCGTTACTATTTCCACTGCCGCTACCGCTACTCGTCACTGTAACCGCCATCGCACTCGTTCTGCTACCCAACATCGACTGTTCGTCTTTACAATCATCCTCTCTGATTCTGTAACCCGGTATCGTGCTTGATGTGCCCTGATTTTCGGAACCTGGCGGCGTTTGGCAAACCCAAGATTGCCGAGAACGTGGCGAAGGTCCTGGAATCATGCTCATTGATCGACGGTGTTTCTGGGGAATTCTTTCGGGTGAACGAAGACGCCCTGGCCGCTGATTCGTCTCCGGATTGTGCGCTGTATCACCGAAATACTAAAAAAGAAAAGAAAAAAAAAATGATTGAAACATTTTACTTAATTTTTTTCGTATTTCAGGTAAATTACCAGAAGCAGTGAAGATTTTGGATTGGATTTCAATAACAAAATAAAAATTTTAATGGAGAATTTGACACACACCAAATTTTACTGTGGTTCACAGCTTTTTACTAAAGTTATTGTGTTTTTGGACGATACAAATAGACAAAAATGAGTGTATGCCATTTTTGGAATTTAGGAAACTCAAAACATGTATTTCTATTAAAATCTGAGTCGATTTTTTTTTTGGATTGCAATACTTTGTATGTAATGAGAAAGTAAAAAGAACAATGTCAATATTGATTTAGGCCAAAGGCGTAAAGCAATATTGAGAGTATTTGGTGATGGCTATTTACCCTTTGCAATATATCGTCCTCCTTGGAAACTACTAGGAGTCGGAGCCACGGTCCGGCCTGTTGAATTCGTTGAACGACGCTGGCGTATTGTTCACCTCTCGTTGGTGCACCGTCGACCGAAACAACCCGGTCGCCTGTACGAAGCCCCGCTTCCGCTGCAGGAGAATTCTGTCGCACCTGCTTCACAAAGATCGTGTCCATGGGTTCGTCGATTCTCGTCCGCTCGTGTCCCGGCAGCATCTATCATAATCAATTAAAAAAATCATTAATATTCACGCTTTTTCTCCATAAATCTTAACTAAAACATAATGATTGTCTTTATGAAAATAAACATATTTTATAGGAATTTTTTATTTAAAACAAAAAAAAATCATGTATATCAAATTCAATATATAATTATGATATTACCATAATTTATGATAGATTAAATACTTGTATTAAAATTGTATTATTTAACAGGTACTTTAAAATTATCATACAGTTGTATATTAAACTTTCTGAATATTAACTTTCCAAATATTTTTGATGGTGTTTTTAAACATAAATTAAATAATAATATTTTTGTAATATTAAGAACTATATGAAAATTGTTGAGCCTATGTAAAAAAAATTCTAAAGCTGAATAGGCAAGAATAGCTAATAAATATCTATCTATCTGCATAATCATTTTTTTAATTTCTTGTTTAATATAAAGAATCTATGATTTTTTTTGTGTTCAGCTTGTATATTAAATTTTGTGCATATTAACTTTCGAAATATTTGTGAATGAGTTTATTGTTAAATAAATGAAATAATAATTTTTTTTTATTTTCTGTTTTTAATATAAATAATCTCTGATTTTTTTTGGGTTCAAATTGAAGAGGTACTCGGAGGCAGGAGCACCGATTCTATTAAAGCAACATATATCACTGTCTAGGGGTTACATTATTTATTTGCAGTGGAAATACTCACGCAGCAGGACTCGGGCGGATAGACGATGAAATGACGGAGGGTGAATCCGAAGCCATTCTCGCTTCGTCTGAGCAAGAGGGTGCGTGGTCCCCGGGGTGGAGAAGTCTGTTGTTGGGATTGCTGCTGCTGACTTGTTGTAGACGATGGCGCCGGTGGCGGTGGCGAAGCGTGCCCTACCTATTAAACAAACAAAAATATCTTCATAAATAAAACAATATCGCAATAAATACATTAAGTTTCAGAGATAGCTCAATTATTAAGGGAATCTCATTGCTTTCTTTTCAATCAAGATTCTTAATTTAAACAAAATACAAGTCAGAATAATTCCCTAATTTTTATAAATTCGTTAAGAAAGTTTGTAACAGTAAATAAAAAATAATTTAATTTAATTTAATTTTGTGCCTGTCACAAAAAATATATTTTTGATAAATTTGGGAGTTGCCTAAATCAAATGAACACAGAATAAAAAAAATTCTTTCCATGTTTTGTTTAAACAAATTTTTTATTTTTTGGTACACACTGATGCACGTATAATATGCAAAAGCATTGTATTTTTGTATATTACTTGTCCTAACATTTTTAGATCGGCAAAGGAGAAATATGAAGGAAAATGACTGTGCAGTAATTCTGGAAAACAACCCAGACCTTGTTTTAAACGTATCACACATTCGAGTCCAGATACATGCAGCATCCTGGCATTTGCTAACTCGTTGTATCATTGGCAAATGTGCGTTGTTAGATAACACTAGAGTGCAGATGAATAACAACCGGGAAGATACTTAATCGCGGTCGCGGGAACGACCTTAATTGTTCGCTTCATTGCCGAGGTTAACCATCGTTTTACGTGCCAGCTAGTCAAGATTACACGCCTAGGAAATTTCATTGCCTCCACATGCACATAAATCACAAATTTTCTCGTACGATTCCACTTTTTTTATATATATGGCAAGACATGGAAAAACGACGAAAGTTGTTTTTTCAGGTCCATCTCTAAATCTCTGTCGCAATTACTCCAAAACTTATTTACATTATCGGTTTGAGCATGGAAAAAAGATGATAATGCAACAAGGCGAAAAAGAAGAACAAGAGAAGAAGAGATTTAGTCAATGCTACGCCATTTTATCTCACACTAACGGCGATCATTAAAATATTAATTTGTTTTTCATCATATAATCAAAATAAAATCTATGTAAACTATTTTTTAACTTGTCTGCTTTGAGGCCCAGGAAATTTAATTGCCTTCGCATGCACACCGTTAAAAATATTTTGAAAATTAATATATGTATTGGAAGTTCTTTTGCACATACGGTAAATTAAATTTCATTTAATATACAGATATGTTGTAAAATTCCAATAAGAATATTATAAACACAATTTTTATAAGTTGTTTAGTATACTGTATATTAATTCTATAACAATTTTTTTGTATATTAATTAATACACGCATATCCGCAAAAAAATTCCAATACTTTACGTTAATTTTCATTTAAAAGTTTCTAACAGTGCACACAACAAATCACAAATTTTGACAAACGTTTCCACTTTTTGTTCATATATGGCAAGACATGGAGAGATGGCGAAAGTTTTTTTTTTTTCAGGGCCATCACTAAATCTCTGTCGCAATTACTCCAAAACGTTTTTAAACTATCGGTTTGAGCATGAAAAACAGATGAAAATGCAACAAGGCGAAAAAGGAGAAGGAGAAGAAGAAGAAGATGAAGAGATTTAGTCAATGCTACGTCATTTTATCTCACACTAACAGCGATCATTAAAATATTAATTTGTTTTTCATCATATAATCAAAATAGAATCTATGTAAACTATTTTTTAACTTGTCTGCTTTGAGGCCCAGGAAATTTAATTGCCTTCGCATGCACACCGTTAAAAATATTTTGAAAATTAATATATGTATTGGAAGTTCTTTTGCACATACGGTAAATTAAATTTTATTTAATATACAGATATGTTGTAAAATTCCAATAAGAATATTATAAATACAATTTTTATAAATTGTTTAGTATACTGTATATTAATTCTACAATAATTTTTTTGTATATTAATTAATACACGCATATCCGCAAAAAAAACTTCCAATACTTTATGTTAATTTTCCTTAAAAGATTTCTAACAATGCACACAACAAATCACAAATTTTGACAAACGTTTTCACTTTTTGTTTATATATGGCAAGACATGGAGAGATGGCGAAAGTCTTTTTCTTTCAGGGCCATCACTAAATTTCTGTCGCAATTACTCCAAAACTTTTTTAAACTATCGGTTTGAGCATGGAAAAAAGATGAGAATGCAACAAGGCGAAAAAGGACAAGGACAAGGAGAAGAAGAAGAAGAAGAAGAAGAAGAAGAAGAAGAAGAAGAAGAAGAAGAAGAAGAAGACGAGAAGAGATTTAGTCAACGCTACGTCATTTTATCTCACACTAACAGCGATCATTAAAATATTAATTTGTTTTTCATCATATAATCAAAATAAAATCTATGTAAACTATTTTTTAACTTGTCTGCTTTGAGGCCCAGGAAATTTAATTGCCTTCGCATGCACACTGTTAAAAATATTTTGAAAATTAATATATGTATTGGAAGTTCTTTTGCACATAGGGTAAATTAAATTTCATTTAATATACAGAAATGTTGTAAAATTCCAATAATAATATTATAAACACAATTTTTATAAGTTGTTTAGTATACTGTATATTAATTCTATAACAATTTTTTTGTATATTAATTAATACACGCATATCCGCAAAAAAAACTTCCAATACTTTACGTTAATTTTCATTTAACAGTTTCTAACAGTGCGCACAACAAATCACAAATTTTGACAAACGTTTCCACTTTTTGGTTATATATGGCAAGACATGGAGAGATGGCGAAAGTCTTTTTTTTTCTTAGGGCCATCACTAAATCTCTGTCGCAATTACTCCAACACTTTTTCTAAACGTTCCTCTTTCAAGCTACCGGTTTGAGCATGGAAAAAAGATGAAAATGCAACAAGGCGAAAAAGAAGAAGAAGAAGAAGAGAAGGAGGAGGAGGAGGAGGAGGAAGGCAAAGAAGAAGCTGCGATTCTGAAACTGCAGAGACCAGACCGGAACGTCAGCACGAGATATAAGAAGAAAGAGAGGGAGAAACGAGGTAGGATGGGACTTACGATATCTCTGGGTCCCTTTACACGAGACACAACAGGCCCAACCGGCTTCTCGCACTCTTCTCGCTCCTCCTAGCACATGTACGCAAGGGTTTATATTTAGAAACTCGTGCAATGATATGCTTGCACCATCGGTTGAATGTCGGCGTCGGTCTAGCTCGGTGAGCGTTGTAATAGCAGAGTAGAAGCTATTTGTGACCGGCAGAGTAAAAAGTGAAAAAAAAAAAGAAAAAAAAAAATAACGCATTGAGCTTCTAAAAATCATCAAGAAAATCGTACTCACTGAAAATTGAAATTAATCGCTTAATATTATTAAAAATGCATCGCTATTAATATTTTTCGGTGTAATTAGAAAAAACAAAAGGGAATTTTATTTCTATCAATAGAAAATGTTGTACAGTTAAAAGTTGCATAAAGCTTCTTTACAGAGAAATTTTTTTGAAAACTCAAAAATGAGGGATTTATTTGAGACGAAAATAAAAAATGTTTAAAGTACTCCAGAATTCTAGAAATGTTGGGGAAAATAATAATATTTTTTCTATGTAACTGGTATGATAATTGTTTAAGTCAATACATAAGCCATTTATGTTTTGCTTGCGAATTTCGATAATTCTGAATATAAAAATTTAATTAACTATAAAGTTAGAACGTATTTATTGATTTTCAATAAATTTCACATGTGAAATATCCTTGGACATTATTACACATATAACCTGAGGTTTAGTTAATTTTGTCAGATTTTTCGAAATTTAAAAAATTGCTTTGATATATAAATAAAATATATAATAAACATATAAAAAAATAAAACCTGAAATTCTTTACGTATTTTCACCAAATTTAATATTTTTGCACCATTGAATATTATAGTTAGATTTTGCAGAAAATTAAAAAAAAATCATACAATAATATATTTGGATGTCGACGCCGAGTTTTTCGAGAAACGTTAAAATAGCAAAACAGACACTTTTTGTGACCAAAGGTATTTTCAAATTTCGAAAAATCTGACAAATTAGCCTAAATCTTAGGTCGTGTATAATAATTAAAAATCAATTTTAAAAGTTGAACTTGATAGTTAATAAAAATTTTATATTCGTAAATGACTTAGATATTAGCTTGAACAATTATTATACCAATTCTGCAATCTTTTAACATTTTTTATTTTCTTATTATCATACAAAGTCTATACGAATTAATGATGCCGTATATAACGATGAATGAAGTCAAGGGTGAATAACAATGATTTTTTGAAAAAAATTAATAATATTAAATTGGATAGGTCGAAGGCTAAGCTCGAAAAGACAACGAAGCAATAAGAAATACAATGGCCACTTCATAGGTGGTTCACTTCCGTTGACATTGTTATTGCAATTGCAATGCAACGACTCGATCGATGAATGTTCTCCATTTGGGTGCATGAGGAGACAAACGAAACGACACATGCGAATCACGCGCCCGGGCAAGTGCGTTACTTTAATTGGAAAGTACGTCAACACCGAGAATCGTCTAATTGTGTCTGACGTGATTAATTCCATGCTGTATTTTACGAAGCGGGGGCGTTACACAATAACCTGCAGTTTTGGAACAAGCTCGTTGAGATTCACTAATAAATTGGATGCAATTATAAAAATCATAAAATAATATTATTTTTGCTTCCTCATAGAGGAAGCTTTGTTTTCGTGAAAAAATGTTTTTTCGAGATTTTCATGTCAGGACACTCAGAATTGTCTAAAACGTGGCGAAAAGTGGTTTAGAAAAAAAGTCTGTATGTGTGTGTGTGTGTGCGTTAGGGCTGTTCAAAAAAACATAATTTTCTTATAATCGGTTGCTCCTGAAATGCTGTATTGATTATCACAATAAAAATGTTTTCGCGAAAGCTGGCAGTTGTGCGACGATATTAAGTACTGCCGCATCAAGGCCAGAATTCATGAAAAGCGGCGATTTTTATAAATTTTTTTTTTTTACGTGGTGAAATCCTCTTGGAGATTGTGGTTGCTTTCGATAGACTATGAAATTCTGTAAAGACAGAAACATGTTCGATAATGTTTAGTACTGCCGCATTGACATTGAAGTTACTAAAATCAAAAAATGAAATCCTTTAAAACATTGAAATATTCGTCTGCTCATCGACTATTTTGTACGATTTCAAATGAAAAAATGGCTCTTGAAACGGGAGTCATGATTTTCCAATTTTGGAAAACTGCGATATCAATGCGGCAGTACTAAATTTGATCGTACAGGACTCCCGTTTCATGAGCCATTGTGTCATTTGAAAACGCGCGAAATAGTCGATGAGCAGATGAATATTTCAATGTTTTAAAGGATTTAATTTTTTATTTTATTAACTTCAATGTCGATGTGGCAGTACTAAACATTATCGAACATGTTTCTGCCTTTACACAATTTTATAGTTTATCGAAAGCAACCACAATCTCCATGAGCGCTTCATTAAGTAAAAAAAAATTTCTAAAAATCGCCGTTTTTAATTAATTTTGGCCTTGATGCGGCAGTACTTAATATCATCGCACAACTCCCAGCTTTCGTGAAAACATTTTTTTGGTGATAATCAATACAGCATTTCAGGAGCAACCGATTATAAAGAAATTATGTTTTTTTGAACAGCCCTAGTGTACAATTTTTTGTTAGCAGGATAGCCGTCGCTATTTTTAAGATATCGGGCTCAAATTTGAACCACGAGTAAACTATTGTTAAACTAGGTATGGGATTGAATTTGGAGTTAATCCATCAAGGTGTTCAAAATTTATGGCATTTTGAACTTTTTGGAGAATGTCAGTTCGTGCTCTAACTCCCGCAATTTTTATGATATCCGGCTCAAACTTGGACCAGAAGTGGACTGTTATCAAATAATGTTTCGGATTAAATTTGGTGTCAATCCGTTAAAGGTTTCACAATTTATGGCATTTTAAAATTTTTTGAAATTTTTTGTTCGTGCTCTAACTTTCGCAATTTTTAAGATATCGGGCTCAAATTTGGACGACAAGTAGACTATTATTAAATAAAGTTTGGGGGTGAATTTAACGTCAATCCGTTAAGGGTTTTAAAATTTATGGCATTTTGAATTTTTTGGTCGTGCTCTAACTTGCGCAATTTTTAAGATATCGGACTCAAATTTGGTCCACAAGTTGAGTGTGGGTAAACTAAGCATCAGTTCGAATCTGACGAGAATCTGTCAAGGGGCTCAAAACTAATGCCATTTAAAAAATTTTTAAATAAGGCTGCAAAGTAGAACTTTGCAAATTGCTTCCTCATTATTGTTGGATTTTTACAAAGGTTCCTCTATGAGGAAGCCAAAACAGATTAACATGCTTCCTCATAGAGGTAGATTTATAAAAATCCAACAATAATGAGGAAGCAATTTGCAAAGTTCTACTTTGCAGCCTTTTTTAAAATCAAATTACAAAAATGTAAATCTATATTATTAAATAAATAAAAATAAATATGATCTTTGGTGAAAATTATAGTGATTTTTCAAGTGCGCATTTTTTTAGATTGTTTTTCGTTAAAATTTTTGTCAATTTAAAAACTTTTCATAGATTATGCTGAAATAATCAGGCACGAAACATTTTAAACAAATTTTATTCAAAATACATTTTGCTCTGAATAACTATGAATAATTGTAAGAAAATTGTATGAGCGTTATATTTTTTTAAAATGACAAAAAGTAAATTAAATGAATCCATGATAAAAAAAAATCGTATTATTGGTCTTGGTTAAGATTTATTGACAGTTATTCAAATGGAAAAGTATTTTGAATACATTTTTAATCGAATATTACTCATGCCTGCACTGGATTTTAAATGTTTGTGCCTGTTCGCCCAGAAAAAAAGAGTTGGTAATATTAATTAAAATAATCTATTCAACATTTAATTATTTCAACATAAGATTAGTTGCCATAACCAAAAAATGAGTTGACACAACCAATCGATTATTGTATTTCCCTTACAACTCAAATGGTAATACCGACGATTCGGGTGGGGGTCAAAATAGCGAATGACCAAAATAGTGAATGGCTAAAATAGCGAATTTCAAAATATGGTACGTCTAAATATAGAATGGCCATCATTATGAAATTGGCTATTTTAGCCATTCGCTATTTTGATCATTCGGTATTTCGACCCCCACTCTTATTAAAATGCAATCAAAATGGTGAATGGCCAAAATAGCGAATGGCTAAAATATCAAATTTCATAATTATGGCGATTCTATATTTAGACGTTCCTTATTTTGAAATTCGCTATTTTAGCCATTCGCTACTTTGGTCATTCGCTATTTTGACCCCCACCCGACGATTCGAATGATAGTCCCAACTATTCGAGTGGTAGTCCTAACGATTGGATTAGTTAACCTAACTAATCTCGCGAGAACTAATAGTCAATAGTTGAGGTTACTATTCGATATGGTTGGGACAACTAATTTTTTAGACATTATGTACAGCAAATCGAAAACGTACTTGCCACAACCAAACATTTCTTTCCGTGTTGTCAAAAGAATTTTTTATTTCTATACTCAAAACAAAACCTAATATTGCCAAAGCTCTATCTTCGTTTCGATCGAATGTCCTATTTTTTCACTTGTCTGCTTTGAGTATAAACGTCGTCACTCTGTCGTGTCATTAAGCCTCCCTCTCCCGGACCATCTAGTGGCGTAATAATAGTCCAAGGAACACGCTGACGTCCAGTCAGGCTAATTGAGTTCCGAGTCATCCGAGAGAATAGTGTCGGCTTTACGATCACTCTCCGTGAAATTGAAAATTCAAGTTTACGAAATTTCGCGTATTTTAATTTAGTCGTTAAAAAAATAAAACCCTCGATATTTATGTCATGTTTGATTCAGTCATTAAAAAAATGGAACATGTAGGAAATTAGGAAATAGACAACTAATGGACGATGGAATTCTATCGTAGATTTACATGTAAAATATCCTTGGACATTATTACATACAAATAAATCGCATTAATTTTTAACACAATTTATTTGATTCCAATAAAATAGAATTTAGTGCATACAAATAAATCGTATTAATTTTTAATACAATTTATTTGGTTTAAATAAAATAGAATTTATTGCATACAAATAAATCGTATTAATTTTTAATACAATTTATTTGGTTTAAATAAAATAGAATTTATTGCATACAAATAAATCGTATTAATTTTTAATACAATTTATTTGATTCAAATACAATAGAATTTATTGTATACAAATAAATCGTATTAATTTTCAATAAAATTTATTTGATTCAAGTAAAATTTCAATTTATTGGAAATAAATTCCATATTTGATTTAAATAAACCCATGAGACCGATTTTTTTTAGTGTAATGGTTAGTCTATTTTAAAAGTTGCTATAAAATCTGAAGCCCTTGACACCAAATATAATATTTCACACCGTAGATTTTGCAGAAAATTTAGAAAATTGGTGAAATTGAAAAAGCAATTTTACAAATTTTTGTGTCTTTTAATTTAGTAGATAAAAAAAAAAATAAAATCGTTATAAAAGATCGGTATTTCTGTCATGTTTGATTCAGTTATAAAACAAGGGAACAGGTAGGAAAGGAGGAAAAAGAGAACGAATGGGCGATAAAATTCTAACGTAGATTAAACGACGACGGAAATCCTAATATTAGATTAAACTCTCTGATATACGTAACAGCGTCTGCGAATAATAATAGAAAAGGCGGCATAAACGGCTTCTGGATCGTACACGCCGACGCCAAATAATCAAGTGCACTATTTGCGGGTCAGAATTCACGCTATAATAACGTCTGCGAGTGTTGGGTGTTGCAAAGTGAATAATAATTGAAGAATCTGATGATGAAAAGAGGCGATATAATCGTGAGATTCGAATAACGACGAATATCTCAATCATTTTCCCACTTCAAATGCTATTCACGTTACATATGTTATTGAATAATATATGCTAAATGTTATTAAATATGTGAAAAAAAATCACGCATTGAGTTTTTAAAAGTTACCAAGAAAATCGTTCTTAATAAAAATTCGAATAAATCGTTTAATGTTATTAAAAATACATATTAATATTTCTCTGGGTTAAGGATATTCGCTGTAATTAAAAAAAAAATGGAATCTTATTTGTGTCGATAGGAAATATATGATAATAACAAAATTAAAAATGTTCAAAGTACTCTAGAATCATTTGCCTCGATTTATTCTCACCAAGATTGAAGAAAATAATAATAATAATTTACTACATAACTGGTATGATAATTTTTGACGATTCTCTTAATCATTTTCACACTTAACGGCAAAATAGCCATACTTTATTTCCCGAAAATGATAATTTAAATATGGAAAAAAAAAAAAAAAACAAAAAAAACAAACAAAATGACAAATTGAGTATTTAAAATTCACTAAGAAAATTGTTTTCAATAAAAATTCGAATTAACCACTAAATATTATTAAAAATACATCATTATCAATATTTCTATGGGTTAAGTATATTCGCTGCAATAAAAATGAAAAAAAAAAATTATTTCTATCGATAGTAAAACTATAATAACATAATAAAAAATCTCCAAATTACTCCAGAATCATTTGCCCCGATTTATTCTCACCAATATTGTAGAAAATAATAACAACAATTTACTACATAATTGGTATGATAATTTTGACGACTCTCTTAATCATTTTCACACTTAACGGCAAAATAGCCATACTTTATTTCCCGAAAATGATAATTTAAATATGAAAAAAAAAAAAAAAAAATGAAAAATTGAGTATTTAAAATCCACCAAGAAAATTTTCAATAAAAATTCGAATTAACCACTAAATATTATTAAAAATGCATCACTATCAATATTTCTATGGGTTAAGTATATTCGCTGCAATAAAAATGAAAAAAAAAAAAATTTATTTCTATCGATAGTAAAACTATAATAACATAATAAAAAATCTCCAAATTACTCCAGAATCATTTGCCCCGATTTATTCTCACCAATATTGTAGAAAATAATAACAACAATTTACTACATAACTGGTATGATAATTTTCACGACTCTCCTCAATCATTCTCACACTTAAAGGCAAAACAGCAACATTTATTTATTTGCCTCAAATTATCCTTTGAATATGTTATTTCGTGTACGTTTATGTGCGAGAAACGTTTGGAGACGATTGCCGCGACAGTTTAACACAAAACTGCTGGCATAAGTCTGTTATGTGGTGCGATAAAACAGACGTGAGGTCTATTCGAGACAAGTATTACAAGAAGGAACTAATAGTCGAGAATGGAAGCACGTGGGACGGTGAAGAGTCGAGCTTCCGGTGTCACATATGCGCGCAGCCAGCGGAATTACAGATCACTGAGTGGCTGACGATTACATTTTTTTTTTACCTTTTTCTTTATTTTTTTTTTGTTGGATCACTGCCAAAAAATTGAATGATTGAGCTTTTGGCTTGAATCTCAACGTGGTTTCTCATACTCACATGCAAATATGTATTGCAGCAATAGTTTGGGAACCACGAGCTTCCTCGCTTAACCCAGTCACGCCCTGTCAACGAGTTTATTACTAGCGTTGAGGAGGGGCCAGAAATTTAGCGAATTACTTTGCCAATATTTGCTTCACGTTAACTGACCATAACTTGAGGAAATTAATTTATATGAGAATATTTTGTGGCTTTCCAGGATTTATCTTAAGACTCTTTATTTATTGTGGCTATGGATAGAGAAGTAATTTTATTTATTATACTATTTTTATTTTTTTTTATTTTCGAGCTGATAGCCATTTGAGGATAATTTGACCACAACTTGAGGAAATTAATTAATTAATTTAGACCATACCTTGAGGAAGTTAATTTATATGAGAATATTTTGTGGCTTTTCAGGATTTATCTAAAGACTCTTTATTTATTGTGGCTATGGATAGAGAAGTTATTTTATTTATTATACTATTTTTATTTTTAATATTCGAGCTGACAGCCATTTGAGGATAATTTGACCATAATTTGAGGAAATAAATTAACTTAGACCTTAATTTGAGGAAATTAATTGATATGAGAATATTTTGTGGATTTGGAGGATTTATCTAAAGACTCTTTATTTATTGTGGCTATGGATAGAGAAGTAATTTTATTTATTATACTATTTTTATTTTTAATATTCAAGCTGACAGCCATTTGAGGATAATTTGACCATAATTTGAGGAAAAAATTATTAAGGAAATTAATTAATTAATTTAGACCGTAGCTTGAGGAAATTAATTTATATGAGAATATTTTGTGGCTTTTCAGGATTTATCTAAAGACTCTTTATTTATTGTGGCTATGGATAGGGAAGTAATTTTATATATTATACTATTTTTATTTTTAATATTCGAGCTGATAGCCATTTGAGGATAATTTGACCGTAACTTGAGGAAATAAATTAATTTATTTATACGAGAATATTTTGTGTGTTTCCAGAATTTATGTAAAGACTCTTTACTTATTGTGATTGTGGATAGGAAAGACATTTTATCTATTATACTATTTTTTTTAAGAATATTCGAGCTGACAGTATATATTATCTTATTAATATACTATATATTATCCTTAAATAGTATATTATATATTATCAATGAAATTATTGTATGCTTATATTTATAGGCATATATATATATGTTTATATTAATATTTTTATGTAATTATAATTTCAATACCTTGCGACAAATTTTTCGAAAAAATAAAATAAATAATAACTGTCTATAAAAAAAATGATCGTTCTATCGAATTCACTCGTGGATTTGATAGTTCTTGATTATAGTATGTGTTTGCATTTTAATTAAAGACATAAATAATTCTGTAGAATATTCCGCGATTAATACACAATTCCATGGTGAATACGTGTGGTAGAAAACAATGGGATGAGTTATGGCGTACTCGGATCGGCATAGCCTTCAATAGAACGAGAACTAATAATAGTACATCACAGTGTCAGGGGACATTCAATACTATCGATCTCTTGGACTATATATATTCAATAATATCAACTCAACCATATCATGTCTGCCATTCTCTTCTCTTCCCTCGAACTCTCAATTTTCTACTCTTTCTCTTGACTTTATGACTATTCTTTTTTGCTCTCGCCTGTTTTCAATTATAAGATTCTGCTGATTTTCACACGAAGAGCTAATTATATCAATAGCAAAATCAGTTGTTGTATTATGTACGAGTAATTAAAAAAACAAATAAAAATGTAATTTTCTACTGATTCAATTTAAGGTAGTCCTTGCGATTCGTATATTCATCAATTGACAAACTGACCTAAATATTTTGTAAACTATAAAAAATAAAAAATAACATTACTCATTGCAAAAATAAAGATGTATTTCTAGATGCCGCATATTATTGAATAGAATAGATTGTGTCAACAATAGCGATACAATACCTAATTTTACTCGCCTAAACCGATATTTTCTGACAGTTCCCAAGTAACGAAAATTATACATACGGTATATAAAAAATATATATAATTTTAATTATAGAATTGGGCATATATAGATTTTTTATATAGATTTTTTTTTACTTGGATAGCAATAACTTCGTTCAAGTTATAATTATTTCCAAAATATTAGTTAATATCACCTTTTTGGTATTTTACCGATTTTTACATATTTGGTGTACCCAAAAATTTTCGAATTAATAAAACACACATTAATTTGTGTTTCAAATTTTAGGATCTAAATTACACCCAGAAAAATAGTTTGGTAATATTAACTAAAATTATCTATTCAACATTTAATTATTTCAATCAACGAAAATTTACTGTCCCTCCAACAATTTTGTATTTCATTCAATTTTTCAGTTTTTTTAATTTCGAACATATTTATTTATTTGAATCGAATTTCACTGTGCAGCGGATACTAAAAAAATATTTTATTTATTGCTACTAAATACTTTCTTAATCCGGAAAAAAAGGTCTACTTAAAACGACCAAATACATGTATTAGATATTTTTTAATAAAATCAATTAGAACTATCTTATAATCCAATATATATTTATTTCCTTTCATTATTGGAGTTTATTATTATCAACATGCAACATTTATTGATTTGTTTTAATTCTTGTCGTATATTTATATAAAAATTATATATTCTTTAAATCGGCAGCAGTGGACGCGCGGTCAGTGTGTGGCTGTGCGGTCAGAACTTGGATGGGTGACCGCTTACCCGCGCACTGGTTTGCGCGCCAACTGCTGGAGGGAGGCAGTTTCTGAGCTTCTAAGGGATAGTGAGGAATATCCCAATTTTTTTTTTCTTTTTTATTAACATTTATATAACTGCTGATTGAAATACATATTTCTTAGATTTGACTATATTTACTATTCAATAAGTATATTAATCACAAATAAAAAAATTTACTTGAGATGAATGGAAGTGTAGTAGGTCGGCGGCCAAATAATAAATTTTATTTCCGATGCGTAGATTCTAGTCCCGTTAACAAGATCTTTTTTCTGTGTGTATCTAAAAAAATTTCATTAAGAGTCTCTGCAACTATATGATATATTAAAAATTTTACCCTCATAATTCACAAAAGTCCAGGCGCAAGACTTTAACGATCAGGTTACTTTTTACTTTGTAATTCGTTGTAAAATTCATAGAGGAATCACGAAAGTACAGCTACAAAAGTAGCTATAATTTTTACTGCAGAACGAACTGCAGCGCAAATTCCAAGCACGTCAGTTCCGTCACAAGAACTAGAGCGGCTGAGTTCTATGGAGGCCCCAGAGGATTTCAATTCCGGTATGTCCGGGGCGAAAGATCGCACGAGCCGACGAAACGAAGCTTTGCCAAGAATTTCAAGCAGGAGTCGATGCAGCTTGCAGGTTACGAGTATAAAGGGAGCAAAGAAAAAACGATTGACGACGAAGGAGAAAGAGGAAGCTGCGAAGGACTAAGGGAGATTCTAAGGGAGAAGAAAACTAACGGAAAATACAAGAGGTGATGGCTACGATCCAGAAGGATGGAAGAGTTATATGCTCTGCGTAGAGGGAATTTCATGAATTCTGCAATCAGAAACGGACAAAAGCCACTTTTTTTTAAATCGCACTAAAGTGTTCAAGACGGATGTTTTCTGTAACGGATTATGCCACTTAAGAACAATAGTGAAGGTTAAAATTCGATATCTTGAAGAGAAAAAAATTAGGGTCGATTTTCCGATCGGAATTCGGATCTGTGAATTCTGGAATCAGAAACGGACAAAAGCCACTTTTTTTTTAAATCGCACTAAAGTGTTCAAGACGGATGTTTTCTGTAACGGAATATGCCACTTAAGAACAACAGTGAAGGTTAAAATTCGATATATTGAAGAGAAAAAAATTAGAGTCGATTTTCCGATCGGAATTCGGATCTGTGAATTCTGGAATCAGAAACGGACAAAAGCCACATTTTTTTTAAATTGCACTAAAGTGTTCAAGACGGATGTTTTCTGTAACGGAATATGCCACTTAAGAACAATAGTGAAGGTTAAAATTCGATATCTTGAAGAGAAAAAAATTAGGGTCGATTTTCCGATCGGAATTCGGATCTGTGAATTCTGGAATCGAAAACGGACAAAAGTCACTTTTTTTTAAAATCACAGTAAAAAGGTTCGAAACTGCTGTTTTCTGTGATGAAATTTGCCACTTGAGAATGATGGTGAAAATAAAAATTCGATATCTTGAAGAGAAAAAAATTAGTATTGAATTTTCCGACCAGAAGTCGGATCTGTGAATTCTGAAATCAGAAATGGACAAAAGTCACTTTTTTAAAAATCACAGTAAAAAGGTTCGGAACGGGTGTTTTCTGTGACAAAATATGCCACTTGAGAACGAAGGTAAAGGTTAACCTTTGATATCTTATAGAAAAAAAAATAGTATTGAATTTTCCGACCGGAAATCGGATCTGCGAATTCTGGAATCAGAAATGGACAAAGGTCGCTTTTTTTAAAATCACAGTAAAAAGGTTCGGAACGGGTGTTTTCTGTGATAAAATATGCCACTTGAGGACGAAGGTAAAGGTTAAAATTTGATGTCTTAGAAAAAAAAAATTTGGCTTGGATTTTCCCGACCGGAAGTCCGATCCGCGAATTCTGGAATCACAAACGGAAAAATGTCACTTTTTTTTTTTTTAAATCATGGTAAAAAGGCTTTGTAACCGGTATTTTCTGAGGTGAAATATGCCATTTGAGAACGATAGTAAAGGCCAAAATTCGATATCTCTTATACAAGAACAATATCCAGAATTTTTTGTTTAATCAAATTCATGTTTGTCATTTTTTTCTTCATGTTACACAGTTTTCCACCATTCTAACAGTTTTGCAAATTTGGCTTTAATATAGATCATTTAATTTCTTATCGTACAACGAAAAGATTTATATAAAGCTAAATTACACTAAAAAACCCCGTGGGGTCCAAACAAACCCCATATGCTCCTTAGAAGGCAACAAAAACTAAATGCCCTATATCTAGGGTTAATGGTACTTGGCTTGTTAGCTCATTTGCTTAGTTGTCTCCGAGCCAAGACAACGATAAATAAACCGTAACAAACTAAAAGCGCAATGCGCATAGATCACCCCGAGACCACGAAGAGTT
Organism: Ephialtes manifestator; assembly: GCA_963970395.1. Lineage (NCBI taxonomy): Eukaryota > Metazoa > Arthropoda > Insecta > Hymenoptera > Ichneumonidae > Ephialtes > Ephialtes manifestator. Next base: position 1,199,902 of record OZ019971.1, read on the forward strand.
CATAGTTCAAAGTTTCGGAATTCCTAAGACACTTTGTCGGATCGACAAACTCGAAGTTGAGATTTGTTTCGGCGAATCGTGTCTAAGACACTCAAAAGATTCTTCAGCCAAGTTAACTCAACAAGCAGAAGATTCAACCAGCAGAGTTTTAGTAAAGAAGAACCTGGCACGAATATAAAGCCGGAGCCACATAAATTCGGTGGAAGATGCTCACGCAAAGCAGAGGGATAAAATAGATAGAACTGACATTAGAGAAATTGTCGTTTGAACCTCGAACTTGACAATCTCGTAAATCTCTATATTTATCACGATATTTGTCATGTCATGTATAAAAGGGATCAAAAGTCTTAGTTGATTGCTAACTAACGACCAAAACGTGCCAAATTATCGAAAACGTGTTTTAACCCTTTCGAAGATTAGAGGGGAAATATTTATGCGTAATAACTTTTTTTTTAAAATATATATTTATTTTTCTACACACTTTAATAGTGATTTTTCTGACAATGTTAAACACTGTTTTGTTGTATCTATAATTGGAAAAAAAATCACTATTCAAATATATAGGAAAATAAATATGGATTTGAAAAATAGTTTTTATGCATTAATCTAACTTTTTTCTTTTACATAATGTCGATAAATTCGATTTTAGTACAACTACTTATTTTATATTTAATTTCAATATGCAAATATAATATAATATGCAATATTAGAATATCACGTTAAATATTCTTATAATTCATTTTTTTATATTCATTTTTACATAATTTGTTTATAAAAATATTGTTTTTTTTTTCATATATATTGAACTAAAATGTGTCTTCTGATCTTATTACGAGGTTACAATTTTTGTCACCTATTCAAACAATGGACTTATAGAAATTGTTTGACATATATAAATAAATAATATACATACATATGTATATATATATTTATTTGTTAAGGTCGTGTAGACGTTCTAAATAGCCAAAGGGTGATGCACATATTTAAAAAAACACACAAATACGCTCTATTAGCACAATAAGCACTTCATTGTGGTGTATATTATACGCTCTGTGTGAAAATAACGTACAAGAGGATGATGTTCTTTTTTTCTCGTGGCATTCTGTGTTGATGCTTCGCCGACTAATTACCCGCTCCATTTATTACCCGACCGAGATAAGTCAGCTGTGTGCTATATGTATATATAGACTCTCAGTTTCTCTGGCTCCTTAAGAATTGCTGAGACGTGAGGATGAAGAAGACTAAGATGCGAGTGAAAAAAAAAATGTATGTAGTACCGAAGAAAAACAGTGAGAGATATTAATCTTCAGTGTGAATCGGAAATGGGAACACAATTCATCGAAAAGTAATGCAATGTTCATTACGTGAAAATGCTGAGGATATTTTTCTTTTTTTATTATTTATTTTTATTTTTTATTTTCAAGACGTTGCGTTTACTTTTTCAGGAAATAAAATTCAATAGTTAAGGAGTTTTTATAAGATTTGGTGCCCAAAAAACAGGTCAATTTTCAATATTTTTTTCTTCATCTAAAAATATTGATAAATAATGAATTTTTAAAATTATTTTAACAAAGTGTTTCGGAATAATCTATTCATTCGATTCACTTCAAATTCGGACAGATCATAGTTTATAATATGAAATAGAAATACAATTTATCTAAATGTAATGCAATGTTCATTACGTGAAAATGCTGAGGATATTATCGCTTATTTATTTTTATCTTTTTATTTTATTTTTTTGATAGTTGTTCTTGGAGAGCTTGCGTTTACTTTTTGAGGAAAAAAAGCCAATAGTTAAGGAGTCTGCATAAGATGCAGAGCCCAAAAAAAAGGTCAATTTGCCTTTTTTTTTCTTCATTCAAAAATATTGATAAATAATGAATTTTTAATTATTTCAACAAAATGTCCCGGAAAAATCTATTCGTCCGACCGATCCACTTCAAATTCGGATAGATCATAGTTTACAACAAGAAATGGAAACATAATTTATCTAAAAGTAATGCGATATTCATTAAGTGAAAATGCTAAGGATATTTTTTTTTTCTTTTTTTTCACCTGTGTGTCATTCGTCGAGTATATCCTGCTTATTCAGCAGGTAAAATACGTGAATTGCTTAGAACGAGTGATAGAAAGAAAGCTACAAAAATGGGTAGCGCTTACTCATAGCTATAAACATATATAGAGATGAGGGGGGGTCAGAATTAACGTACGCGTGCCCGTGTAGATATTTCGGTCTGGCGTCGATAAGCGTATCGGCGAATTTTCTCTCTTGGTCGATAGGATTCGCCGTAAAGATCTCAGCTTTGGTCTATATACAAAGCTTATAACGATCGAATCAAGCCCGAGCGAGCTAAAATTAGATGCCGTAAGAGCAGCTCAGGATATCGCATATCGAGTGCCCGGGAGAGAAAGAGAAATACAGAGAGCAGAGCCACGGAAGCAAAGATTCGCCATCAGGAGTATTTTCTCTGATGCATCTCTAGGTGTTCTGGATTTAATTGGCTAACGAATTCTTCATGGAAATCGAGCATCTTCAAAAATATAATTCACATCCTGAAATTTTTACCGTTTTGTATACCGAAAATGTTAAGTATAATAATAATATTAAATTTAATTAGATTTCTAATTTTAAATAAAATTATAATCAATTTCGAATTAATAAATAATTTATTTCGAATGGATAAAAGTTATTTAAATTCAATACGATTTATTTAAATGAAATAAATGTTATGTGATGAAAATATGATTATATAGTCTGGATTTAATTGGCTGACCAATTCTGCATGGAAATCAAGCATCTTCAAAAATATATTTAACATCCTCGAATTTTTGACATTTTGTATACCGAAAATGTTAAGTATAATAATAATATTAAATTTAATTAGATTTCTATTTTTAAATGAAATTATAATCAATTTCGAATTAATAAATATTTTATTTCGAACGAATAAAAGTTATTTAAATTCAATACGATTTATTTAAATGAAATAAATTTTATGTGATGAAAATATGATTATATTGTATGGATTTAATTGGCGAACCAATTTTTCATGGAAATCAAGCATGTTTAAAAATATATTTAACATCCTCGAATTTTTGACATTTTGTATACCGAAAATGTTAAGTATAATAATAATATTAAATTTAATTAGATTTCTTTTTGTAAATGAAATTTAATCAATTTCAAATTAATAAATATTTTATTTCGAACAAATAAAAGTTATTTAAATTCAATACGATTTATTTAAATGAAATAAATTTTATGTGATGAAAATATGATTATATTGTATGGATTTAATTGGCGAACCAATTTTTCATGGAAATCAAGCATGTTTAAAAATATATTTAACATCCTCGAATTTTTGACATTTTGTATACCGAAAATGTTAAGTATAATAATAATATTAAATTTAATTAGATTTCTATTTTAAATGAAATTATAATCAATTTCAAATTAATAAATATTTTATTTCGAACGAATAAAAGTTATTTAAATTCAATACGATTTATTTAAATGAAATAAATTTTATGTGATGAAAATATGATTATATTGTATGGATTTAATTGGCGAACCAATTCTCCATGGAAATCAAGCATCTTCAAAAATATATTTAACATCCTCGAATTTTTGACATTTTGTATACCGAAAATGTTAAGTATAATAATAATATTAAATTTAATTAGATTTCTATTTTTAAATGAAATTATAATCAATTTCAAATTAATAAATATTTTATTTCGAACGAATAAAAGTTATTTAAATTCAATACGATTTATTTAAATGAAATAAATTTTATGTGATGAAAATATTATTATATAGTGTGGATTTCATGGAAATCAAGCATCTTCAAAAATATATTTAACATCCTCAAATTTTTAACGTTTTATATACCGAAAATGGTAACTATAATAATAATATTCAATTTAATTAGATTCCTAATTTTAATAAAATTATAAAATGTTAAGGATAATAATATTAATATTAAGTATAATAATAAGTTGTACACATGGAGAAATCGGTTCGGTGGGTTTATTTGAATCAAATACGGGATCTATTTCGAATTAATAAAATTTTATTTCGATAGAAATAGAATTTATTGAATACAAATAAAACATATTAATTACTAATAAATTTTATTTGTTTCAAGTAAAATTTTATTTATTTCACTCAAATAAAATTCCATTTATTTTTATTTATTTGATGTCAAAATCAAATTTTATTAATTTCAAATAGATCCCATATTTCTCAATAATAGTGAAGCGATTGAGATAATTCCCTTATTTTGGTGATTTTCCCCATATTTGTAAAAATATACAATAAACAATCTACAATTTTGTCTCCGTATGATAAATAATGATGACATACTAGGATTTTATTGTGGCTCGCGCGCTCGCAATCTCCCCCAAAAAAAGTGCCCCCCCCCCCCCCCCCCCCCAAGGGTGCTCCCCACCCTTGCAGGATCGATGTTTTTGGGAATGCTGTTGCTATTCGCACAGAAGAATGTCTCTAAGAGAGTCACGCTAGGGACACGCGAAAAATTGGAGTGTTTGGAGTGTGCGTAAGCAAGTTCGGGAATTGACGTGTCTATATGATTTTTGGAGTGGGTTTAATAACTTTTGAAAAGGACTGTACATTTTCGTGTCTTTACCACTGTCTATCTCTTATTTTCTTGCAGTCGTGGATAAGCTCAATTTATGTGTTGTGTGCATGCACTTTGTCGTGTGGGGTGCTACTATAATTCCTGAATATTATAGTCATCAATACCGTATGATGAACTAATTTTTATGCTTCGATTTTGTAGGGTGTGATGTCATTTTTGGAGCGGATTTTGCATTTCCGTATTAGAGATACATTATAATGTATCTCTAAAAATAATTATTTTTGGAGTGACCTTTATTTACCTGTACATTTCACTGCTCGATTTGCTGTTTTTATTTCTTACAATTACATGCGTACGCAGTTTGTCGTATGCGACGCTACTAATAATTCCTGAAAATTATAATCATCTATGTCGAATGATGATTATTATTTCATCATTCCATGTTGATGATTATAATTTTTAGGAATCACAGTAGCGTTGCACACGCCAAGCTACGTGTATATGTAATGTTAATTTAAAAAACAGCAAATCGAGCAGTAAAATGCAAAATACTCCATACGGTTTAGTCACTCCAAAAATGACAAAGCACCCTAAAAAATCGTGACATGAAAATTAATTCATCATTGAACATAGATGATTATAATATTCAGGAATTATAGTAGCGTCGCAAACGACAAACTGCATACACAAAACATATCAATTGAACGTATCCGCGACTGCAAGAAAATAAGAGATCGACAGTCGTAAAGACACGAAAATGTAGAGTCCTTTTCAAAAGTTGATAAACTCACTCCAAAAATCATACAGACACGTCAATTTCCGAACTTGCTTACGCACACTCCAAACCCTCCAATTTTTCGCGTCTCCCTACCGTGACTTTATTAGAGACACTCTTCTGTGCGAATAGCCACAGCGTTTTGGGAAAGGACTTAGAAAAATACGAGCTTGGGGTCTCACAGACCCCCCGGATTTTTCTAAGTCCCTCGCTATTTTCCACGGCGACGGCGGCGGCTCTTTAAGGGGAGGGAGTCAGGTCAAAAAAATTGATTTTGGAAATTCAATATCATCCAAATCCTATTGCTTATAAAAATGCCCAATGCACTATATTGTTGGTACTCGATTAAAGAATTTTTTAGTGTTGTCTGACTTGCATATGCTTTTAAATATTAACTTAAGCAAAGATCTTAGGTTTTCCATTCTGCGCATGATTCAGATCAAACTACCAGGCAGATTGGAATGGTTGACGTCTCATTTTCTTCTTCATGAACAGATACACCGGCTAAATGGAGCAAATATTAATAAAATGTAACATTTTTTAAGTAGCATAATAATTAATAAATAAATGTTATGCTATTTTCTAAATCAGTGATTAACTTAGCTTTCAGAATGAAAAAAAAATAGTTTGCTCCATTTAGCCGGTGTATCTTTTCATGAAGAACAAAATGAGACGTCAATGATTCCAATCTGCCTAGTAGTTTGATCTGAATCATGCGCAGAATGGAAAACCTAAGGACTTTGCTTAAGATAATTTGGAAAAGCATATGCAAGTCAGACGACAGTAAAAAATTCTTTCATCCAGCACCAACAATATAGTACATTGTGCATTTTTATATGCAATAGAATTTGGATGATATTGAATTTGGATGATATTGAATTTCCAAAATCAATTTTTTTTAACCTGACTCCCTACCCTTAAGTCCCTCGATTCTTGACACGGCGACGGCGGCGGCGAGATCTTTTTATAATATAGAGAGAAATTGCATTTATACTGACCAAAGATGTAATATGGACAAGGTCATTTACCAGCGATAACTGCTGGTGATTTTATTTGTTTTGTCGCTATCATTCGACCGTGACTGTGTCTCGCTGCTTTCTTTCAGCAAAACAGTTTTCCGACGCTATGTCATCGCGTTTCTATTGAATAGGCAACATGCACACCAACTCTACGACCAGTTGATGCGTTCGTGCACAAAACCGAAGTAAACTGACGTAGGTGTATTATACTCAGACGTGAGAATACACAAGCCCGTCGAGCGTCGTTATCGTTATCGTTCGCTTGCTATTGCGTCACGCGGACTCTCGCTCAAAAGCTATTGAGGCATTTCATTACACGAGTCTTGTTCCTGACTGCAAAATGAATAGCTTTATGTATTTTTCCGAATTTCTCTCCTATACGAACAACGTTAAAAAAATTTCTAAAAAATTACAGTACCATAATGGAAGTTTTTAATCACAACGTTAAAGGAGGATCGATATTGAAGTGGAAATTAATCTGTAAAAAGAGTTCGGTTTTTATGGGAATAATAAAAAAAAATCATTTTGATTTAACTCACGTAGTAAAATCTCACCAAATCAACTGAAATTTACTGCAGATGAAAAATAACATTCAGTACTGCTACCTACCAAATTTGGTCGTGATCGGTAAAGCGGTTTGGATTTCACGTGATTTTGAATTTTTAACTGTGCAGACTATCAACGACTTAGTAATTTGAGATATCTAAATGGTATTAGAGCTGTGCAACTATTATTCTCTCAAGCATACTTATAATTGACATAACAAACTGTTCAATTGATTGCAATCAGAGCGTGAAGTGTGTTTGGAAATATTTTCAAGTGAACATAACTTTTGGATGAGCAGAATCTTTTTCTCACGAAGAGAGGCTCAGGTATCCGGATTTTGGAAAAATAAAATATCCACAGCTTGTGAAGGCCTCAGTACACCGAGAAAAAAAGTTTCATTGATTTACGGAAATCTTTGCCAATGAAATAAAATACTTGAATTTCAATACTATATTTTTTCTTTAAATGATCTCAAACTCAATGAAAAGTAGTGACATTGATTCGAAGAAACATTTCTTTAAACCAATGAACCATTTTCATTGATTTCAAAAATATCGTCTCTGATTCAATGAAACCTTCTTCTTACCAGTTCAAAATTTCGAAACCTATTTTTTCCTGAAGTACGCGGCAGATAAAGCTCAAATTTTGTGAGTATGTAAGGAAGTACGGCAGAAATAGACTAAGCTTCTGGCTCCTCTAAACTCGAAGCCGTTTACAGCCTTTAGAAGTTATTAGGCATTCTCAGGGCATCCATATAATACCCTGGTTGGGCAGTCTGATCAGGGCCATATGTGACACAGTGTCACAGTTCGATTCAGGGCGCTATCAGGCTGCCATGAAAACGCCCTACCAGGGCAGTCAGGCGGCCTGATAACGCCCTGACTAGGGCCCGACGAAAATTTCTACCCGGGTTAATAAAAAATTCGATTTTTTTTTAAAGCTATTCAAAAGTTCACATATAATTTTATAATCGCTATAGGATACCATTACAAATTCGTAACTACCAGACAAACTGTTCTGTAAATTTTATATCGTTGAGTAATGGGGCCTTACAACACTGTTCCAGACTTTCCTCCTCTTTTAGACAGACTCTGCATGTCCAGTACAGATTTGTTATTATATATAGGAACATGTTTACAGTTTGGTATATTATTCGTTCCAAACGGAATGGGACAATGAGGAGGAGCACGACGACGAGGCCATACGGGCCGATTTCGGGCCCACTCGGTCACGTACACGGAATTTCAAATACCATTAACGGTACATAAATACGGTCAAAGCGCGCTTACACGTCTCGAGAGAGAGAGAAAGAGAAAGAGAGAAAGAGAGTACGAGCGCGCACCTTGATCCGAATTTGATATACGACTGTTGAGGCAGCAGCACAACATGGACAGCAAAGGAACAAGTGATCGGAGAGTTCGATAGGCCGGGCTTGCAGTTTCCAATGCCACTGTGTAGCAACACCGACAGAAAAAAAATATACAAACGAGATAATAAAAAAAACTCATTACAAGAGCGAACAACCCTTATTCAAGACTGTAATTAATTTAAATTAATGTAAAGAGTTCACGGGAAAAAAGAGGGATAAAAAAAGCCTGCAATTAATGTCGAAATAAAATATTTTTTTAATTAACAAAATTTATACATATGTATTAAGTATATCTATATAAATAGTACGATGGCGATTAATAGAATAAATTTTTAAAATGAAAATTCGATTTATTTGAATGAAATAAATTGTATTTAATTCAAATAAAATAGAATTTATTGCATACAAATAAATCATATTGGTTTTTGATAAAATTAATTTAACTCAAATAAAATAGAATTTATTGCATACATGTAAAGTGTATTGGTTTTTAATTAAATTAATCTAACTTAAATAAAATAGAATTTATTGCATACCAATAAATCGTATTGATTTTTAATAAAATTTAGTTGATTCAAATAAAATAGAATTTATTGCATACAAATGAATCGTATTAATTTTTAATAAAATTTATTTGATTAAAATAAAATAGAATTTATTGCATGCAAATAAATCGTATTGATTTTTAATAAAATTTATTTGATTCAAATAAAATTTCATTTATTTGAAATAATTCCTGTATATTTTATTTAAATAAATCCGTGACACCGTTTTATCCATAGTTACTATTAAAATTAGAACTAATATTGAGTAAACGAGAGGGAGAGTGTTCAGAGGGAAAAAGAAGATCGAGGGTGAGTTCACTTGACATACGAGACGCGACCAAAGGCACGCGTGGGTTTTACTCTCGACATTTTGCTTGTCTCGTTGTTCCGACATCTCCTATCTAGCCAATTCTTCTACCCACCCGCGTAGAAAAAAAGAATCTGGCCGAGATTCTTAAGAATCTCAGCGAGATACTGATAGATTCTTTAGTGGGTAGCTGGAAATAAAAAGAATCTCTATCAGAATCTCGGCCAGCTTCTTAGCGAGATTTTTCTCATTTTCATTTTCGTTGAAAATGAAAAAAATCTATATAAAAAAGATCTTTACGAATATTTTAATATTGCTAACACTAATTTGTTAGTACATCACCGAAGGTTAGACCCTTCGTGTGTAATCGAACTCAGAAAAGCTTTCCAGTCTTATATGTACGCTGGGGCTTCAAGTCACTTGCGAGAAACGCTTCGTTCCTTCGCCATCTAGCGGAGTATTGTCCACCACTGTTTCGTATGATGTCACTAGGTGGCGAACGGACGGAGCGTTTCTCGCACGTGGTTTGAAGCCTCAGCGTATATATAAGACTGGAAAGCTTTTCTGAGTTCGACTACACACGAGGGGTTGAAGCTTCGTTGATGTACCAACTAATTAGTGTTAGCAGTCCCTCAATATTCGTAAAGATCTTTTTTGATATAAATTCATTTCATTTTTAATGAAAATGAAAAGAATCTCGCTGGGCGAGATTCTCTAGAATCTCAGCGAGATTCTCATAGAGATTCTTTTTATTTCCAGATGCCCTCTAACGAATCTCGCTAAGAAGCTGACCGAGATTCTCTAGAATCTCGGCGAGATTTTCAGATAGATTCTCTAGAATCTCGGCGAGAGATTCTCAAATAGATTTAAAAAGAATCTCGGTTCGGCGCACAACCGTTATTTTTGCCGAGATTCTCACTGAGAATCTCGCTGAGAATCTCGGCGAGAATCTTCTTAAGAATCTCGGCGAGAATCTTCTTAAGAATCTCGGCCAGATTCTCATAGAGATTCTTTTTATTTCCAGCTGCCCTCTAAAGAATCTCAGTAAGAAGCTGGACGAGATTCTCTAGAATCTCGGTGGGATTTTGATAGAGATTCTTTTTATTTTCGACGAGATTCTCATGGAGATTCTTTTTATTTCCAGCTACCCACTAACGAATCTCACTAAGAAGCTGACCGAGATTCTCTAGAATCTCGGCGAGATTTTCAGATAGATTCTCTAGAATCTCGGCGAGATTCTCAGATAGATTTTAAAAGAATCTCGGTTCGGCGCACAACCGTGATTCTCGCCGAAAATCTCGCTGAGAATCTCAGCGAGAATCTTATTAAGAATCTCGGCGAGAATCTTCTTAAGAATCTCGGCCAGATTCTTTTTTTTCTACGCGGGCAGTTCTAAGTTTTTCCAAGCATATTAGCATATTAGGTATAGAGAGATATTTAAATGTGAAAACTCTGCAGCAAGAAATGAAGTCACTGACAGTTACTGAAGTCCAATTGGCGACACGTTTTTAAAAAAAGTTAGTATAAATATTCAAAAATTACATTTATCTACTTCTTGTGTATTTTTGAAACTCATTTTTTAATAACTTTTTGGAATAATTATTACACAAAATGAAAATTCTTTTTCTAAACTCAGAGTATAAATGCAGAGTATAAGTTTTATTAAATAGGCGTAAATATTCATTGATGGCATTTATAGATTTCTTGTGTATTGAAGTCTATGTGATTTTTCTAAAATCCTCCGCCTACTGGAACTTTTTAATCTTCAACTTTGCTGCAGTGGAAACTGGAATAAATAGCAGAAAAAATGTCAAAGAACAAAACCGAGTCTTTTTAGCTGGAAAATGTCACTGAGCAAAACTTTCTTTAGTATCTGGTATTTGAAGCAACTATATATATATATATATTATATTTGGTCAGATCAACAATATATTGCATTGAATGAGCTGAATAAATAGTCGTAGTAGCAAATGTGTCTATTTACAATGTATTAGAATCGTGTTCACCAATACAACTTTTTTAAATTTATTTATTTTATATTTATTTTTATTATTTGTTACATAACGTGAATATAATTATACATAAATTGCAACATATATTGACAATAGGCAATCCCATTTTGTTTCGTTTATACGAAAAGGTGGTTTACCCGTTGTGAACAAACTAAATAATAATATAAATGAAAATAAATCAAATTAATAAATATTATTTGAAATGAAATATGATTGATTCCAATACATATTGTATTTTAAAAAATGGCAATAATAAAATGAAATATGATTGATACAAATACATATTGCATTTTTTTTTAAATTGTAATAACAAAATGAAATATTACTGATTCAAATTCACATTGCATTAAATTGATTAAAATGTTTCCATATTTATTTTTATTTCTCATTGTAAAAAAACAACAGAAACAAAGAGGAAGAAAGCAGCCGAACGTCGGCAAATGCGTATATATATGCTGACCTTAGCCCAGAAAGTGAACGGTAGAAAAGCAGCGTTCGAAAAGAGAGAACGCGCCTTTTACCCTTCACTCCCTTAATAACATAACTCTTTCTCGCCACGACAATAAATAATGCAGAGCCACCGTAACCGAGAGTCGCCGATCTTTCTCTCTCAGTGTTTCCTCCCTCGTATAATACGGTATTACAATACGTTTGCTCCGTTTTATGATCGTTCGCTTACGGCGTGTACCGTTGCGCGAAAAGGTAACCGCATTTTTTTTTTTTTTTTATTTCTGACTTTCTCTCTCTTTATTCTTTAAGTCGCTTCTTCGGGCTTCTTCGAATACTCCGCTGCTTTCGTGTATGCTAATACGCGCACGTTAATCTCGGCTCAACTCTCGCGCTCAACGACAACCGAGTGCACAATGCAGATGCTAAATGCAAACAAGTGCATATATATATGTATATAGTGATAGATTAGTGGGACGCAACTCTAACGCAGCAGTTGATGGCTTCCAGGCTCAGCATGTTCGTTGTGAATCCGTGCAAGAGATTATTCTTCACCACCCCCTTTTTTCAGAGTGTTGGTTTACTTGATTCGAAGGTCAATTATTGACAGAAATTTGAGAAAATAACGATTTTTTTAATGCTCTGAGAGAAGAATTTGTTAACAGTTAATAAACCTTGGTTAAATATGGAGAAATTGACCATTTAGTTATTTTTATTGAATCTCACTTGAGCCAAATAAGATTTGTTAACTATTAACAAATGTCAGCGAGCTTCATTTGCGATAAGCAAATTTTATTTAGCTCAAGTGAGATTCGGAAGACCTAAAGATCAAGAATAACTAAATGGTTCATTTCGCCATATTTAACCAAGATTTGTTTACTGTTAAGAAGTGTTAAAAGAAACTAATTTTTAATACTCTTGCCCTGGTCCCTTTTCATAATTTTGACAATTTTTTATCAAAAAGTATTTTGAAAAAGTAAAGGCTCGTAATTTTTTTGTGGCGAGTTTTTGTAGAAAAATGTATGTTTCAGTATTTATATATGTTTTTAATCCGCGCAAGAGATAATTCTTTACTATCCCTTTTTTTAGAGTGTTGGTTTATTTAATTTTCAAATTTCCACCAATTGACCTTCATTGGTTGCAATTTGAAAAAATAACGGTTTTTGGGTGCGCAACATAAAAAACGATGGTGATTACGTTTTTAGTGTAAGATGGAAATAAAAATTAAAAAACTCGGGACTGAAAAAAAATCAGTATTATTAATAAACAAATTGGTTAAATGAAAAATGGTTAAATAAGAATCATTCGCATCAGAGTTGTAAATGCCTAATACTTATAGAAATAATGATGATGATACGATCAGCTCTATAATAATGATTTTATAATAATAACATGTAGCGATTGTAATACGATGATTAAACTTTGGAATGGCTGCAAAAATTATTATTTTTCAATAAAAATTCACGGTAATCCTTTTGAAAAAATGGAAAAAAATAAGTAATGCATTACTTATTTCTTCCATTTTTTCCACTATTTTTTGCAATATTAAAGCGAAAATTAGTATTTTTTTTCAGCGATTCACATGTTTACATTCTATTTTATAATCACTACATATTATTATTATGAGATCATAATTACAAAACAAATTGTACTGTAAACTAGATCTCATGAATTAATAGGGATTTACAACTCTGATTCGCATATTATAGTCGGGATATTAATTCGTCACGGGTTTGTTAATTGGATGAAAAAAATTTTAATAATTGAACTGATTCAATGATTTGTTTCAAAAAATAATTTCACGAAAATAACAACAATAATTTAAAAAAATCAAAAAAATTCCGGCTGAAAAAAAGAGTTTACTTAATGATTATTATTTCACAATTTTTTGTTAGCTCAATTTGCCTATTAATCAAACTCCTTTGTTATCGGGAATTAAAAATTTTTATATAATAAAAAAAAATTCTAAATAATATAATTGGAATAAATTTTTTTCTATTTCATCGTTTTTAAACTCATTTCGAGGCATCAGTAGCTTTACCTATCCCAATTTATTTACATTTTTTAGCTAAATATCTAGACGGGATATAAAACATCACCAACGAAGATGATATATGATCCAAAAGTATTATAACTTTGATTTATTATATTTGATATATTGTATTTATAACCAAAAAAACGTCCAATATATTTGTTGTCAAAATCTGCAATATTTCGAGATTAAATCAGAATTAATAATAAATGTGTTTTAAACGATCCAAGAATTTCAATTTAATGATGATTTTAATTAAGTACATATATTCCTAGTATTTTGAGTCTCACTTGCAAATAAACATTTCGTTGAAGCCACTTCAATAAAATTTTCAAGAAACGCGATCTTTTGAATAAAAGATAACATTGAATTTATTTAATTGGCGTAAAAATGTAAGTATCGTAGGTTAAGTCTTCAATGAAATGGCTCTCATTAATTCATTCTCTCGGTTTACATACGTTAGAATTCTAGAATGATGTTTGGAATGAATAATAGACGAAAGTTGTTTGTAATTTTCATTAATAACGACGATTGCTTTCGTGGGAATGACCGAGAAGAAACATCAGGAGAATTTATTTTCTTCGAAGTGAAAACGCCCACCTCGAGAGGCATTTCTGACATTTTGATCTATTTACTTGGCTGCATTTCGCATTTCGACGATGACGATGCCACGTGCTTGCCAAAGATATGACTGCGATCCTGTATGTCGTCGCTTAGAACGTTAATTACGTTGCATTTGTTTACGTAAGTAGGAAGTACTTGGAGGAAGGGAAAAGGGTGAAGGGAACGAGCGAATGAAATCTCGTCGATGGGTCGACGCCAAAAGACACATCCGAGCATTGCACGAGTGTCTTTACCACCGATAGAGCACTTTCCGCAGCTGCCGATGTTCGATGAGAGATAATTTACGAAAATCTTCGAAATTTCAAACTGACAGTCTCCAAAGTAAATTATTGACTCTCCGAATGTCTCGTGACTTCGAAAATTTTCATTGACTCTATAAAACTGGTTAAATTGGCCTGAATTAAATAGAGTTTATTTTTATTAAATACGGGATCCATTTGAAAATAATAAAATTTTGATCCGTTTTAATTATACCTATATGAAATCAATATTATTTATTTGAATTAAATATATTTTATTTCTCCAATACTTGAAAGAGCCGAGAAACTAAGTACGAAACTTGCCCTCACTTAACTAGAATCGATCTCCACATTATGTAACAGCCGTCCCAACAATATTATTTCTAGATGTAAATCTCCTACCCATACAATATTAGAAATACTAACAGCTTTGGCTACTACTGAATAATAAGTAAAAAAAAAACAAAAAAAACCAAAATAAATTTTTTTTTTTTAAATCACGGGCTGAAGGATTCAGGTCGATGGCCAATTGGACTAAGAACGCGATAAAAAAAAAAAAAAAGTTAAATGTATCTCACAACATCGATATTGTATACGTCGCTCCAATAAAATTCGTCTACACTATATTTTATTGGAGCGAAATAAAATCCTATTATAATTGCATTTGAAGAAATTTATTTGACATATGAATAATAGAAATGTAAATCTAAATAATACTATTTACTATTATTCTAAATATTATAAATATATATAATAATCTATATTTAAATATACGAAATCAATATTGCAAAGCTTTACAAAAATCGGCACAAAATTGATTATTCGGAAAAAAATTGCATGCAAATAGATCATATTAATTTCAAATAAAGTTTATTTGATACAAATAAAATTTCATTTATTTCAAATAGATCCCATATAATATTCTTTTTTGCCTGTTAGAATATTTTTGACTTAGTAGAATATGTACATTAAATACATGTACATATAGGGGGTCAGTTGGTGGCGTTGGCCATGGAGCCTAGAGGTAAGGAGTACGAACTCAGGCTGAAAAAACGTTTACGAAACTGTGTAAAATTTTAGCGGACTGAGCACCACTGAATATCAACGGGAACCGAGATGAAGTTAGCCCCCGATAAAAATGAAGCGAACACATCCCAAAGTGCCGCCATATTGGCGATGATATGACTGGCGGAAAATTAACAAAAATTGACGCACGACGCAATTACAACAATCTCTGATACAGGTTACTCGCAAGATGGGCGTTATTGAGCGGGAACAACGCGTCGTCGTCAAAAACTGCAGGGCTGCGAATTAAATAGAGTTTATTTTTATTAAATACGGGATCCATTTGAAAATAATAAAATTTTGATCCGTTTTAACTACACCGATATGAAATCAATATTATTTATTTGAATTAAATATATTTTATTGGAGCGAAATAAAATCCTATTATAATTGCATTTGAAGAAATTTATTTGACATATGAATAATAGAAATGTAAATGTAAATAATACTATTTACTATTATTCTAAATATTATAAATATATATAATAATCTATATTTAAATATACGAAATCAATATTGCAAAGCTTTACAAAAATCGGCACAAAATTGATTATTCGGAAAAAAATTGCATGCAAATAGATCATATTAATTTCAAATAAAGTTTATTTGATACAAATAAAATTTCATTTATTTCAAATAGATCCCATATAATATTCTTTTTTGCCTGTTAGAATATTTTTGACTTAGTAGAATATGTACATTAAATACATGTACATATAGGGGGTCGGTTGGTGGCATTGGCCATGGAGCCTAGAGGTAAGGAGTACGAACTCAGGCTGAAAAAACGTTTGCGAAACTGTGTAAAATTTTAGCGGACTGAGCACCACTGAATATCAACGGGAACCGAGATGAAGTTAGCCCCCGATAAAAATGAAGCGAACGCATCCCAAAGTACCGCCATATTGGCGATGATATGACTAGCGGAAAATTAACAAAAATTGACGCACGACGCAATTACAACAATCTCTGATACAGGTTACTCGCAAGATGGGCGTTATTGAGCGGGAACAACGC
The DNA here is from genome assembly GCA_963970395.1 of Ephialtes manifestator. Lineage (NCBI taxonomy): Eukaryota > Metazoa > Arthropoda > Insecta > Hymenoptera > Ichneumonidae > Ephialtes > Ephialtes manifestator. The sequence goes on from OZ019971.1 coordinate 1,216,497, forward strand.
GTCGTCGTCAAAAACCGCAGGGCTGCGTTCAACAACATGACCACTTCACTTCGGTCTCCGCCAACTTGTCGCTTACTTCACTTCAGTTCCCGCCAATATGTCGCTCACTTCACTTCGGTTCCCGCCAAAAGAATTTTCCACGGTTTGGCGAACGATTCTCAACCGCGCTTTCCATAGGAGTTCGTACTCCTTACCTCTAGGCTCCATGACGTTGGCGCTGCGTGGACGTGTCCGCGGCAGGGTCCGGTGTTTTTGGAAAATATTTGGTGGACGGAACAGAGGCCACCATTAAAAGGCATACCAAAGTGTCGGGAATAAGACACAGTATACGGGGAAATGTTATCTCAAGGAAATATTATGTGCTGAACAGGACTGAGAACTTTTTGTGTGGATATCCTGCGTGAGGTTAGCCGGCCAGGAATAGGGCAAGATGGCGGCGAGAAATTTGGAAATAAGAAAGCAGCGGTAGATGGTGCTGAAACACGGAAATTTACGGTCGATAAGAAAGGGAACGGAGACCCGTTAGCCAACAACAACCGACCAGGGTAGAAGATATACGGAAAGTCGAGAAGAAAATAAAGGGAAGTAACTGGAAACAGAAATGTTGCAGGAGATGCTGGGAAAAATTCCGGATATGCGAAAGAAAAGAACATCTGGAATGAAGAACATGGTGGAAGTAGTGAAATTGAGAGGGAACATTATAAGAAAAGCATTGTGGAGAAATAGAAGAGGACAACTAAAGAAGAAGCGGGAAGAAGAAAACAGGGAAACAATATTTTGGAAAAGTCTACATCAACGGAACAACGAGAAAAAGATAAACGGAAATGTCAACAGCGGCGGAACAACGTGGGAAGAAGGGGAAAGAAGATAGTAGCGAAACAATATTTTGGAAAAGTGAACATCGAGGGAATAATGAAAAAAGGATACAGACTATGAGTGTTTCAGAGGAAATTTGAGACGACTATGGTGATTTCAAAAGAGAGCGAGAAAAGCGGAAACAGAAGACTGAATGAGAGAGAGTTATTTTGCGTTTTGTTGGTATAGAGACTAAGTGAATTGTGTATTTGGCAATACCAAAAATGTATTTTTGATAACAGATTCTATGGGGATTATATGTATGGGAAGAGAAACTGTAAACACCCAATAGGGTATACATGGAAATAAAACTACGACTACATGTACATATATATATATATATATATATATATATATATATGGGGGATTCCATCTCAATTTTTCATACTCTGACACTGACTTTCTTCAATAATTTTGACAATTTTTTATCAAAACGTATTTTAAAAAAGAAAAGACACGTATTTTTTTGTTTAGCGCTACGATCAATATTTCCGACGGACGAATGTTTGTGAAAATTTGATTATTTCATTATTTATTAAAATCATTTATATCTTGGACATGAACAGTCCTATAGAAAAATGTCCATGATGAAATTTGTTCCATTTGGAAAGAGCTACATTATGTATATAAAAAAATGTTATTTTTGTTTTTCTAAAAAATTTTATCAAGTTTTGTTTTCATTTTTTACGGCTTTTACGTTGATGCCATTATCGGAATATCTTGTTATATTCTGAAAAGCATGATACACCTCTTTACGTAGTGATAGAAAAATAATAAGTGGGTCGAGAGTCCAGCACCAACTCGGGAGATCGATAACTCTGACTCTGCTTTGTCTGTCGTTATAAAGCGATCGTCTAACGACTTGAGCCTAACGATCATAAATTATTTCGAAAAGCTAGTTTGCTTTCCACGATAAGTATATTACGCCATTTTACTGAATATTCGAATACTGCGGCGTATTATTGAATATAAAAATGAAGTACCGATCTTTTATTATCGGTATAAACGCCGATTTCCCTGGTATTTTTATTTCATACTATACGAGTTTTTAGCTGTAAACTGCTTATTATCCAACCGAATCGCGATTTCCTACATAAATATCGGCATTAACCGCTCAGGTGCTGCCGATTTAATTGCTTTTATGGGTTCGCTCGAATCCGATGAATCGATCGATAAGCACGTGACCTTTTTTTCTGTTAACCTCTCTTATCGATTATGTAGATTTCAAGTCAATTTGTACTCTCAACATTGTACGCAATTTACACGCCCTGTTGTGATTGTGCAATAAATCGAGCATGATAAGAAATCGTATAGAGAATATTGTTCGAGATTAAAAATAAGATTGTAAAAGCGAGTTTTTGTGATAACCACATGGAGATACGAGAAGAGAGGCGAGATCGAGCAACACATTTTTGCAGACCGATCGAGAAAACGGTTCGGAAGAGAAGAACGAGCCACGGCCTCGGTAAACACCGATTGCGCAACGAATACTCATAGCCGAGGTGATCGAGAGCTCACGCACGAACGATGGATTAAAGTTAACGAAGAAACATGTGAGAAAATGTCGAACCGGGAGTGACAGCTGCCGATCTCCTTCGTACTAACGCTAAAAACGATATTACAGAGCTTTATAACAAAAAAAATTGGCAAAAAATCAATTATTTTTAATTGACCGGAATTTAAAAAAAGATTATTATGAAAAAATATTGATCTAGGCAATCATGGAATAAATCGGTATGATATTCTTTAGTGTTATGCAAATATACCAAAACGATATTACAGAGATTTATAAAAAATCGGCACAAAATCGATTATTTTTAATTATTCAGAACTTAATAAGAATATGATTATGAAAAAATGTTAATCTAGGCAATCATGAAATAAATCGGCATGATAGTCTTTAGTTTTATGCAAATATACGAAAACGATATTACAGAGATTTATAAAAAAATCGGCACAAAATCGATTATTTTTAATTATTTGGAATTTAAAAAGAAAGGTAATTGTGAAATAATGTTAATCTAGGGAATCATGGAATAAATCGGTATGATATTCTTTAGTGTTATGCAAATATACGAAAACGATATTACACAGATTTATAAAAAATCGGCACAAAATCGATTATTTTTAATTATTGGGAATTTTAAAAAAAAGGTAATTGTGAAAAAATGTTAATCTAGACAATAATGAAATAAATCGGCATGATATTCTTTGGTATTATTTAAATATACGGAAACGATATTACAGAGATTTATAAACAAACGGCACAAAATCGATTATTTTTAATTATTTGGAATTTATTAAAAAAAAATGTTTATGAAAGAATGTTAATCTAGGCAATCATGGAATAAATCGGCATGATATTCGTTAGTGTTATTTAAAAATACGAAATCGATATTATAGAGAATTATACAAAATCAGGTCAAAATCGATTGTTTTTAATTATTCACAATTTTTTTTAAATATATAATTTCGAAAAATCCATAATGATAATAATATTCAGTTTCGGAAGTGAGTGGTCACACCTAGAAATAAAAAATACAAAACAGTATCTAGCACTTTAATTGGAGTAAATACAGTCGTTCACGAACTGTCGTAAATGGAGGCAAAATACACGCACGTTACATTATTACTATTAACTTGAATGAATTTTAGAACCTTGACATTGTCGCACGCACGTAACTGGAGACACGATTATTATTATTACGCTTCCTGGCGGTTTATGCGAAAACTATACAATTCACGAGTTTCTGCGTTGTATAGTTAATTATATCTGTCGTATATAAAAATTTGAACCAGAGTTCAAACGAGTTTTTAGAGAATTAAACGGAACCGTTACACGGAAGAATCCCGTTTTACATTAAAAATTAAAGTTCGAGACAATTTCCATACTGAAGACATTTGTCACCTCAACTAAATGCTGCGAAAATATGAATGGCCAAGTAAATGATTAGTCAACACCATTTTTTCCCAACTTCACTAATATAATATTATATATATTAACTTGCAAAAAATAAAATCGCAATTCAATATTATGTTGCAAAAAAATTGTAAAAAATTGTAAAAAATTAAATTGCAATTCAATATTATCTTAAAAAAATTTGAATTGGAATTCAATATTAACTTGCAAAAAATTGAATTGCAATTCAATATTAATTTGCAAAAAATTAAATTGCAATTCAATTGCAAAAAATTGAGTTGCAATCAGAGTTGTAAATTCCTAATACTTATAGAAATAATGATAATGATACGATCAGCTCTATAATTATGATTTTATAATAATAACATGTAACGATTGTAATACGATGATTAAACTTTGGAATGGCTGCAAAAATTATTATTTTTCAATAAGAATTCACAGTAATCCTTTTGAAACAATGGAAAAAAAAGTAATGCATTAAGAAAGTAATGCATTATTTATTTCTTCCATTTTTTCCACTATTTCTTGCAATATTAAAGCGAAAATTAGTTTTTTTTTCAGCCATTCAAATTTTTAAACTCTATTTTATAATCACTACATATTATTATTATCACTATTATTATCACTACATATTATATCTCATGAATTAATGGGGTTTACAACTCTGGTTGCAATTCAATATTAATTTGCAAAAAATTTAATTGTAATTCAATATTCTTCATTAAAATAAACTTTTGGTAGAATTAATACAAACAAAAATGCGAACAATTTTTATTTGTAACTTGTGATAAAAAAAAATCGATGGAAAAATATAAAAAAATAAAATAAAATCTGTGATGCAACGCGCGGGACAATGAGGAGCACAAAAGTGGCGTTATAGTGTAGTACAAAACACATGTATGCATTTGTATATGTATATATATACAATGCGGCTTTAATACTAGTAACGGCTCTTCTGCTTTGCTTCTGTATGCGTGTACGTATATGTTACTTGCGGTTACTCTCTCTCGTGTTTCGGTTGCATGCAATGGGCAACGTACGCCCAATTCGCATATGATATGATACAAAAGCCGCCAGTTTACGCACGCGAGAATAAGGGGAAATCGTACGAGGACTCGACGATATATGTATAGTATACAAATAGGTGTAAGCAAAGTCTATCTAAACCACAAAAAGAGATTGCGAAAACTCTGGAGGCTGAGTTTCTTTGCTAATACTTCTTCTCACAAACTTAAGCGTCTTATCAGACGCGTAATATTGAGTAAATAATATAGTATCATTGCTGATATGTCTATCACTCCCGGGCGCTTCCGAAGCCACAAAATTGAAAATTTCTTTTTTTTTATAGTTCACTATAAATGGGGCATTCCATGTCAATTCTCCCAATGGTCCAAACTAACCATGTCAAATTTGGTCCTCGATTTTTTATGTTATTCTTCCAAATGAAATATACATGCAGAATTTTTTTCAGATTTGTAAAAATTATAAATATTGAAAAAAAAAGGTCCGATTTGTGAATAAAAAAAACAGAATTACTATGACAAACTGCAACATTTTTGATTCGCAAGCGAAAGTGAAAGATAAATTTCTCCTACCGTCTCTTAAATATTTTCCGACTGCTTATTTCATACAAAAAAGAGCTTCTTTTTTTTTAATAGTCAATAAATCGTATAAAATACTTTATACAATTGTTTGTAAAGACGTTTTGATCGTGCAAAAGATAATAATTTTCACGCATGAATATAAAAAAATGTAGCAGATCGATTTTTTTAAAGTTAAAAATGCCACGGAAAAAAATCGCAGTGAAATACACTTTTTTACTGTAATCGACGGAGCCCCTCTTAAATACGTATTAATAAATATTCTATGCAATATCTTACGCTGCAGAAGGTCTGAAATGTGTTTAGACGGGAACATTAATCGTCCACAGAATTTTGACAGAAAAAAATAAAGTATAGATATAGTTTACTCTTGATATATAGCAGGGATTAAACAATCAGGATCTATCGATTTGTTTTACGTAATAGTACGTATATACAAAGCGAACATGCGGTCACGCACACGCAACCGTTAGTTATAAAGCGAAATTACATAATTTATATACGTGACTGAATTCTTCTGATTGTGGTGAGAACGTGAGAGCGAATATCTTGAACTTTGTTTTGCAGTTATGTAGTTCTTCAATTTTATTAATTTTTGAGAATTCTTACGTTCGTTCATACATCAATATTAATCACATTATTATTCTAAAGAAAAAAAACAAAATATTTTCGTTGAAAAAAACAATTATTTCAATCCACTTGCAGTATAATAAATTTTGTTTTATGTTATTGGACATTTCATTTTTAGCATCTTCTATTCATTCATACGTCAATATTAATCAGATTATTATTCTAAAGACAATAAAAAAAAACAAAAGATTTTCGTTGAAAAAAAAATTATTTCAATCCACTTTCAGAATAATCATTTTTTTTACATGTTATTGAATATTTAATATTTAGCATCTTCCATTCGTTCATATTTCAATATTAATCAAATTATTATTCTAAAGACAATAAAAAAACAAAATATTTTCGTTGAAAAAAATAATTATTTCAATCCACTTTCAGAATAATACATTTTTTTAAATGTTATTGGACATTTTATTTTTAGCATCTTCTATTCATTCACATGTCAATATTAATCAAATTATTATTATAAAGATAAAAAAAAATATTTTGGTTGAAAAAAAAAAAGAACAATTATTTCAATCCACTTTCAGTATAATACATTTTTTATTTTTTATTTTATTGAACATTTAATTTTTCGCATCTTCCATTCGTTCATATGTCAATATTAATCAAATTATTATTCTAGACAATAAAAAAAACAAAATATTTTCGTTGAAAAAAAGAATTATTTCAATCCACTTTCAGAATAATAAATGTTTTTTAATGTTATTGGACATTTTATTTTTAGCATCTTCTATTCATTCACATGTCAATATTAATCAAATTATTATTATAAAGACAAAAAAAAATATTTTCGTTGAAACAAAAGAACAATTATTTCAATCCACTTTCAGTATAATACATTTTTTATTTTTTATTTTATTGAACATTTAATTTTTTGCATCTTCCACTCGTTCATATGTCAATATTAATCAAATTATTATTCTAAAGACAAAAAATAAAACGAGAATATTTCCGTTTTTTTTAACCTTTAGAATGTCTTAAAACATTCTAACTTTGCAGATGGTGAAATAATCGCTCGTTCAACAAATAATTATTTTAATCCTCTTTCAGGAAAATAATTATATTTTTTTTTTATTTTTATATTATTGGACTGTTAATTTTTAGCATTTTAGTGGAATGTTTGGCGCCCAAACGATGTCAAAATGCACTCTACGACCGACAGAGTTCGTATGGTGGGGAGATCTGTGAGTGGCTGATTTTCTAGACTCCCCCCCCCCCCCCACCCCCCCTATCACTCTGCTGCGAGGTCTCGAGCGCTCACCGTTCCACTAAAGTGCTAAAAATAATATAGAATTCGTCACGGAACCATCTAACTGTTATTAATGACTCGAAAATTTCGTCGATTCTCTAAAACACAACCACCGAACCGACTCTATATCGTTTTTCAGGTCGGTAAAACGAACGAATGAAAAAAAAAAATACAGTTTTCTGCGCTAAATATTCGATAAAAAAAAACAAATATAAACTAGGATCATTTTATGGGTCTAGACACAAAAGTTATACTATCGTAGAAAAATGATCGTGACAATTTAATTATTAGCCACACGGTAGAGAAAAATCTATTTTCACCGTCTTCACCCTTTAATATTTACGTAACTGAAGAATGAGAAAATTTGATTTCATTATTTAAAAAATAATTTGCAAGAAATGTGCTAATAACTTAATAATATTACAGAGAAAAATGGTATTTTCTGTGATGAATAATTATTATGTCACTCTAGAAATTGTCATACTTCAAGGGAATATTATTTTTAACATTCTGAAGGTATCTACCTCCCCCCCCCCCCCCTCCCCTCGTGAAGACATTTTTATTTTGCCATCACATACAAAATCAAAAAGAAAATGCATTGCAATAAAAAAAAATTGTCTTACATTTTTTAATACACCTGTCTAAAAAATAAGATTTTAATGCTAATTTTCCGATATTATGACAAAAAAAAAAATGACTTACATTTCTCGGTATTACAGCAAAAAAAATGACTTACATTTCTCGGTATTACAGCAAAAAAAAATGACTTACATTTCTCGGTATTACAGCAAAAAAAATGACTTACATTTCCCAGTATTACAGCAAAAAAAATTGACTTACATTTCCCAATATTACAGCGAAAAAAATTGTCTTACATTTCCCAGTATTACAGCAAATGAAATTTGACTTACATTTCCCAGTATTACAGCAAATAAAATTGACGTACATTTCCCAGTATTACAGCAAAAAATATTGACTTACATTTCCCAGTATTACAGCAAGAAATATTGACGTACATATCCCAGAATTACAGGGAAAAAAAATTGACTTACATTTGTCGGTATTACAGCAAATAAAATTGACTTACATATGTCGGTATTACAGCAAATACGATTGACTTACATTTCCGGTATTACAGCAAAAAAAATTATTTACATTTTCCGGTATTAGAGCAAAAAGAATTGACTTAGATTTTCCGGTATCAGAGCAAAAAAAAAATTACTTTCATTATTTATTGCACCTGTTTAAAAAAAGAATTTTAGTGCTAAATTCTCGGTATTATAGCAAAACAAACGCACTCGTATAAAAAGAAAACAGGACGTAGAATCTCGGGAGAGTATTCAACGGCTTCGCTGCACGCCAACGTGTGTTTTTTTTTTTTTTCGTACCGCATCCCAATTGCCACGCAGTTGCTCATCTCTTCCGCGGACAATAAATTTGTACGTTTCGTTTCATTTGCGTGAGATTCCCGGAAATTACATAAGATCTCCTGAAGAGTTCTCCCATCCACTTGATTCTCACACGAGAGAGCGAAAAAAAAAATCTCACGTGTGCATTGAATGTAAACAGCAACGCAGTAACTTCGCAGTGACAATAACAGAAATATCATCTGGTCCCATACTAAATATTGTAATATAAATGTATTTCAAGTAAATACCACATCTAATAAATTCATGATTTGGAAATTAAAAAAAAACAATTATCACTGATTCGTTGATTTCGTGCCAAAATAAATGTATATATATATGTATATATATATATATGAGAACGTATTTTAATAAATTTTACTTCTACAATTTTTTTAAGCAAAAGCATTTTTTTATTTTTTTTTCGTTGTAACATGAAATCCATTTGGCACTAAACTTGTAATCGGTTTTCAAAAAATGCTCTACTTCCACAATCCCGACTGTCCAACAATCACCAACTGTCGTAAACAAGCGAGAGAATGTGTAAAGGAGAGAGAGAATCACAGCTCACCGTGAAATTAATCAAGCGTGAAAAGCTGTGAAATCCAACGACGACGATCAACAGCAGCAGCAGCAGCAGCAGCGACAGTAGTGCAGTAGCAACACTGGAATATCTATCTACAGCGGTGACTTCGATGAACAAGTATAATCCTCGAGGTGCGCAAGAGAACCTGTCACCATCACGTACACATATTCACTTTCGACGATGGCATTTCAATACACACTGACACTAATTATCGAGGTATAACTATAATGCAACACAAAATGTATTAGCCAGCGAACGACGAGAAGTTGTGTTATCACTAAGTAAAATTTCCTTTTGACATTTTTAATTACAATGAAAAATTAAGTAAAGATAAAAAAAGGAGAGATTAATGAGAAGAATTTTGATGGTCGATGGGCGCACGTTGCCTCGAGTTTGGAGACACACGGAGCGTCGACAGATTCGGCAGAGCTGACGGCGCGCTACTGCCGCCAACTGGCACTTTGCGCACACGATACTGCCGTGAGCGAACGGCGTATCGGCGGAAGGCGGATTGTAGCGGCAGCAGCGGCAGTCACTGTGACGTTGGGGAGGGTGTAAGCGGTTGATATGGCGGCCTGCGCGCGTCAAGAACGAGTGTTACGAAGGGAGCCAAAAGCTAGCTTGCCAATACTAATTATTGTAGTACAGTAGTATACCAATGAACAGGAGTGATATCAAGTGTGTACTCAAGGAGGTTGTAGCGCTGCGCACTAGTAAAATCAGTGCTAAATTTTTAAAAGCTTTTCAACAATTTTAGATGGTTTAATAATCTGTTCCAAGGTGTTAATCACATAGCAGCATTAGTTCTTGATATTCAAATACATTCACAGCTGTGATATCAACAGTAAATCGAGGAATATCTGCAAATTTCCGATGTTATGTTTTTTCATCCAGTTTTTTAAAAGGGTAAATCGTAATATCAGGCCGATTATGACGATCAACAGCTCATTTTGTTTACTAAAAGATATTCTATCGATTGGCCGTCTATTTTTTTAATCGTATTAGTAGTTCAAAAGATTCAACCGTTTGTTTATCCTGTCATAACCTAACGTCAAGTATACAAATGGCTGTAACTTTTGAACGCCTGATACTATGGAAAATCCGGACGGTCAATCGATTAAGGATCTTCCACTGATCAAAATGAGCTATGTTTCGTCATAATCGGACTGATATTACGGTTTACCCTTTTACGAAACTGGATGAAAAAACATGACATCGGAAATTTGGAGATATTGATCGATTTACTGTTCATATGACAACTGTGAATGTATTTGAATATCAAGAACTAATGCTGCTATGTGATTAACACCTTGGAACAGATTATTAAACCATCTGAAATTGTAGAAACGCTTTTAACAATTTAGCACTGATTTGTTGACTAGTGTGGAGCGCTCCAACCTCCTTAATCACTAAAAACCTGAAAAACCTAAAGAGTTTCTGGCCGGCAGGAGTAATGGAAGTTAAATTGCAATTCAATATTAATTTGCAAAAAATTAAATTGCAATTCAATAATAACTTGCAAAAAATTGAATTGCAATTCAATATTAACTTGCAAAAAATTAAATTGCAATTCAATATTAACTTGCAAAAAATTAAATTGCTATTCAATATTAACTTGCAAAAAAATGAAACTCCAATTCAATATTAATTTGCAAAAAATCAAATGGCAATTCAATATTAATTTGCAAAAAATTAAATTGCAATCCAATATTGACTTGCAAAAAATTGAATTGCAATTCAATAATAACTTGCAAAATATTGAATTGCAGATCAATAATAACTTGTAAAAAATTAAATTGCAATTCAATATTAACTTGCAAAAAATTAAATTGCAATTCAATATTAACTTGCAAAAAAATGAAACTCCAATTCAATATTAATTTGCAAAAAATCAAATGGCAATTCAATATTAATTTGCAAAAAATTAAATTGCAATCCAATATTGACTTGCAAAAAATTGAATTGCAATTCAATAATAACTTGCAAAATATTAAATTGCAGATCAATAATAACTTGTAAAAAATTTAATTGCAATTCAATATTAACTTGCAAAAAATTAAATTGCAATTCAATATTAACTTGCAAAAAAATGAAACTCCAATTCAATATTAACTTGCAAAAAATTAAATTGCAATTCAATATTAATTTGCAAAAAATTAAATTGCAATCCAATATTGACTTGCAAAAAATTGAATTGCAATTCAATAATAACTTGCAAAATATTGAATTGCAATTCAATAATAACTTGTAAACAATTAAATTGCAATTCAATATTAACTTACAAAAAATTAAATTGCAATTCAATATTAACTTGCAAAAAAATGAAACTCCAATTCAATATTAACTTGCAAAAAATTAAATTGCAATTCAATATTAACTTGCAAAAAACTAAATTGCAATTGAATATTAATTTGTAAAAAACTAAATTGGAATTCAATAATAACTTGCCAAAAATCAAATTGCAATTCAATATTTACTTGCAAAAAAATATTGCAGCGTTGTAAAGCTCTTGTTATTTTTATAATTAGTATTCAATACTAATAACGTACACTAATTATCAAAAGCTGTTTAACTTTTGAATAATTTTGAAGAAAATTTTACAAAGAGTTTGCCAGTACTAATTGTATTATAGTATAGTATACCAGTGAACGGGAGTGATATCAAGTGTGCAAGATACACCGTACACAGTGCTTCGAAAGGGTTGATGATGGAAGCGGAGAATATTGGATTGCGATGTAATGAAGTGTGCAGGTGCGCGATGTGCGCACAACAAATATTGTCTTGTATCTCGAGACGCAGTCCTCGAGTTCTTCCATGCAGCGTTGCAAAGCTCTCATTATTTTCCAGAATTACAATCTACGGTTAAACTATTTTTTATAATTATTATTCATAATGTGCACTAATTATCAAAAGCTGCTTAACTTTTGTATAACATTGAAGATAAATGATTTTCGAGATGACCTTCCAATTATTTTTTCAATACATTAAGTATATCTCTGCATTTTTTTTTCATGAAAATTGTCTTAAAAATTATTGTCCATATTTTTTAACATCTTTTTATAAAAACTGTAGATAATTCACGAAGAGTAATAACTATTGAGCAAATTGTAGGATAAATATTTATGAAATGTAATGAAGGAGGTTTACAACCCACAGGTTTTGTATAGTACTTCACCATCCACATTTCCTGCATCTCATACCTACTGAATATAATCCTACATAGTTCATAGTATCTATATCTATTTTTTTTTACTAAAATTGTGCAGTTTTCCAAAAAAATGTACGTCCCGTTATTTTCATAACAAACTTATATATTTATTTAGTTGCATTAATGGTCTGTATTCTTTTATAAATAAACAAAAAGTGAATTCGATAATAAGATAGTTATTGATTCGAAGTCGCATTTAAATTTCATAACATGTTTTCGGTATATCGCAAGCGAATGGTTTTTGAATAAATTATTACTTTTTTCAATGTGTTTGTAGACGTAAAGTCCATAGAATCTACAGTCCATACGATGTACGTGATTGATTGATATGTATAGGTTATACCTTGCAGAATATGTATGATATATACAGTATGGTATAAAGGTACCATAAACTGTGTAGGTACAATATCCAAGTACTCGAGGACTAGCGTTCGTGCAAGGTTCTGACATCGAGTTTGTGTACCGGAAACCGGTGAAACTCAATAAGCCAACGGCATAACAGAAGCGGCAACAGCGAGCAAGGTGCACCGCGTTCGACGATAATTGAATTGGGCGTCGTCAAACAGAATGTGGTCTCTTCGTGTAAACACGAAAACGAGAATACACAAGCTTCACGATCGTAAAAAAAGAGAACCTTTCCTAAAACCGAAATAAACATTTGTTCTCATGCTAGTTGAGATTATTTGTCATATACTTTGTTATATTTACGTGCCTTTGAGGATACAAAAATATATTGCTAATTTTTAATATTTTTATCAAATGCTGTAATTTATTATTATTGGATTAAAGGTGGGCGTAATCGTTGTAGTGGATCACTAAACTAAATGGCCAATTTCATACATAAATCTGTGCGAGAGACATAGAAAAATATATCTTGTGACCTTCGAACCAAAGGTGAGGTTTCATTTTCTTTCTTTTTTTTTGTACTGATACGAGTTAACGAATAATAAATATTTTCGACAACATTTAAATGAGGCCTATAAATATACAATCAATGTATAATAAATGGCCATATTTATACATAAATCTATCCGAGAGACATTGAAAAATATACCTTGTGACCTTCAAGCCAAAGGTGAGGTATTTTTTTTCTATTTCTTGTACTGATATGAGTTAACAAATTATAAATATTTTCGACAACATTTAAATAAGGCCTATAAATATACAATCAATGTATAATAAATGGCCATATTTATACATAAATCTATGCGAGAGACATTGAAAAATATACCTTGTGACCTTCAAGCCAAAGGTGAGGTATTTTTTTTTTTCTATTTTTTGTACTGATATGAGTTAACAAATTATAAATATTTTCGACAACATTTATATAAGGCCTATAAATATACAATCAATGTATAATAAATGGCCATATTTATACATAAATCTATGCGAGAGACATTGAAAAATATACCTTGTGACCTTCAAGCCAAAGGTTAGGTTTATTTTCTTTCTTTTTTTTATACTGATACGAGTTAACGAATAATAAATATTTTCGGAAGCATGTAAATAGGGCCAATAAATATACAATAAATATATAATAAATATATTATAAATGGCCATATTTATACATAAATCTATGCGAGAGACATGGAAAAATTTATCTTGTGACCTTCGAGCCAAAGGAGAGGTATATTTTATTTTTTTTGTACTGATACGAGTTAACGAATAATAAATATTTTCGACAACATGTAAATAGGGCCTATAAATATATAATAAATGGCCAATTTCATACATAAATCTGTGCGAGAGACATAGAAAAATATAACTTGTAACCTTCGAGCCAAAGGTGAGGTATATTTCTTTCTATTTTTTGTACTGATATGAGTTAACGAATAATAAATATTTTCGACCACATTCAAATAAAGCCTATAAATATATAATCAATGTATAATAAATGGCCATATTTATACATAAATCTATGCGAGAGACATTGAAAAATATACCTTGTGACCTTCAAGCCAAAGGTGAGGTATTTTTTTTCTATTTCTTGTACTGATATGAGTTAACAAATTATAAATATTTTCGACAACATTTAAATAAGGCCTATAAATATACAATCAATGTATAATAAATGGCCATATTTATACATAAATCTATGCGAGAGACATTGAAAAATATACCTTGTGACCTTCAAGCCAAAGGTGAGGTATTTTTTTTTTCTATTTTTTGTACTGATATGAGTTAACAAATTATAAATATTTTCGACAACATTTAAATAAGGCCTATAAATATACAATCAATGTATAATAAATGGCCATATTTATACATAAATCTATGCGAGAGACATTGAAAAATATACCTTGTGACCTTCAAGCCAAAGGTGAGGTATTTTTTTTTCTATTTCTTGTACTGATATGAGTTAACAAATTATAAATATTTTCGACAAAATTTAAATAAGGCCTATAAATATACAATCAATGTATAATAAATGGCCATATTTATACATAAATCTATGCTAGAGACATTGAAAAATATACCTTGTGACCTTCAAGCCAAAGGTTAGGTTTATTTTCTTTCTTTTTTTTATACTGATATGAGTTAACAAATTATAAATATTTTCGACAACATTTAAATAAGGCCTATAAATATACAATCAATGTATAATAAATGGCCATATTTATACATAAATCTATGCGAGAGACATTGAAAAATATACCTTGTGACCTTCAAGCCAAAGGTGAGGTATTTTTTTTTCTATTTTTTGTACTGATACGAGTTAACAAATTATAAATATTTTCGACAACATTTAAATAAGGCCTATAAATATACAATCAATGTATAATAAATGGCCATATTTATACATAAATCTATGCTAGAGACATTGAAAAATATACCTTGTGACCTTCAAGCCAAAGGTGAGGTATTTTTTTTTCTATTTCTTGTACTGATATGAGTTAACAAATTATAAATATTTTCGACAAAATTTAAATAAGGCCTATAAATATACAATCAATGTATAATAAATGGCCATATTTATACATAAATCTATGCTAGAGACATTGAAAAATATACCTTGTGACCTTCAAGCCAAAGGTTAGGTTTATTTTCTTTCTTTTTTTTATACTGATATGAGTTAACAAATTATAAATATTTTCGACAACATTTAAATAAGGCCTATAAATATACAATCAATGTATAATAAATGGCCATATTTATACATAAATCTATGCGAGAGACATTGAAAAATATACCTTGTGACCTTCAAGCCAAAGGTGAGGTATTTTTTTTTCTATTTTTTGTACTGATACGAGTTAACAAATTATAAATATTTTCGACAACATTTAAATAAGGCCTATAAATATACAATCAATGTATAATAAATGGCCATATTTATACATAAATCTATGCGAGAGACATTGAAAAATATACCTTGTGACCTTCAAGCCAAAGGTGAGGTATTTTTTTTTCTATTTTTTGTACTGATATGAGTTAACAAATTATAAATATTTTCGACAACATTTAAATAAGGCCTATAAATATACAATCAATGTATAATAAATGGCCATATTTATACATAAATCTATGCGAGAGACATTGAAAAATATACCTTGTGACCTTCAAGCCAAAGGTTAGGTTTATTTTCTTTCTTTTTTTATACTGATACGAGTTAACGAATAATAAATATTTTCGGAAGCATGTAAATAGGGCCAAAAAAAAATACAATAAATATATAATAAATATATTGTAAATGGCCATATTTATACATAAATCTATGCGAGAGACATGGAAAAATATATCTTGTGACCTTCGAGCCAAAGTTGAGGTATATTTTCTTTCTTTTTTTTGTACTGTTACGAGTTAACGTATAACAAATATTTTTGACAACATTTAAATAGGACTTATAAATATATATTAAATGGTCAAATTTATACATAAATCTATGCGAGAGACATGGAAAAATATATATGTTATGACCTTCGAGCCAAGAGTGAGATTTGTTTTCTTTCTTTTTTTTTTTACTGATACGAGTTAACGAATAATAAATATTTTCGACACAAGTAAATAGGGCTTATAAATTTGTTTGTGAAGAAATCATTTGAAAGGCACACACGCTGCCTCCAGCTGTAAACTTCTCTCCGTAACTCTGATGACCGACGGTGACGAGCGGTCTGGCCGCTTCGCAGGCTTTTGTGAGTGGTTCACGTCGCTTCTTCTCAGAATCGCGGTTTCGGCAAGCAACGACGATTGGCGGGGGACAACACACCGAACGGTCGTCGAACCACTGAGTCGCGAATGCGCGATGTTTCGATGCTAATTCTCTCGATGACGTTCTTTCCGACGGAGACGCTCGATCGCCGAATTCAGAGGTCGTCTCGAATGTTATCGAAGGTCTTGTACATCACTCGGTTCTTAGTGATATATTTAAACTAACAAGGGGGAGCTGATAACATTCTATGTTGAAAACATAGCTGTTTCTTTTTATACAAATTGGTGGCTTATAGAAACGTGAAGCGATATTTTTTGTTCCTTTATTTATGATATTGGTAAGACTAAAACTGTGTTCCGAGTTCGCGGTGAATATTAGCCGTTTTGGGGAAGTTTTGTGAAAAATGAAAAATAATGAGGAAGCAATGTGCAAGGTTCTATTTTCCATCTTTTTTTTTCATCATGGTTAAAAAGTTTGTAATTTTCTGCGGTAGAATATACGACTTCTGGAATCAGAAACGGGAAAAAGTCAGTTTTTATAAAATAATGGTAAAAAGGGTTGTAATCGGTATTTTTTTAGGTAGAATATACGACTTGAGAACGATAGTGAAAGCCATAATTCGACATCTTAATGAAAAAAAAATTTAGTTTAGATTTTTCGACCGGAAGTCGAATTTGTGAATTTTGGAATCAGAAACGGAAAAAAGTCACTTTTTTTTAAATTATCGGAAAAAGGCTTGTAACCGGTTTTTTCTGGGGTAGAATATGCGACTTGAGAACGATAGTAAAGACCAAAATTCGATATCTTTAAGAAAAAAATTTACATTGGATTTCCCGACCGGCAGTTGGGTCTGTGAATTCTGGAATCAGAAACGGAAAAATGTCACTTTTTAAAATAATGGTAAAAAGGCTTGTAACCGGTTTTTTCTGGGGTAGAATATGCGACTTGATAACGATAAAGCCCAAAATTCGATATCTTGAAGAAAAAGAAATGTCGGTTGAATTCCCGACCGAAAGTCGGATCTGTGAATTCTGGAATCAGAATTTAAAACCATGGTAAAAAGGCTTGTAACCGGTTTTTTTCTGGGGTAAAATATTCGACTTGATAACGATAGTAAAGCCAAAATTCGATATCTTGAAGAAAAAATTTTTTTTTTTTGGATTTTCCAACCGAAAGTCGGATCTGTGATTTCTGGAATCAGAAACGGAAAAATGTTACTTTTTTAAAATCATGGTAAAAAGGCTTGTAGCCGATTTTTTCTGGGGTAGAATATGCGACTTGATAACAATAGTAAAGCCCAAAATTCGATATCTTGAAGAAAAAAAAAATGTTGGTTGGATTATCCGACCGAAAGTCGGATCTGTGATTTCTGGAATCAGAAACGGAAAAATGTTACTTTTTTAAAATCATGGTAAAAAGGCTTGTAGCCGATTTTTTCTGGGGTAGAATATGCGACTTGATAACAATAGTAAAGCTCAAAATTCGATATCTTGAAGAAAAAAAAATGTTGGTTGGATTTTCCGACCGAAAGTCGGATCTGTGATTTCTGGAATCAAAAACGGAAAAATGTCACTTTTTTAAAATCATGGTAAAAAGGCTTGTAGCCGATTTTTTCTGGGGTAGAATATGCGACTTGATAACAATAGTAAAGCCCAAAAATTCGATATCTTGAAGAAAAAAAAATGTTGGTTGGATTATCCGACCGAAAGTCGGATCTGTGATTTCTGGAATCAGAAACGGAAAAATGTTACTTTTTTAAAATCATGGTAAAAAGGCTTGTAGCCGATTTTTTCTGGGGTAGAATATGTGACCTTGATAACAATAGTAAAGCCCAAAATTCGATATCTTGAAGAAAAAAAAAATGTTGGTTGAATTTTCCGACCGAAAGTCGATCTGTGATTTCTGGAATCAGAAACGGAAAAATGTTACTTTTTAAAATCATGGTAAAAAGGCTTGTAGCCGATTTTTTCTGGGGTAGAATATGCGACTTGATAACAATAGTAAAGCCCAAAATTCGATATCTTGAAGAAAAAAAATGTTGGTTGGATTTTCCGACCGAAAGTCGGATCTGTGAATTCTGGAATCAAGAACGGAAAAATGTCAGTTTTTTTAAATCATGGTAAAAAGGCTTGTAGCCGATTTTTTCTGGGGTAGAATATGCGACTTGATAACAATAGTAAAGCCCAAAATTCGATATCTTGAAGAAAAAAAAATGTTGGTTGGATTATCCGACCGAAAGTCGGATCTGTGATTTCTGGAATCAGAAACGGAAAAATGTTACTTTTTTAAAATCATGGTAAAAAGGCTTGTAGCCGATTTTTTCTGGGGTAGAATATGCGACTTGATAACAATAGTAAAGCCCAAAATTCGATATCTTGAAGAAAAAAAATGTTGGTTGGATTTTCCGACCGAAAGTCGGATCTGTGAATTCTGGAATCAAAAACGGAAAAACGTCAGTTTTTTAAAATCGTGGTAAAAAGGCTTGTAACCGATATTTTCTGGGATAGAATATGCAAATTGAGAACGATAATGAAGGTAAAAATTCGATATCTTAAATTGTAAAAATTAGAAGTAAAATTAAATTGACAACGCTTGTTTTTGGCATGACATTTCTTTTTTATCGTACGAAATCCTATCTCACGAAAATAACGCAACTGAAACTGTTGCGCGAGTTCGTATCAGCTTTACATGACTCTCTGAATTGTAACCGCGAGGCTGAGAGAGAGAATAATCGCAAAAGCAGTACATATGACGAGGGACGAGATGGTGCGTCGTGGCCGTCACGTACGCCTGGCCCGAAACGCTTGCAGAGTGGCCGGATTTGCGTCACGCCGACGAGATGCCTTGTTGAAACACCTAATACACTAATATCATTGCGTCGAATATACG